>JBCNYH010000025.1:26439575-26449682 GCA_039654325.1 Tandanus tandanus
AGTCGGCTGAGATGGGCGCCAGCCTCCCCGCGACCCTAATTAGGAATAAGCGGTTCAGAAAATGAATGAATGAATTTTAAATTCTTTTGCTTGATCCAAACCTTTATTGGGTCAGGTCTGGCCCATAGGTCATATGTGTAACACCTATTACAGTATAAGTGACACCTAATAAAGTATAATTGGCTGGACAAAAATTGATTGACTGATGGCATGAAATTCTCAATTTTGTGCAACATTTAATAGGAAAATAAGGTTTGATTTAGTTTTAGATTTGGATTTAATATGACATAATGATCTTTTGTATGATGTACACACGGGATAAAATTACCGTGACTAACATCTTGAAGGTTCATTAAACAGTTTGCTTAAAAGACATCTGTTTGGATAAAGAAGTACATGAGTCATCCACTCTGGGATATAGGACATGGCTGTGGTTATCAGTCAGTCAAATTACTTTGTTCTAGCTGCATCTTGAGCACATTTAATCTGGCTTGCATGTGCTTAATCCAAGATATGTGAAGCCATCATATCTTTTTGAACTGCTGTTCATGCTCAGAGGGAAGCCATAACTACCCTCTTCTATATGCATGAATTCATAGATATCGTGCTTTGGTTAACAGATGCTCACGATTTCTCCACATGGGGGAGAAATGCCATTTCCCCTCCTAAAGAGCTGGGCTCTTTAGGACATGAGGGAACAGATATCTATGCTATTCCAGATTGAAAATGTGATACGGTAAATAAAACAGCACTGCTTTGGTACTCTGCATTATTAAAATGCATTATTGAATCACCTTTATAGTTACAAGGACTGCAATGGTGGACTAGTAATCATAATCAGTTTATATCAGCCATAATGGGAACAAAATTATAATCTGGATTTTAATACAAAAGGAACAAACAGTATTTACATTTAATACCATCCAGTTATGTTTAAAAAAAAAAAAAATCTGTCCTCCAGTAACCTGGGGTAATAGTTAACAGATTGCTAAAATGTGAAAATTAATGAAAAATCCATTTCAATGACTAGTCCACATATCTGCTTTTCTTTGTTGTGGAGGAATGTGGCATTATTGAATGCATCCACATCACCATGTTGGAGTGTGAAAGTAAGGAGATGACCACACTAGAGGTGTGATAGAGAAGCGACTGACGCGAATGGCAATTTGCAGCTGTCGCTTTTCATTCTCAAATTTGTTGCACGACATTCGCGGCATTGCATTTTTGTCACCTGGTTCAAGAACTCATCAGAAATTTTTTTTAAACATGATTGAAATTTCTGCGAATGTCGGCTCTGACGCGGAATAGTCTCAAACTCAAACATGTCGCGAGAAGGTCGCAAAGTTGTCGTTTTGCTTGCAAATTATTCGTTTTTCGTTCGTAAGGAAAAGCAACAAGTTGGAGACTTCCACGCGGAAAGTTTGAGACTTACTGGCATCCGCCATATTCCGTATATTTTGTCATCACATGTATTTTGTTCACATTTTGTTCACGATAATAACTCACAAATAAAAAGCGAATGGTTTGAGAACAAAAAGCAAACAAAACACAAAAGGACATTCACTTTTTTTTTCACCAAACATTCGCAAACCAATCGCAAATTACTCGCAAATCAGTCACAAAAATTTGTCACGCAACCTTCTCGCGACTTTCACGCGATCTACGTGTTTAAGCAACAAAATATTTGTTGTGGAATAATATCCAAAATATTGCATGTGGAGTCTCAAAACATCTTGATGTGTATTTCAGAATTGGCAAAAAAAATATATAAATAAATAAATAAATAAATTGCGTCAGTTTCTTTTCTATTGCACCTCAAGTGTGATCACCCAATTAGTAACATCTGCTTTACACTGTATGATTTCAGCAGTCTTTTAAAATTACTGCTTGTTTCAAAATGATTCCTGAATACTGTAAGAGACTGGTGCATAACATGCTCTACAATTCAGCTTATAGGATTACAGTTCTCTAATTAAAGACCTGAGATTAAAGAAAGCAACTTCATACATTGTGCTTATGTAATAATCAGTGCAGAATCATATAAATAAAAATATCTGAACAACAAATGAGATATTTCAACAGTGCTGCTACTGTATTTGTAGCCATACCAAGAGTTTTGATTAATCCTATACCATCTTCCTCTTTGTGGTTTAAAGATTGGTTACACTCTGACATTTTAATCCATCAATGTAATGGAATAATGACAATGCCAGAACTTTGCAGTCGACTGCCTTTGATTGCAGTAGCACTAAATGTGCAATGGGTGAGCATATGATATTACAATCAGAATCACAATCACAATGACCAAAGAATAAGTGATTTTGTGTGATTTTTTTTTTTTTGTGCAAGTGTGTGATTGTGTGTGTGTGTGTGTGTGTGTGTGTGTGTGTGTGTGTGTGCGCGCGCACAGAACTGTACAGTGCAGACTTGGCTAAAAGGAGCTTTCTTCATTAGCCATTATTATAAATATATAACATGCAAAATCAATTGTTCCCTCATTTACGTTAATGCAGTGAAAGCCATAAAAGTTTTGTTCTGATGAACTTTAGGAAAGGCGAGGTACACCCTGAACAGCTCGCCAGTCCATCACAGGGCAAAGATTCATCGTTTTTCATCACAGACACAACCATATACTCTCACAGTCACATTTAGGGGCAGTGAAACAGCCAATTAGCCTAATGTGCATGTCTTTGGAACCTGGAGGACACCACAGTACCTGGAGAAAACCCACACAAGCACGTGGAGAACATGCAAACTCCACACAGAAATGCCCTCAACAAGCCTGGGACTTGAACCCAGGACTTTCTTACTGTGAGGCTGACGTGCTAACCACTACGCCACCGTGCTGCCTATGATTGGTGAACTGATTAATTAGGCTCAAGTGTTTTTCTCTCTAGTCAAAGAACATTATAGAGTGCATCTGCACATTAAAAAAGACATTGGTGGACATATAAATTGTCAGTAGCCTTTAATATGAGCATTAGCAACCGGGGCTCTGTATGCACTAACGTGCTCTGCATGTAGGCGCAGTAGCATGGATAGAGAATCATCTGAGCACTCATCTACCTGCTGGAACTCACTTTCTTTTTCAGAGAACATTAAATAGAAGTCCGAGTCATTTAAAATGCCAGACAAGCAAACATCTGAAGACATTCCTGGTTCTAGATGGAGGAGAGGGCTACTAAGAGCTTCTTTAGAAGACATTCCTAAGTCAATCCTGTTGTGCAGAAAAACTGCAGCATTAAATAAAGCTGAAAGCCCTCCACTAAGAGCAAGAACTTCTACCTCGTTGTCTTCTGTATCATCATTATAAGAGGTATCGTCTTCAATGAGTCGTAGAACCAGTGGAATGTTGACGTTTGAGATGTTTGCAGTAAAGCTGTTGAGAAGAACACCACTTGATGGCAAAAACCGCCTAGATCCCCACATGCTGTTGAGGGAAGCTGACATAATGATAAAATTACCACATTTATCCAGCACAGCAATGTCACTGTTTTGAGTATTAGGAGAAAATGAGTCTATGAGGTCTGGGTACTTTTGAACCAGGACTGAATTATTGAGTCTGTGAAAGAAGTTTAAGAGAGCACTGTATACAGCAGAGGTCCTGTTTAAATCTGCACCATTCTGAAAGGAGAGGTTTTGCAGCCTGACGTGCTCTAATATATCAGATAGCATCTGGCCCGAGAAAGGAAAACTGGCTGAAAGGACAGAATATTTCTCTCCCTCGATGATAAGAGTGTCATTGATTTCTCCACGGCTGTGCTGAATGGCTGCTAAGAAGTCTGGCCTCTCGTTCTGGGAGAGGTCTCCGGACAATTTTATGGCCAGCGTTTCTAGGAAATTGTTCTGATTAAGGCTGACGCTTTGCAAAAGCTCTGACAGATTCTGATTTTTGACGACCGCTCCTACCGATTTCATGTGGCCGCTCGCATCACAGAACAGATCACACAGTTTGGAAACGTGTTTGTCTCCCTTATAGCTTTCCAATGCCCTGCCGAGGACGTCATCTATGAAGAACCCTTCCTGTGCTAATATTATGGCTTCTTTGAAAAGTCGGCTCCATTCAGATCGTCCCCACCGAGAATGGAGATCTCGGACACCTTGCAGAATGGATGGGACTCCAAAAGTAGCTGATGACAGTCGGGGTGCAGTGGAGCGGATCGTCTTGAGTGAGCCTGCCGTGCTGTTGTACAGGATGGCTGAGAATAAACCCCCTTCGGAAAAAAAAGTCACAAAAAGTGTAATGTTTTCTGGTTAAACAGTTTTAGAAGTTAGGGGGGAAAAAAGCAAAGCAAAGTACCATTATTCTAATTTACCAAGGTTATTTGTGATTGTGTCATTTCAGTCAAGGTTGACCCGTCTGAGACTCATTACATGGGAATCACTAATTAGCATACTAACTGAATAATCTATAATAATTATGCTTGTGAAGGCCACTTACAGCCTCTTATTAACCTCCTGAAAGCCATTTAAGGTCCAATGTGTAATGTAAATTAAAATAGTGCATCCAGCTACGCAAAATGTTCACATTTAAATTATAATTTTTTTTATGAATGATTGTAATCTTGTCCAATTTTTTGGGACTATTGTGGATATACTTAAATGCAATGTTTTTATTTTATGATCTTATTAATCCTTTTGAAGCCTCAGTTGCACCCTTTAGAAAAATTAGCAAAATTAATGTAAAGCTGATGTAATTATAATAACATACATGATCTTTTTTTTTTCTTGTGTTCTTTAGTATAGTCTCGGGTTTGGGCATGTAGACGTCTCACTTCAATTTAAACCACAGGTTTTCTTTATGGTTCCTACAGTCCAGGATGGTCATTGATAAAGACTGATTTTGTATTTCTTTAACCATTTCTGTATAAGCTTCTATTTATTTCTGGCTAAATCTAAACCAAGCATCCTAAAATTAACGATGCCATTAGTAGTGCCATCATTCATATCATCAAATCATTTTCCTTTAGCTGCCATTTTGTTGCCAAACATTCTGATAGTTTGCATGTCCATTAAGTATGAATTGGGTCTCATCTGACTACAACACAGAGATAACTGTAGTTCCGTATGATGCTTTACTGAAGTTCAGGTGCTACATTTGTGAGATTCTCTCAGGAAGCGCTGCTTTATTAGTAAATTAAAAAAAAAAAACTAAATAAAATTAAATTTAAAAAATAATAAATCTTCATTAATTTCTCTCCATCACCATTCTTAACTGTGTGGGAGAGCATAAGGCATTGGTATTAAAAAAAATCTTTAAGGGTGTCAATAATCTGTGTTAACAACAACAACAAAAACAACAAAAAAAAGTTTCTTCTTTTATTTGAGTTTTTTTCCCAAAATCCATTTCATTCCTTTTGACAGATGCCTAAAATTCTGCAGGGCATTTTGCATAAATGCTGCATACGAAATTCAGATTCATTCTGCCATTTCCCATTTCCATGTTTCACAGCCAAATATCACCCCCATAGAAAATAAAACCACCAGGCAAATATCTGTTCATAATGCCTCCAATAAAACTGCCCCAGTCCTGGATAGAATCTAATGTCTATCTTTTATAAATTTAAACTTCAATGCCCCGAATGTTCAATCAAAGTATATTAGATCATAAAGTGTACATCTATTGTGAATACTGGCATTGCTCCTAATTATTACAACATATGATTAAAATAGCTGATTTGTAGATACTAAATCAAAGATATTTTGCTAACCTACTCCAGCTGTGTGTGGGTGGACGACTCCCAAGCAGAGCAGAGCAGCGATAGCTGCATCCACCACATTTCCTCCCTCCTGGAGAAGCACCTTACCAATGCTGGAACAGTTAGCTGCACATAGCAACAACAACATTATCTTGTGAGAAGCTAAACTGTTAAAATGTATTTTGAATGGCAAAAGGCACTAGCTGGAGTAAAAAGAGAAAAAACTTCCAAACCTGAGGCTGTCAGAACAACAGCATGGTGGTACAGAGCAGTGTGCTCATGGTGGTGGGGATCTGCTCCATGTCTGTCTTCATCATCTTCTCCATGTTTGCGTTCATCTTCTCCATGTTCGTCTTCATCATCTTTTCCATGGTTGTGTTCATCTTCTCCATGTTCATCTTCATCATCTTCTGCATGTTCGTCTTCATCATCTTCTCCATGTTCATGTTCATCTTCATCTCCATGTTTGTCTTCATCATGTTCTCCAGGTTTGTGTTCATCTTCCATGGTGGTGTGATGATGATGTTCGTCATGTTCCTGTAAAACATCCATGCTGCTGGTTCGTACACTGTAAAAACCTTCAGGTTCAGGCCACCATTTATACCACTGGAGAAGCACAAATACCAAGACAATACCCAGCAGAACCAGAGCAGTTGACAGACGAAAACATGTCAGTCTCTTTCCTGCCTTTCCCTGCAGACTATCCACAGGCCTGTGGGAGCATGAGATATAACATAAATGGAATTATACACAACAATGGAATAAGGTGAATATAATTCATGATCATATAGTGTGATACATAACAATTACTTGTTGAAAGAGAGGTGTAGATCCACCAAGCCTGAGGAAAACAATTATTTGGGAACATAAAAAGCTAAATCAAGACTTTTATGGTTTAGTTTTAGTATGCCATCCCTCCCTCCCTTGACAGCTCGGCCAATTAGCTCCCATGGACTCCTGGTCACGGATGGCTGTGGCATCAATCCGGATTCGAACTTGCGATCTCTGGGTTGTTAGTCGCGCACCTTGTTGATGCGCCACTCGGGAGCCTAGTTTTGAATATTTTAACCATTAGGCAGGACAGGTGAGCTCTAAGTGCTCAAAGCAGAGCAGAGTACTGTGTAGGCTTAACAGCATCTCTTAATACCCATTCAGAGTTTTAGCATATGCTATACGGAAACATAAAGAAAAGCTTATTTTGTTTATTCTTACATATTATAACCATGAAATAGGCAGACGACAATTTCATGTTTCAAGCAGAGCTTAGTTCTGTGTAGTTAATGGCATCTTTATATACCTATTCAGAGTATAGTACATATTATATAGAAGCACAACAAAAGCAACTAAACTTAAATGAGATATTTGTAGTGGTTTGTTTTTTCATTTTTAAAGCGTGACAATGATGATGCCACCTGCTCCAAGTGACCGTGACAAATTGTTTTTGATTTCAAACATTATTCATTCTGGATATTGTTATTCAGTTATTCCATGACCAACCTTTTATTTCTCCCTCCCCTGAAATTAATAATAATTAAAAAAAAAAGCTTGTCAGAAGGAGTAATGTGCAAAACTCAATAGCCTGAAGCCATTCCTTGTCACAAAATTGAATATATCACAGTCTGGATCATATTTGTAAGACAAAACAATTTTAAACAATCTGTTTATTATTAGCTTTAGAGTAGACTATGCCGAACAAGTCCCAGTGTATGAGTTATTACAATCAGAAATATAATGTATTCGAGGTGGAATGGGGCATTTATATTACAGTATGTTCTGGAGGTATAAAAAGTCATGCTGGAATGAAACATTAGGTTTTGCGAATTCATGAAGATAATACACCAGGGACACTTTTCGATGAGCACAAGGCAGACCAAATCAGTCATGGGTGGGAGCCAAAAACGCGCAATATTGTACTAAATATTTAGCCTACAAATCCCTTCTTATTATTGAATACAAATGGCTAACGATTAGGTCTTAGGACACCATTGTAAAAGGTGTGCCAAAAGATAATACCAAAGGTTCTCATGAATCATCCATCATTGTGTATCCATCATTGTGGATCAAAAGATCAAAAAGTTGAATCCTGAAGATGCCACAGCCATCTGTGACTGGGAGTCCAAGACAGCGAAAGTGGCTGTGCTCTCTCTACCCTGTCAATGTGAGTGATGCGAGACAAGCAAGGGGTTCTGTGAGCTCATGTATAATGATCAGGGCAGTTAACACTTCAAACATGGTCAGCTACCCTGGGACACTGCATTAGCAGCATTTCAAAAAGATGCAGAAGCTTTTGATGCCTTTCTCCAGAAGCTTTTACTCCCTCTGATTGGCAGCTGTCATACGATGGGGAGACTTGGCTTAACAGAAAAAAAAAAAATCCAGACAACACATTTTATATACAGCCGGATTACTACGCTGCCTGGCCAAAAAAAAAGAAGAAGAAGAAGAAGTAAAAAAAGTCTTACACTCTAATATGTTGTTGGACCGCATTTAGCCTTGATTACAGCACCTAATCGCCATGGCATTGTTTTAACAAACATAAGCAACATCAAAACATTTATTTCCATCCAGAGTTGGGTTCATTTTTCACCAACATGAACTGATGATGGGAAAATCGAACCACTTATAAAAACTCCAACACATATCAAAGACTTTGAACAGGGTTAAGGTCAGAACTCTGTGGTTCAAGTTCTGTGTGAAAATAATATCTCGTTCTCCATGAACCACTTTTTCACTTTATCAGCCCCAATTTTATATCCGTGCTATCAGAGAAGAAAAAGTTAATTAATGTGATAACCTGGTCATCCGATACATTCAGGTCGTCAGCTAACTTTATTGCCACATTAATGTTGCTGAGCCTCGACCTGACCAACTAACAAAACAATGCCATGACTTTTTTTTTTTGACTGGCTAGAGTATAAGTGTTAAAGGTAGTGCCAGACAGTGATACGATTTTAAATATAGGCACAGAGAAACTAGGTAAATTAACCCCATAACTGCTTCTTAATTATGCCTCAGCCAAATGTACTACATTTTAGATGATTTTTAGCAGTTTTGTTGGGTTTTCTGTGCATCCAAATTGTGCACAACAAACTAATCCATTCTCTGGATATCACTGTGTCTCTAGAGTTAAACTAATGCTGCAATGTTTTTCAGAACATATTTCAAGGTCAGAGAATCTCAGTGAATAGCCCTTCATTTTAATCCACTAAGCCGCCTTGTATTCTCTAAGGGATTCACATGAGTCCTCAATGGTACCTTAATCTTTTGGGGAAAAGAGGGAGGGGGGGGGGGGGCCCTGTTTTTTTTAAAAGAAATGGGTTGCTAAGTGTATTAATGTTATTTTAGAGTCGCAGTCAAAATCTGTGAGTGAGAATGAAGTGCAAATGTAATTGCTTTACAGCAAAACGGTAATAAATGTGAAAAATAAAGATCTAAATAATGAACACTGTACCTACTTCTGAGCAAAGCTTAGAGCATTAGTAAACATTACTATTAAAATAAATATTTTTTATGATTTATGAGGTGGGTGGGATTTGAAAGTCTATAAAATATATTTATTCAGACACTTATATTAATAAAAAAAATGCAACATTAAAAAACTGGCTATTCATCATTTCGCACTAACATGTCATGTAAAGAGCAGTATATTACTAATTCTAATACTAATTCGCTGTGAGGATATGACAGGTTTTCAATTAATTATTCAGTACGATTATTCAGTAGAGTCAATTATTCAGTGGGGAGCTTATGTGCATAAACCTTTAACTGAAGATTTTATTTAAAAAAAAAAAAAAAAAAAAAAGATTTATCTCACAAGTCATTAATTAACATTAGTAATATGTAGGATAGACTTTGTAGAATCTTTTGTATTAGTACTATATGGCAGTATGGGTAATGTTCATCATTGTTCTTATACATTTTCTTCCATGATATTCATCTTTGCTTACAGCCCATTCATGATGTATCCATTTATTCCCCTGACACATGAGCTTCTTAAATAAGTAAAGGTGTAGGGGCTATACATAGTGCTTCCTTACACTGTTATGAATGCATAATTATCACTTTAATTTATATGACATGAAAATCATTTATTTCACTGGGATACTGCTTGATTAAATAAGTGACGCGGCATTAGAATAGTGTTTTCAGTTCACTAAGTAAATTCAGTAAATACGCTTTTACATATGAATAGCTGAAAGATAATTCTTCATTCAAAGACTAAAAGCTACAATTAGAACAACCTTGAATTAAAGCCTAGTCTATATTGTTGCATATTATAACACACACACACACACCTATATATATATATATATATATATATATATATATATATATATATATATACACACACACACACACACACTCACACACACACACACACGCACACACACGTTGCAGGAAACACAGA
>JBCNYH010000025.1:26453420-26464841 GCA_039654325.1 Tandanus tandanus
ATACTACTACAGGAAAAGAAATCTGACCTGTCAGAATTTTAACACACACACACACACACACACACACACACACACACTCACACACACACATATATGCATGTATATACATACACTTAAGCTTTTCCTTTCTTTTCTTTTTCCCCCTCAGCCTCAGGCTGTCGTGGTGTTGTCGTGGCCTACATCCATGGAACGCATTTCAATTTTGTCTGGGCTATTTCTCAAGAGCTGTGGAGCATATCATCCTGAAATCTCGCATGCATGTCTCATGGGGTGTGTAGGTGTATGGGCACATCATTTTCTCTATTTGACCTTTGGCCTTGTCACAATAGCTTTGATTAGGTGACATTGTAATTTAACATTGTAAATTTTATCCCGGCTATTTCTCAAGAACTGATGGACTTATCGTTCTGAAATTTTGCATTCAGGTTTCATTTGATGTGTAGGAGTTTGGGCATTGGGCTAGTCAGGTTTTCTGTTTGACCTTGTCAAAATGACCTTGATTTTGTCTGGGCTATTTCATCAGAACTGCTGGGCAGACCATTCTGCAATTTTGCATGCAGGATTCCTATTGTATGTGTGCTTGCATAGGCTTGTCAATTTCTGTTTGATCGTTGATCTCATCAAAATGACCGTGACATAATACATTTTGAGAAACTAATACAAGTTTCATAGCTCTGGCATTACTCCTTCTTAGTCAGCCTATGAACTTTTCAGCCCACTCTCATATTTTCGAGCATGGCTGTGCGGATTTGTGTTCATTTAGCCAAGAGCCTTGCTGAGCACTGTTACTGTCAGGTGAAAAGTTCAACATTCAAGGTGTGCGGTTTGGTTGATCTCAGGGCTTTGTACAGAGCAGACCACTCAAGTTCATCCACTCCAATCTTGGCAAACCGTGTCTCCGTGGACCTGGCTTTATGCACAGGGGAAATGTCATGGTGGAACTGGTTTGAGCCTCTTACTTTCACTGAAAGGAAGCTGTAATGCCACAACTAAATTCTATATAACTGTGTGCTTTGTGGAAGGAGTTTGACGAAGACCCACATATGGGTGTGATGGTCAGGTGTCCACATATGTGACCCATTACGGCATAATACGGATTAAGTAGAAAATTTGACATGCTGAGATATTGATATATTTGGAAAGAGAACTTAATATGCTTCAAAATGAGGTATAATACATGATCATAGGATGAACATTGACTGAGTTACATCACTTTGAATGTCGCCAATCAGAAAATGCTAATTTTAAGAAAATAGCAATTACAGTTACAGAACCAGTTTCTGTAAACTTTCTAACTCCCTAACATCCATACACTAAATGAATCCAGCTTTCGACCAATCAGCGCGATCTTCTTAGTGTCTTCCTAGCAACAGATGAGTTCTATTTACACCAAGTCATGTCTGTAATGAGGCTTCTCATTGGTTTACTGTTATATGATTTGGGGTAGGTAGAGTATTCTGGTATCGAATATGGATAATAAGGGAATACCCTGAGCAATCACAAAAACGGTTTGAAAAATGGCAAAATAAGTGGATATTTCCATTGTTTTACAACAACTTGGACATGGAACCCTTTCTTAAACAAACATTTTAGCAAGGATTAATTGTGTTTATGGATATTTGAACTTGGTCATGTTGAAGATTTTGCTTTGAAGGATGTATTTTTGGTGATATCGCATTTTCATCCAGGTAACCCCTTTTCAACTTACTTTGGCTCTTACTCAAAACACTACCTTGCGATTTAATTATTCTTAATTATTTAATTAATGTCCGTATTATGCTGGAGCGGGTCACATGGTGGAGCCATGTGGTGCAATTCCAATTATTTTGCCATAAAACAAGATCTTGGCTGTGGAATATTTAAACAAGTCAATTAAACAAGCAAATCTGGCTCAACAAGGGCATTTCCGACTGGAGTCTGCATGTTCTCCCTGTGCTTGTGTGGGTTTCCTCCAGGCACTCTGGTTTCCTCCTACAGTTCAAAGACATGCACATTAGAGTAACTGGCTGTTCCAAATTGCCCAAGATGTGAATGTGAGTGTGAATGGCTGTGTGTGTGCTGGCCCTCTGATGGACTTGTTTGGTTAAGTTGGTTAAGATAGGCTGCAGCCTCCCAGTGACCCTAATAGATTAAAAATGGGTTCGGCAAATGAGTGAGAGTGATTTAAGTTGGCATGGCGATGTAGTGGTTAGAAAGTTGAACGTTGTTGTTAATGGCTAACATTAAGAAGGTCCTGGGTTTGAGTTTCGGCCCCACCGAGGGCATTTTTAAGTGGAGTCCGCATGTTCTCCATGTGCATGTGTGGGTTTCCTCCATGCACTCTGGTTTCCTTCCACAGACCAAAGACATGCACGTTCAGCTACTTGGCTGTTCCGCGTTGCCCCAGGTGTAAATGTGAGTGCGGATGGTGGTGTGTGTGTGCTGGTCCTTCAATGGACTGGCTCGTTCAGGGTGTACCCCGCCTTCGCCCAGACTCAGCTAAGATAGACTCCCACCTTTGATTTGTTTCATCAGCGTGAAATGGATTTTTCTTCTTGATTCTGGTGAATTGTTGAAGCAGTTACGCAGACTATAAGCACATGAGCTTGGATTCTGAATTTATCACGTGTTAATCAAGGCTTTGGGCCAGAATCTGTGGTTAGAAGGCTGTTGTGTGAAGCTACATTCAAACTGAACTGAATTTAATCACCAGTAAATATGTCGACTTATTATTTCCTGAGCAGCGTAGAGTCTGAATGCCCTTAAGCAAAGTAACTGTGAGGTTACACAGAGAGGGGATGTAATAAAATTATACCAACAGTGAATATAAAAACACCACGAGCTTAATAAGAGCTCTAGAACAGAATGCTGGCTTGTTTTAGTTCTCGTCACTTACAGCTTTAAGTAGACTGTCACTTGTTCTTCGTCGCTGTCCTCGTGTGCGCGCTCGGGTTCTATTTCACCCTCAATATCCGAGGCCAGCTTCATGTACCGAACATGTCCATGCACCATTTTAACCCAAACATTAATAGCCAAACCCTCGAACAGTCGAATAGTCTGACCTGCGCTTGGGAATGTCTTAGTTTCTGTTTGTTTTCAAGGTAAATTTCCTGTCGTATTTCCGGCTTCACCTGCCGCTCCTCGCGGTCGGGACTCACCTGCGCTCAGCTGACATACAGGGGCGACCAGTCTGACAGCCGGATGCAAATGACGCTCATGAATATTCCAAACGCGCGCAGCCTATTGGCGAAATTTTAGTTTTTCATCTCCCGCACGCGCTGTACTGCTGTTATCATAAGCATTCCCTATCTAGCTACCTGATGGCAATATTATGAAGCTATACAGTGAATTTAAACATCAGTAGTGTATTCGAGTTAACATGAACAAGTCATATGCCCTAAGACATATTTAACAATTATTCACTGAGGTATGTAGGCCTACACATACAGGGTCTTACATAAAAAATGTTTCTTCCCCTATTTCTAGCTCGGTGGAGTAGTGGTTAGCACATCCACCCCAAAGCAAGAAGGTCGTAGGTTCGAGTCCCGGGCTCAGTGAGGACGTTTCTGTTTGAGTTTGCATGGTCTCCACATGCTTGCATGGGTTTTCTCTGGGTACTCCTCTCCGGTTTCCTCCCACAGTCCAAAGACAAGCACATTAGGCTGGATGTCTGCTTCAGATTGCCCCTAGGTGTGAGTGTGAATGTCTGTGTGTGTTGGCCTTGTGATGGATTGGCAAGTAGTTCAGGATGTACCTGTCCTTCACCCAGATTCGGCTGAGATAGGCTTCAGCCTCCCCACGACCCTGGTGGGATTAATGTGCTTAGCAAGTGAATGAGTTAAATTACATGAATGAGTTAATTGATTGTTTGTTTGTTACCTCCAACAAGGAGATGCTGTTTTACCCTCCATTTGTTTGTTTGTTTGTTTGCAGGATTACGCAAAATGTTGTGTGCTGATTTTCATGAAATTTCCACCAGAGATGGGGCTTTGGATAAGGAAGATTCCATTATGTTTAGGAGATTGAATTTTGACATTCTGGTTCATATGTGGGATTGCTGGGCTTGGTGGAGGTTTGCACTCTCTGAGAGCTCTTGTTTGTTGTTTGCTTGTATTTTATTATAAAATAGATTAAACAAAAATACTCAAAGGTCAAAGTTGCAAATACAGTATGCATGTAAAGTAAAAGTGAAAGACATTTTACACATAGATAAAGAAGGAGGTGTTCTTTACCACAACCTATGTGCATGCTCACTCACTCTCACTCATTTGCTGAACCGCTTAATCCTACTACTAGTGTTCGCGGAGAGGCTAGAGCCTATCTTCGCCGACACTGGGCAAAGGTGGGGTACACCGTAAACAGATCGCCAGACCATCGAAGCGCAACACACACGCAACCATTCACCTGGGGGCAATTTGGAACAGCCAAAATGTGCTATTTTTTATTTATATTTTTTTATTTTGCTATACTGTATTAATCCTGCATGGGAAATTATGGCCTCTGCATTTAACCCATCCAAAGTAAGAACACACACGTAAACAGTGAGTACACACACACACTCGGAGCAGTGGACACACATTGGGGGCACCTGGAGAACAGTTGGGGGTTAGGTGCCTTGCTCAAGGGCACTTCAGTCATGAAGATGGTGGAAGGGAAGGCGCTGCTCACTCATTTACAGCATTTGGCAGACACTCTTATATAGAGCGACTTACAATTATCATTTTTATACAACTGAGCAATTAAGGGTTAAGGCCTTGCTCAGGGGCCCAACAGTGGTGATAGTGGAGATTGAACCACTGACCTTCAGATCAGTAACCCATCACCTTAACCACTAAGCCCTCACTCCCACACCGCCACATATTTTTTTCCTTCTGGTTCGGGAATGTGCATGTCTTTGGACTGTGGGAGGGATCTGGTGTACCTGGAGGAAATCCATGCTAGCATGGGGACAATATACAAACTCCACACAGAAACACCCGAGCCCAGGACTCGAACTCAGGACCTTCTTGCAGTGTTGCTATGTACATGCTTTAGATAAATAATATTACAAATAAAATACAGTGCAAAAAACTGAAGGTTGCCTTTCCCATCTCATTAGAACAGTCGTAATCCACTTCCCATTTCCTACATGAAATATCTCATGATTTATTCAGCCCTGCTTCCCAAAGACATTCCACTCAATGAAATATTAGGAATATTGTCTGTATCATTCAAATTCAGTGGACATCATAGGATGAGGAAAAGTTATTTCATTAATACAGTGATACTGTATGCCAAGATCACTTTGAAAGTATAGCCCTGTTCCCCAAATCATAAAATAAAAGTATTTTATTATTTGAAATAAATAAATAAATAATTACAATGTGCTTCACGCTACTGGTTGGCGGTGCTAAAAAAAACTTGTATGGCAGCCAGCCAGCAAGGCACTAGACCTGTGGTGGCTTCATGTTTTAGGGGGTGATCATACTAGAGGTGCGATAAATAAGCCACTGATGCGAATTGATTTTTTAGTGATTTATTTATTAAATTTTGAAATTCGTGCCAAGATGTTTTGCGACTCCACATGCAAACAAATATTTTGCGGCTTAAGTACGTATATTGTGTGAAAGTCTCCCGACAATTTTTGCGACTGATTTGCGATTTGTTTGCGGATGTTTGATGGAAAAAATTGACCCTCCTGTCATAAGTCGCGTTTTGTCCGCTTTTTGTCCTCAAACCATTTGTTTTTTATTTGTGCATTATTTACTCGAACAAAATGCAAAAAAACCCCAAATGACTGCAAAATACATGGAATATTGCGGATACCAGCAAGTCTCAAACCTTTCCTGTGGAAGTCGCTTACTTGTCGCTTGTCTTTGTGAACGAAAATAAATAATTTGCGAACAAAACAACAACTTCTTGTGACAGTTTGCAATCAGTTTGAGACTACTCTGTGTCAGAGCCCCGTTTTTTTGCAACATTCGTGGAACATGAATTTTCAAATGTTTTGGGATGAGTTCACGAATCAGGCAACCAAAATACGATGTTGGGAATGACATGCGTCAAATTTGAGAATGAGAAGCAATTCACGTCAGTTGCTTTTCTATCGCACCTCTAGTGTTTTCACCCCTTAGAGATGATGGCTCCACAGTCCATTATTCATGCAGCCAGTGCATATGATGAATTCACATTCCTTCAAGCTTGATTCTTAATAAACAATTTATTAAAATGTTTTCTTTTTTACAAGTTACAGGGGCTAAGAGGCATTGGATTACCCAACAATGAAAAGTGTCCCAATTTATCCCAAGGACTTCAAAGAAGCTTGAGAGATGACTATGACAAGATCCAGTAAACCAACTTCAATATCCCAGAGACCTGAGAGGGTGAAAGTATGATAAGAGTTTCAAAGAAGCCTATGATTCCACATCTTCATTTTCAAGGGCTCAGTGACTCCTTGCCTTATTTATTTTTTGACATTTGCAGGGAGATTTTCAGACATGGTGACCGTATTTGAATGTAAAATCTGCACTGCGACACCAGGAGGGCAGATGCACATCAAAGTGTTGAAGTGAGATGGAGGCAGAGATTGAACATCTTAACCACAGTGACTGTGAAATGTCACTCACATGACTGTGTGTGTGTGTAAAGTCTGTGTTGTCTTAAAATCTGCTTCGACATTTACTCTAGATGTGACCTGGAGGGTCAATGCTGAAAGGTCTGTTTCTGAATGTCACTGCATTTTAGGAATGCAATGGAAAATCAGCTTTTGCCAAGAGAAATTCACCTTGACTGTTTTCATTTCCTCTAGGACTGTGTGCACATACATGTAACTTTGAGATATTGGAATTTATGTCAGCATACAATGATATTTCAAGACTATTTAAATTTGCCATTAATTGCTTCCGATAGATACCTCTATGAATATGTGTCCGAGGCTGGTGTTACAAGAGTAGTGCTGCTCCTTAAAGGGTTGAATCAACTTCAGCCCCAAAGTAAATAAATAAATAAATCAATCAATCTTCCTTGTGCTTCCTGACTACAATCTAGATTGAAAGCAGGAAAGGTTAACACTGAGTTTATTTTTTAACAACATTTCACTAGCGAATTTCTGCATTCATTTGTATAACCTGTCCTGTTAGGTTAATCATCCGTTTAACAAGTTCATGTTCCGTGTTGCCACTAATCTTACATGTTGTTTTGCTTGGCAAAAGTTTGTCTACCTACCTAAATTAGATTTAGTTTTGTCCTGTTCGAGTCTGAGAAGTGGTGTATGAGCCTCTAATTTGATGTGGCAGCCTTATTGGGTATAATGAACGGCGTTTACTTTCATCTGCTTACCTTTTATGGCACTGTTTTACAGCTCCTTTTTACGTCACTGCATGATGACTGGAGCCAGTTCGGTTGTGTATTTAAACCAGATTTTTGAACAAACAAGAGATGGAAGAAAGCACACATTTGATGAAAATTGTGGCTGCTGAGTTTGCAAAAGTCCAGACATTTGCCACATTTGCATCAAATTTGAAACTACACATTCAGTTGAAGCATTTGAGCAGTATACCAGAAAACTAACAGAAAATCTTTTAAGATTATTTTTTTTCTTCAGTCAGAACTTTACCTACATTTCTTTAGTATTTGGTTGCACTGCCTTTAAACTGTATGACTTGGGTCAAATGTTTTGGGTATCCTTCCACAAGCGTCTCACAATAGTTTGCTGGACTTTTGGCCCACTCCTCCTGACAGAACTGGTATAACCGAGTCAGGTTTGTAGGCCGTCTTGCTCTCACACGCCTTTTCATCTCAACCCACAAATTTTCTATGGGATTGAGATCAAGGATTTGTGATGGCCACTCTAAAACATTTACTTTGTCATTCTTAAGCCACTTTGTTACCATTTTTGTGGTATACTTAAAGACATTGTCCATTTGGAAGACCCATCTGCGCCCAAGCTTTAACATTCTGGCTGATCTCTTGAGATGTTCCTTCAATACTTCCACATAATGTTCTTTTCTCATGATGCCATCTATTTTGTGAAGTGTACCAGTCCATCCTGCAGCAAAGCACCTCCACAACATGATGCTACCAGCCCCGTACTTCATAGTTGGGGTGGTGTTCTCAGGCTTGCAAGTTTTCCTTTTTTCCTCCAAACACAACGGTGGTTGTTATGGCCAAACAGTTCAGATTTTGTCTCATCAGACCACAGGACATGTCTCCAAAATTAAGGTCTTTGCTATTCTGTACATTTTCAAACTGTAATCCAGACTTTTTATGTTTCTTTTGGAGTAATGGCTGCCTTTAAGACGATGTCGATACAAGACTTTTTTCACTGTGGATAATGACACCCTCTTACCAGCTTCAGCCATCATCTTCACAGGGACTTTTCCTGTTGTTCTGGGGTTGATGCACATATTTCTCACCAAAATACATTAATCTCTGGGACACAGAAACTGTTTTGATGGCCAGACATTCCCATGGTTTTTATACCTGCGTATAATTGTTTAAACATCTGGAAATTGTACCCAAGGAAGACCCAGACTTATGGCGGTCCACAATTCTCTTCCTGACGTCTTGGCTGATTTCTTTTGATTTTCCCATAATGTTACACAACGAAAAAGTATGCTCGTGGAGTGCCTTATAATACATCCACAATGTGCCTCCAATTAACTCAGATGTTGACAATTAACCTATCAGAAGCTTCCAAAGCAATGACATCATCATCTGGGCTTTCCCAATTTGTTGAAAGGCATGGAAATCTTAATGTATGGTAACTTCTGACTTTGACGAAAATAATTTTTAAAAATCTTTAAAATTCTATTTCTCTCTGTATGAGTGAGTAGTTTCTGGCATTTAACAAATACAAATAATTTTGGTAATCCTAACTGACCTAAAACAGGAAAAATTTAGTTTAATATCAGACAGTGGAAAAAAAAGGCTATGTCTTTTTATGCAGTGTATGTAAACGTCTGGTTGCAACTGTACATCCTGGGAGATCTGCAGCCCTTGAGGGGCCAGTAGGAAGATTTTTACTAACTTTATTCCTGACTTCAAGGATGAACTTTCTGAGGTAGATAGTGTGTGCACAACAACAGATTGCTGGGCAGCTGTGAACAAGCCGTTTATAGGCATCACTGTTCACAGGATATAGATTTGGGAGTGGCGATGTGTGGGTAGAAGGATGTACAATTAAAATGGAATAGTGGCTTATTTATTAACAAAAACAGAACAAAGTAACGTGAACTAATTCTTTTTTGTAACTGTGAACTTCCAAAAAAATTAAAAAAAAAAGAACTATGAGCGTGAGCTGGTTAATTTTGAACTGTATGAACTTTGAACTAGTTTGTTTTAAGTGTGAACTGATCCAACACTGCCTGTGATGCTCCACTTAGAAACTCCACTTTAATGAGTTTCTGAGGAATCTCACAGCCCTTGAAGCCTGGAGAATTTTAAAAGTTAAGCTGCAAGTTATGCACGTATTGCGCTTTACAGTGGCTGACGCTGCAGCATTTACAGGATTTAATAAAATTTCATTCAAGTAGAACATTAATGAAATATCTTTTAGTGCTGCATGACTGTGAATGGAGGTCATTCTGAAAGTAGGCGAGATTTGCTCTGTTTTTCATATTTCCCAAAGTTTCTCAATGCAGGAAATTATAAATACTTAACACAGTGTTACTCTCACTAAAAAGCACAGCAGCATGACATACCTTGTGATTCACCTGTGGTCTGGTGGGGTGTGTTTTCCACAGCTTTCTGTTTTATAATAATGCGATTTTTGTCAAATTTTTTATTAAAACGTTATTGGGTTTCTCTAGCACCTCCTTGTGGAAATGAATCATTAAAGTGAGTGAGAGTGTGAATGAGTGAGTTAGTTTGAAGATGAGTGAGTGACGGAGTGAGAGGGTGAAAGTGTAAATTAGGGATTGACCAAGTTAGGGTGTGAGTGAGTGAAGTAGCTTGAGTACAAATGAGTGACTGAGTGAGTGAGGATGAGTGAGTGAGTGAGTGAGTGAGTGAATGGATGAGTGAGAGAAAGTGTGAATGAGAGATTGACCGAGTGAGTATGAGTGAGTGAGCGAGTGAGTGACTGGGTAAGAGGGTGAAAGTGTGAACGAGGGATTGACCAAGTGAGAGTGTGAGTGAGTATAGTAGTTTGAGTATGAGTGAGTGAGTGAGTATGAGTGAGTGAGTGACTGAGTAAGTAAGTATGAGTGAGTGAGTGAGTGAGTGAGTAAAGTAGTTTGAGTATGAATGAGTGAGTATGAGTGAGTGAGAGAGTATGAGTGAGTAAGTGACTAAGTGAGTATGAGTGAATGAAGAAGTTTGAGTATGAGTGAGTGAGTAAAGTAGTTTGAGTATGAGTGAGTGAGTGTGAGTGACTGAGTGAGTGTGAGTGAGTATGAGTGAGTGAGTGACAGTACGTGAGTATGAGTGAGTGAGTGAAGTAGTTTGAGTGTGAGTGAATGAATGAGAGATTGACCGAGGGAGAGTGTGAGTAAGTGAGTGAGTCAGTATGAGTGAGTGAGGGGATGGGTGAGTGAGTGAGTGAAAGTGTGAATGAAAGGTTGACTGAGTGAAAATGTATGTGAGGGAGTGAGTTTGAGTATGATTGAGTGACTGAGTAAGTGAGTATGAGTGAGTGAGTGAGTGAGTATGAGTGGGAGAGTGACAGTACGTGAGTATGAGTGAGTAAGTGAAGTAGTTTGAGTATGAGTGAGTGAGTGAAGTAGTTTGAGTATGAGTAAGTGAGTGAGTGAAGTAGTTTAAGTATGAGTTAGAGAGGAAAATAGTTTGAGTATGAGTGAGTGAGTGAAGTAGTTTGAGTATGAGTGAGTGAGTGAAGTAGTTTGAGTATGAGTAAGTGAGTGAGTGAAGTAGTTTGAGTATGAGTTAGAGAGGAAAATAGTTTGAGTATGAGTGAGTGAGTGAAGAAGTTTGAGTATGAGTGAGTTAGTGAAGTAGTTTGAGTATGAGTGAGAGAGTGAAGGAGTTTGAATATGAGTGAGTGAGTGCGTAGAGTAGTTTGAGTATGAGTGAGTGAGTGAAGAAGTTTGAGTATGAGTGAGTGAGTGAAGTAGTTTGAATATGAGTGAGTGAGTGAAGTAGTTTGAGTATGAGTGAGTGAGTGAAGTAGTTTGAGTATGAGTAAGTGAGTGAGTGAAGTAGTTTGAGTATGAGTTAGAGAGGAAAATAGTTTGAGTATGAGTGAGTGAGTGAAGAAGTTTGAGTATGAGTGAGTTAGTGAAGTAGTTTGAGTATGAGTGAGAGAGTGAAGGAGTTTGAATATGAGTGAGTGAGTGCGTAGAGTAGTTTGAGTATGAGTGAGTGAGTGAAGAAGTTTGAGTATGAGTGAGTGAGTGAAGTAGTTTGAATATGAGTGAGTGAGTAGAGCAGTTTATGTATGAGTGAGTGAGTGAGCATGAGTGAGTGTTTGAGTAAAGTAGTTTGAGTATGAGTGAGTGAGTGAGT
>JBCNYH010000025.1:26466556-26476753 GCA_039654325.1 Tandanus tandanus
GGGTGTGGGGATTTGGGAGTGTGGATTGTGTGTGTGTGTGTGTGTGAGAGAGAGAGAGAGAGAGAGAGAATGTGTAAGTGTGTGTGTCTGTGTGTGTGTGTGTGTGTGTGTGTGTGTGTGTGTGTGTGTGTGTGTGTGTGTGTCAGTGATTAAATGAATTAGCGAGTCATTTGGTTCAAGTCACTGAATGCTTTTAAAGAATCAAAAACATCCCCCAAATAATTTCATGGCCATGACATATTTCTAGACCCTTTTCAAAATGGCCGCTGTTTAAATCGTAATGATCCAATAACTTGGCTAATATTGAGCTAGAAGCATAAATGAAGGGTCTAAATGCATCAGAATTACATTTCTGATCAAATGAAATATATAACTGTAGGGTTCCTTTGAAATTTCGGGCCATTTCCTAGATGGCTTCCTCAGGCAGAAGGGTGAAGTCATACAAATGATCACTATTTGAGCTAGACGGTTAAATGATGGTTCAAATTTTATTGAAATTCCATTTCTGATGTTACAGAATATACATTTTTTATATCTTATGAACATCTAGTCACTGGATATTTATAACCTACTGGAAAACACCACGATTTGGAAACGATTTGGAAAAAAAAAAGGAACACTCACTCTGTTAAATCCGGGGAACGGCTGAGAAAGGGTGAATGTGAAAAGTTACTACTTAAAGGAGTGAACACCAGGCGCCTTGTTGATTTCAAGAAGTTCCTAAACAAAGCGGATAAAAAGATTCAGCTCTTTAAGCTTATACTTAAACAATGGGAAACTAAGTCTGCTGGTCCTTAGAGTCATGAATGAAATGTTCTAATAGTAGTAAAAGGCTCAGTAAACAAATTGGTCTCTGAGGAAGGAAAACACGTCCAGAGTCAGGAAATCGTTGAGATGAAATCAGACCAAGTGAAGACTGATACCTGTGTCATCATATACATAAAGTGGGCTCAAAATCAAGAATACAACACTGTTTGTGTGTGCACTCTAACATATATATGTTCCTTATTCTTTTGAATTTTTTATTTATTTATTTATTTATTGATATTTTTGTATACTGTATTAATCCCGCAAGGGAAATTATTGCCTCTGCATTTAATCCATCCAAAGTGAGCACACACACACATAAACAGTGAGCACACACACTCGGAGTGGTGGGCTGCCACACACATTGCGGTGCCCGGAGAGCAAATGAGGGTTAGGTGCCTTGCTCAAGGGCACTTCAGCCATGAAGGGGGAGAAGGGGGAGAAGGGAAAGGTGCAGATCACTTCCCCACTGCTACACATTTTTCCTGCTAGTTTGGGAATCAAACCAGCAATCTTTCGGTCCCCAACCTGCTTCTCTAACCATTAGGTGGAGTAACGAAATACAGCATCTAATCAGAAGTGCAGAGAGCAGCAAGTGCAATATATACAGTATATGTAGTATGTACAGTCAGGAGCAATTATGTACAGATACAGATAAGGGCAATGTAAAAAGAAATAATCATGTACAGATTATGTACAAATAAGTTATATGAGCAGTTATGTTCAGATAAGGGCAGTGTAAAAGGTGGGAATAAATTAGCATTAATTTACAGAAGAGTAATATACCGATGAAGTGTGGTAGATTTAAAGATGTTCTATATTACTATACAGAAGAGCAAATATACAGATGTAATATGGACAAATGGACAAATATTACAATCCTTTATGATGCTGGAGTCAGAGATAAGTGAAGGATGCTCTCAATAACAGAAATTACAGCATATCTCTGCAAACACTTTAGTGAATGTGAATGTAGGGTTCCACACATTCACTGGGAATTGTGCCTTTAAGGGTAAGGGCAAGGTCATGCCCTTGAAGAAGCTGGAAAAGAAGCCTCGGTACCACCATGCCTTTCAAACACTTGGAAACAATTACACCGTCAATCCATTTCTAATTAAGGACCGGGAGGTATTTACCTGTGAGGTGTATGACAATTCAAGAATCAAAAAGATGGATGAAGTGAGTATATTAAACTTTAGTTTTCATGCTTTATTAATTTGTGTAAGGGTTTGTCACATTAAAATGATATTTATAATTTGATATCAGGACCGTGTGTTGATGCTGAAAAAGATGGTTGGGGATACAAGTAATATTACTTCATCAACATCAAAGATTGACTTAGCAAGGCTTCCTCCATGTCAAAGATCCTTAATTCCATGCATCAAAAGGGCAGACTAAAGGGCAGCCCAGTGGAAGCGTTCATATCTTCATTTCCCTAAAATTTTACCTCCTGATGGTTATGGTTGGGTTGTTGATAATGAGACTCTGATAATTACAGCCTGTTTAATCTGAAGGGCCAGTTCTCCCCCTACTCTTCCATCCAACTGATACAGAGTTTGACATGGAAGAAGATGAGAAGGAGTAGGAGGAGTTACAATGTACTCTTTCAGAAAACATGCTCAAAATGCATGCTATAAAGTACTAATATTCTTGGCTGGCTGGTTGTTGTTAGGTAAAATGGTGGTGGGGCTATCTAAAACCATGCACATGGGACGTTCTTTCTTTGAATTGAAAGGCAATTGCATCTTTTTTCTCTTAATATTTGGTGTACATACAAATCAAAAGGTAAAAACCTAACAGTTGTCTTGAAATATGTCATCGTATAAAATGAAATATAAAAAACTGGGATTGTGAGATGGTTGACCAATGTGGAAATCAAAAGGCAATATTTAATATAAAATATCCCTGTGTATGCTGTGCATGGTAATATTCAGGTACACAAGATCAACTTTAAAACGATCTGTCTTGGATTTCATTTCAATATACAGAACAGATAGAAAAATCAGTGAGAGGTAGTATGGTCACGTTGACGAAAGAATTGTGTGTAACAGATGGGCAGTTAAAATGTGGGGTATGTTGGAAGCAAAGTAATGTCTAATATCTGGGCAGGAGTTTGTGTTGATTATTTTGCACAATATTTGCTTGAGGACCCAGGAGGTAAAAAGATTGATTGCTTTCATTTTGGTTTGCCAGTGGGAAGCCATGTCATTAAATGTTCTGCTTGAGTACTGTTTATGCATATGCAGAGGTGCTTGTAAGTTTGCAAACCCTTTAGAATTTTCTATATTTTTGCATAAATATGACTTAAAACATCATCAGCTTTTCACACAAATATTTCACACTCAAATAAGATACAGAGATCCCAGTCAAACAAATGAGACTAAATATTATACTTGTTCATTTATTTATTGCGGAAAATATTTCAGTTATATATCCATCCATCCATTTTCTTCCACTTATCTGAGTTTGGGTCACGGAGGCAACAGATCTAAGAGGGAAACCCAGGAATTCCTCTCCCCAGTGACACTCTCTAGCTCCTCCTGGGGATCCCAGGTGTTCCCAGGCCAGAGAGGATATATAATCAGTCCAGTGAGTTCAGGGTCCGCCCCGGGGCCCTTTCCCAGGATGCGCCCAGAACCCCTCTGAAGGGAGGCAACCAGGAGGCATTCTAATCAGATGCCTGAACCACCTCAACTGATTCTGGTTCCCGCCCCAAGGTGTTTCCTTTTGGTGATGTTCACTGTTTTTTTTTTACCAAACATACCTTTTGGAATTATGGCCAAAAACTTCAACCTTGGTCTCATCCGACCAGAACACATTTACTCACGTGCTTTCCGGAGACTTGATGTACAGTAGGTTTTGGCAAACTTTAGTCAGGCTTGGATGTTTTTCTGTGTAAGCAAAGGCTTCCTAGATACATGAAGAATATGTGACAATTGTTATCATGTGTAGTACACAATCAGACCTTGTCAGAAATTCCTGCAGCTCTATTAATGTTGCTGTAGGCCTGCTAAACCAGACTTCATCTTTTGTTTTTGCTAATTTTAGAAGGAAATCCAGTTCTTTGTATTGTGCCATATTTTCTCCACTGTTGTTGACTGTCTTCACTTTGCTCCATGGTATAGGTAATGCCTTGGGAATTTTTTGTACCCTTATCCTGACTGATGCCTTTCAAAAATGAGATCCCTTTGTGCTCTGTAAGGTCTCTGTAGACCGTGGTTTTGCTGAATTCTAAGTTTGTTTACATTAGTGACACAATTATGTTGGTCAGTAAAAATATAGATTTTTTTTTTATGCTTTTGTCAGTAAAATAAACATGAACTAACAATCAAGATATTTTGTATTTATTGCATTTTGGAAACTATCCTAACCTTTCTGGTATGGGTTAGTAAATTGTTCTTGATTGGTGTACCTCTTTACACTGATCTTAATATTTTATTTTTATGATCCTCAAAAAAATTGACTCACTACATACTTGTAAATGAATAGGATGCCAGACAATGAAAAATAAAAGTGTAAACATACAGTATCAATAGCTTCTTCATGTCTCCATCATATTGAGAGCATCAGTGCAAGTTGGAGCTCAAGGCATCTTTGCTAACACAGCCTACCCTTGATGCAAAGCTTGTTCATGATGCCTATATGATGACATTTTGTCCAGGTTATCATTACCGTCTTTAACAATCAATCAATGCACTTAATGTCAAAGCTTTATGCTGAACAAACATTTTAAATGCTATTTTAATCTTAATTGACAGTTTTCCCAGTGATGATTGACACATTGCAATGTTTCCTAGTTAGATCTGAACTAAGTGAAATAAGGTGCAATGAAAGAAGTCATGAGAAGCTTTCAGTGTCTGCTGTTCACTCTGATACACACAGATTTTTGTTTGTCAATGCAGACCTATTTTGCATGCTAAAGTCAGGTTCCTGTGTAGTCCACTGCTTATAGAAAGCAGTCTCACATTCTGAACCTTCTAAATCTCCCAAGAATGCCATTCAATTTCAATTTAATCTAAATTTATTTGTGCAACCCTGCTTACCCTGTCCCAAAGCAATTATTAAATGTCCCAGCAGGTACTAGCAATGCATTTTTTTTTTTAAATGCATGTGCATATTCATTTAATAGTGACTGAAGTTTAACAGTTATTGATATCATTAACTAAAGAAAACATTCTTTGCACTGTACTAACTATATGTTTAGGAATAGATTTCTATAGTGTTGTACATAAATCATTTGGGTAGCAATTCAATCATGCTGTGGTACTAACTTCAACATTTTCAAAACTGCCTCGTTTTTATTACTGAGGTAATACAATACAAATGTGTGTAATGAAACTGCACTTGACGTTTGTTCTTAAGTGGTTCGGGGTCTTCTGTATTCAGTGTGCAGTTATCACCCTGAAAAAATTTTATGACAGTTTGAGGGACTAATGTTACCTACACACCCCTGTTAAAATGCCAGGTTTTAGTGATTTAAAAACAATTAGAAAAATATATATAATTTTATAACTTTTTACACATTAAATGCAAATTATAACCTGTACAATTTAACCGAAGAGCAAACAAATGAACAAAATAATAACAATAATAAACATAGAATAACCTGGTTACATAATTATAGTATGCATACCTTAAACTAATACTTTATTGAAGGCTGTTTTGATTTTATGACAGAATTCATTCTTTTTTCATTGGAGTCTATCAGCATGGCTTTGCCCACTCTTCCTTGCAAAAGCACCCTTGCTTCCTTGTTAAATTGTGAAATCGTAGCTTGTGCTGTAGCTGCCATGCTGAAAGGTAAAAATATCCTTCATCTTCAGCTTTTAGTAGAGGTGTGATGTTTTTTTGGTACCAAAATTGACTTGTATTTGGAACTGTTTATAATTACCCAACTCAAACACAACTCAGCACAATCAATAAGTTTACAGCAGCCAGCCATTTTATTTGTCATTGTTTGCAGTGATATTCTATGCTAATACATGGAGCTAGCTTTATACCTCGTAAAGTTTAATAAAAGGGTAATCATCTGCCCACACTATGCACATCACAAACCTTTTAGCTTGCATACTGACAGGTTACACACGGTCAGTTCTTAAATGCTGTTAGAACTACGGAGTAGCAAGCTAACTTGATGGCCTTAGACAGTTTCTGCAGTTTGTACTCTAGTTCAGTTGTGTTAATAGTGTTATTCTCGATAATTTGCTTGTTGCCATCATTGTGTTAGTATGATAGTTTGCAGTTATTTGTTATGATTGTAATGCTTAACAGAACAAGTCATGTGACTGCTTAGAATGCGATGTTATGCTACTATGTGTAGTTAGCTTCTTACCTCATATCCAGGATTAAATATCTTCACTGATTACTCTGCCTTTTGGCAGAACATCTAGTAGGCATATTTGTAATTTTTTTATGCTATATTAGTACAGTAGCTTCCTCTGGGTGAGATCTACAACACCTTTTTTTCCAGATTCTTTCTTTGAATTAGCACAATGATTAGATTATGATGAGGCAAACTGCAGTCATTGTTAGAGGTCTATGTTTAGTGGTGTAAATAGTATGCCTCTTCTTAATTAGCTTGTAGCAGCAGCCACACTGTCATTAGTGTAATAGTCGGCAGTTAATTGTGAGGATTGTGTAGCTCATGGTTTTAACCAGCTGGAATCAGCAAAGCAGCAATAAAACACAAACCACAACCTTAGTTTTCTGCATTCTGTGAACAGCTTGCTTCTACAAATATGTACAAAATACACTTAAGCTTTTAGGTTTGATTTTTCTTTACTCTTATTTTATTGCCTAGGATTTGCTGCTTTCAATCATTATAAAATCTTCCCCAACAATATCTGATAGTATAATTAATACTGCTCTCACCACTGCTCTCTCCCATAACCTTGTTCCCAAACATGACTCAATCATCTGTTGATGACACGCCAAATGCGGACTTCATTAACAACAATAAATTATGATGCCAGCATGGAAGAGGATAAACTTCTCACTGCACTGGATGCAGAGACAATCTCTCAATCAGTGTCAAAAAAACTAAGGTTTTGTATCTATCCAAATGTTACAATCTTCATATTAAAATGAAGCGTCTCTGGGAGAAGTTATATCACTATAATTGTAACAGCACACAAACTATGATCTCAGATGTCACAAATCGTGGCTCTCTGGAGATAACGCTTCTGTTCAAGGCTAAACTGCTGGCTATTGGCCGAGGGCCAAGTACCATCTCATTAATATGCATAAAGTTTGGACTCAAATTCACCATCCCAGAACACATCAGGCATAGTGCAGGAAAATACACATAGAAAATAATGCAAGGAGGTACAACACAAGAGAAATGGGGAGAGGAACTTCGGGTTGCAGCAAGGGCCAGCAATATGGTCACAGCAGTCTTCCTCACAGAGAAGTGTTCATCACATTTTGGAAGAGGATGAGTGGTAGTTTGCCTAAGGGCAGAGTGGCAAAGGTAAGATGGGGAAAAGGAGGAACTCTTGAGAGACTCATGTGCTTCATGCCAGGCCAGCTTGCCGCCAAGATGTCCAGCTCAACACAAAACCCATGAAGATGTCACTCACAGTGGATCAGGCCAAAGACACAGCGCAAACAGCACACCATATCAACACGTGGCCTGACATCTCAAAACAGCACAGGAGCCCAGTTCAGACAAAAGGGATGGGTAACACAGCTTTCCAACATTCTGATAACTCATTGTGCCTTTCTGTTAAACTGCCTGATACAAAACCATTATCACTCTTTTGCTGGTCTCAGGCATAATCCAAAGTTTCCCAATATTATGTCTCTGTTAATATTGTTCTGGTACAGTTATTTCCATAACACAACCATCATTTACAGTGTCTAGTCTTTGTTTGTTGTAGTTAGTAGAAATGTTTGTCTGCGTTTGTCTGTTTCTTAAAAAAGTGATTCAGTAATGGCACAGTAAAGAGTAGTTTCAGCAGTATTGTTACTATACGTCTGGTTCAACTATTTTGCTGGATGAGATAGATTAAATCCATCTTAAGTAATAATTATGTGTAATTAATTCTCCTCATTTGAGGTACTCAATCAATTACAATAAATTCCTACACAGTTTGGGTGCCAAAACACCAACACTGTGATTAATTAAATTTCCTTTAATATCACAGAATAAACTCCTGCATATTAATTGGTGTTGAACGCAGCACTGGGGTTAGTTTTATTACAAAGCTAACACCAAACGAGGACACTGTATATATTGATCATTAGTTCCATATATATAATTTCCATGGAAATGCGGGTAGATTATTAAGTGATTTCATACAAATTAATGGTGGAGAGAATACATTATCATCAATTAAATTCTTACATTATTTGGTGGATAATGCGACATATTAGAATTAATTAAATAATCCTACATTATTTGGTGGATACTGCAGGTATATAATATTATTAATTATAACCCTACAATAAGCTAACTTCAGGCATCTGCAATGTTACTTTCGCTATTTGACTGGTTTATTATGAATATGTTTTGTATAAGTATTTTAAGTAAAACAAACCTCTATCTAAATCAAAATAATCATTAGAATTTCTGGTCTGATTCATTATTATTACTATATTCCTATCTTTTTTACCTCCACCAATGAGGTTATGTTTTTGTTGCCATTGGTTTGTTTGTCTGTTTGCTTGTTTCCCCTTTAGCAAAAAAGTAGTACACCGATTTTGATCATTTTTTTTTTTTGGATGGAAAAAAGTTAAATTTAAAAGGAAAGAATTTAAACTTATTATTTTAAACATTTCTCTATAAACACTATACATCCATAATGCCTGTGGTGATGATAGCAATGAAAATCTCCCCCCAAACAACATGAGGAAGAACCTTGAGAGGAACCAGACTTAAAAGGAAAACTCATCCTCATTGAGATGACATCAGTTAAAAATACAAACAGTGTAACAGGAAATTCCTTGTAGTTTAACATGAACTCTGGCCTGTTATCTTATAACTGTAATGGTAATTGTAGTCCTAAATCATTTTAGTAAAAGAGTTAATATCACCAGCAGTGAAAAGTCATCTTTACATTTTCTGAGTGTATATTTTGGACCAAATGGAATATGATCAGCAAGAATGAGGGGCCTATGTTTTGCATATGTATTGTAATGTACTGCAATAAAAATATTTTTTTTAAAGTGTTTTAAAAATTAAATGAATTTGACAAGAAATACATTAGCTAACTTGGGTGCATACTGTCTGCAGTGATAGTCAATTTATAAATCACTTCTTCCTTTTTAATGAGAATTTTCCATACCATCCTTTAACAAAAATGTATGATGTATGTCTTTATGTTCACGTAGTATCAGAAGTAAATGTAATTTGCAGTTGCATTGTATTTCACTTTCATCAGCACATCATGCTAGCATACAGAAATGCATTGAACCATGGGATTAATCATAGAAGATGATAAAAGCCTGGAAGCATCATTTTCCAGCATTATTTATAAAGGAATGACATTTAGAGTTTCTTATTGGCTCATTGTTCACATCATGTCCACCAGCGACAGTTCACTGCCAAACCAACAGAGGTCACCTTCTCGTGTAGTTTTTAAATCCTTCTTCTGTGGTTCAATTCGGTTGCTGTCTGTGCACACCTGTTCTATTTTCTGACTAATTAGTCTTCCTATATATGTCTTACGTCTGCTAAGGGACTGGTTAGTGTCTGTTCTTTTGCTGTCATTCATTCAATTGTTGGTTGATTTTGCTTTTTTGTGTTTTTAAGTCTTGCTTCAACTATAAGCAAGTATAAAAGTATATTTTTATTTTATAAACCTATTTATTTTATTGACCGTTAACTATAAAGTCCTTTAAATAGTTATAGTTACGTTATTGTTCTTTTCTTCTTGATATTGATAGCTTATTCTTCAAATTTTAGGACAGTTGTAACAAGCATTTCACTACATATTGTACTGATTTTGTACGTGACAAATAAATTTGATTTGAATTCTTTAAAAAGCAATCCCTTGCTGATAGTTTTTCTTTAAAAAGATCAGGTAATGTAAGAGAATTGCAATAAAGGTTTTCATCATGCCCTCCCCCCTGGAAAATTTTTTTTCCAGCTAAACAGAATTGCACAGTGGCTTGGATTACTTTTAAATGTGGACTATATTGAGCTTTAAAATCAGCATTTCATTTCTAAAAAACAATTTGCCGCTGAAGGCGGTCAAGTAACAATAAGAGCAAAGCAGTGACCCTCTCCATTTTGGTAATGAAAGCAATACAATTTTTGATTGCATTTCACTTGGGATGGAAACATTCACATCATTACCACCTTTCTCCTTATCTATGTGTAAATACTGTGTGTGTGTGTGTGTGTGTGTGTGTGTGTGTGAGTGTGAGAGAGAGAGAGAGAGAAAGAGA
>JBCNYH010000025.1:26490064-26500772 GCA_039654325.1 Tandanus tandanus
CTGCTGATAGTGGGGCTTGAACCCCCAACCTTGGGATCAGTAATCCAGCACCCTACCACCAGGCCACCACTGCCCCAAGAGGAAAGACATATCCAGTTAATTTCATGCATGTCAATAAAGGCCATTTAGAGCAGCAAATAATCGTGTTAAATTATTTTTGGGTTTATTCACGCCAAGTGCAAATGGAGGAAAGTCATTATTCAAAAATCCAAGAGAAACATGATGATCAAAACAAGTGAATAAAAATCAGTGAGTATAAGTATGAAAATGGGAAGATGTTCTCACAGTGAAATGCATACGTGGTGAGAGCAATGCATGTTAAGGTGGTCCAAAGCACAAATTATGGTTCTTTCGGCAGTCCTGAATTTGACCTTCTGGCAATGTTCAGGTTTAAAGTCTAGTTTTATTAAACACTTCATCCTTACTGTGTTATTTCTTCAATGGCTGTGTACATCAAGACATAGTCTATAGTTATATACAATAGAGTTCTCTGCCAAGTTAGGCTTGGTAGGAACCCATATACTGGATGTTCATAATGGATATAGGATTATAATGGTTAGTTGCTCCACAGTGCAGCTACCCAGGTTATCAAAGCCCAGCCATGTCTCTCACTGTCTGTGGTGAGAGGCATGTAAAAGAACCATCGCTGTCGTTCATAAAGAGTAGGCCATTGGGTTGCCATCAGCGTGATTCTGCCCTGCGCGGCATTAGGACATAAGCAGCCTCCAAGTAGGAAGTGGGAAATGAAAGATGACGGTATTCTATGAGCCGCTTAACTGGGTCATGCGAGTTTCGACTGGTTTTGTGCTGGTGGGTCACATTCTGGAGAACCTTACTGTTCTTTAATATCACATTGATAATGGATGTGGAGTTCACGTCATCATACCGGGTTAGTTATTATTATTTTTTAAAAAGGCATCCCTCAGACATAGGACATTGTTGGGTAAGTTGTGTCAAATATAGGTATGTAAAAATTACTGCTCAAGTGAATTGTTACACAAATTATTGTTGTGTTTTTCCACCACTGCACAATTTTCTACAAAGAACTCGATGTACTTTATCTTATTGTCCTCTTTGTCCAATATTGAGACTGTTTAAAATGTATCTAATTTACGCCCACACTAGAATCTGTCAACATGTTCGACTTTGAGGGGCATGTCAGACAGATAAAAGCAATGAATTTCCTTCCACCAACCCACTAATGCGTAAACACTCACACTGATAAAGCCTGACCACAGTGGCTGTTGAAGATTGTCTCAGGAGAAAGCAAGAGATAAGAAGAACGAATGAGCGAAATCACATTCATGGTAGGTGCATGTTTTGGATGCCATGTCAGTGTGTTGTAGATATTTGGGGTAGGCTGTGTGTGGAATTTCAGTTGTTATGAGGCTGAAAGTTAAACCACATTTCAACAAGGTATAGAGGTACAGGTGTAAAGGTAGACAGGACATCAGGAAATGAGAGGCTGAGGAACTGGAGAAACGGAGAGTGACTGTGACTTTATCTATGCCTTAAAACATTTCACATGGTTCAAAGAATGGGAATGGAGTATTTCTACTATTCTCAGTTGAAGTTGACACAGATGCTCTTTGATTCTTTCCAATGCAGGTACTGTTTGGTTTATAAATCAATAAACAAAATAAAATAACTTTAAAGGGATCCAAACTTAATAAAAGCTTGAATATATTGTATGTCTTTTCATATGAAAATGTGCTGTTATTAAAATAAATCGATAAATCCTCACGAAGGTGGCTGTACATGACTCGCATGGAAGATTCTGAATACAAGGAAGTGTTTTATATATAAATGTTCTGCACTATATATTATGCATTTATGCATACAAATAGATGCCTGTCTGATGAAAGTAAATGTAACATGGTATCATGTGCAAAAGTGCCTAGTCTTAGACCATTCAGAAGCTCAATAGTTCATATCTATTTTATTATTATTTTTTTTTTTATCTGCATACTCTTGTTTTTGCTGTTATCATTTTATCCCATCCCAGGTAACTCTGAGCCAGTCCCAGGCAACTCCGAGCGAAGGCGGGTACACCCTGAGCAGCGTTCCAGACCAATGCAGGGCCACCCTCCTTATCTTCGTATTGCATATTTTACACAGGGTTTCTAAGGAGACTAAAGGCTTTAACATTAGGCAGCAAGTTGCTAAGGAACTTTTATTATTGTACCTCTTGAGAGTGTTCTGACATGGTGCATTACTGTTTGGTTTGGTAATTTGCAGGCTTCTACAGAAAACTGTCAAGAAGACTGTCAAAATCATCGGCTGTGAACTTTCTGAACTCGCACATATTTATAACATCCTCTGTCAATGTAGAGCTAAGATCATCATGAGGGATGCAACCCCTTCTCTCTATTGTCTTCTAGTACAGAGAATTTTCAACTCATATACGTGCTATAAGAATAGCTTCTTCCCTCAAGCCATCAGGCCTGTAAATCTCTCCAGCAAGTAGACATATTGTTTTATTATAATCTCTCTAAGACAATCATAGCCTCTATCTGATATGTACAATGCTTTTACTGAACAGTTTGTGATGTGTATATTTTAGGCACTTTTTTTTGCATGTATTCAACTGTGATGCATTGACTGTTTTGCACATTGTTTTGTTCTGTGCTGCTGGTTTGACCTTGTTATGCCCCAGGTTGTCATATTACATTGTACGTTTTGAATAAATTTTCAGCTCAAGAATTCCAAAATTATTTGCACTGAACATAAAATACTCACTACTTTAACTGCACATATTGTATTATGACCAAATTATTCTATAATTAACAATAATTCTGCAAAAATGAGGTGGATGTCACGGAATAGTACACAAGACAGAACAGAGGAGACTATTCAATTCAGTGACATCCAACAAGGCTGAGGAGCACATTTTACATTTTAGCAAAAAGTGCACTAAAACAATTTTTTTTAATGGTTTATTTCTTTATTTTTACACATTTTTTATGGTTTATTTTTAACATTTTACAAATCATGGTAGACACTTTGCCACATGCAGATTAATTAATAAACTAATAAATATCACTGGAATAGCACCTCACAAATCACAGTTAAAAATATGCAACCAAATAATATACAGCCAAAATATCACATTTTATGACAATTTATACAGCCAGTGACAGGTTGGGATAAAACAGGTGCATAGCACCTATTAAAAGCCATCTCACCTAAGCTTTGATTCTCCTTAAGAGTTTAGTATACACTACATGGAAACATAAAGAAAAGCAAACTATAGCAAGAATTTTATAGGGGTTTTTTTTTCATATTCTAACCATTGCAGAAGTAGCTTAGGTGACTTGTGTACTCTGAGCAAAACTAAATGCTGTTTAGGTATATCTGGTATATTATATCTGGTATATGTTTACATTATAACATCTGTTTATATCTTGCTCATTGTCAAGTTTAGTACATACAACATCGATCCTGTTCGGGAGTCGTCACTCTCTCTCGCCCTGGACGTGGCCCTGAACTGACCCTGTCATGTTGCGGTGGACAATCAGGTTTCTGATGGTGGGTTGTGTACAGCCCATACGCCTCGCTACCTCACTGTAGCTCAACCCGGCCTCCTCCATACCCATTGCCCGGAGACGGTGTTCACGTGATAGACGTGGCATTTTGACATGTACGAGACTAATAATAGTGCACATTTTTGGGCCTTTATATAGGCTCTCTAAACCACTACTCAAATTGTGTAGATACACATTGTGTTTTGCTCAAACTGCATTTGGTCCACTTTTGCAAAGTGACCTACAATAAAGCATGACAAAATGACAACTCATCATTTTCTCAAGTGCCCGAGTACTATCATCAATAAAGCCATAGGGTACACTTCCAACCCCCCTACAAGTACAGATATACAGAAATTTCTCTTTCAAAGTTTTTAATGATTATCATCTTACTAAAGTACATAATTTATCCAGCACACACTTTTCCACAGTTTGGTTGTATTATGTAAAATTTGGTTGTATTATGTCCCTGTTAAATAGGGCTATATATAAAGGTACTTGTAGTTGTGTTTTTAGTCATAACTGAAACAAATGTACCTAATAAATAATACATATTGTTATGGCTGATTTCTGAACTGTATATTCCCACACAGTGCAGTGCTTGAAATAATAGTTCATAGACAAATCCCACAAAGAATGGCCGTAATACTGAAAAATAGACATAGTGTTTTTATATCTCAGTCACAGGTCTTGATATAATTTTCCCTCCCTGTTATTTCATGGCCATGGTAAAGAGCATACTGTATATGTTTGCTTGGTTTTTCATTTCTTCTTGGTTACACCACCGTAGCTGGCAACAAGCCACTGAGCCTGCTAACAGAACTACATACATGTAGGTGGGAAATCTGGGCAACTGTCTTTTCAGGTGGTCTTTGAACTCTTATTCACATTTCAAAGCATGAATCACTGATCTTATTGCACCTGTAATGCGTGATTCAAAATGAGCATGGTTTCTTGAAGAGGCTATTACAATCACAACCAGTGCCCTGTTTAAACACAGGTTGAAGCTCTGTGTTTGTTCTGAGTAATGTAGTTTCTTAAAACAGGTCTTTGAATATATTCTTTGTAAAAGTCAGTACTTTTATTCATTACTATAACATCAATGTGTTTTTGACCCTTTTGCAAAGCAGCACAACTGAATGGCTAACCTGTCTTTCCAAACGCATAAGCTATGTTGGCTACAGACTTATTCACAAAAGGTTGCTGAAATCTAGCTCCAGCTCAAACATATCTATCATACATCTGTTTCCCCATGGTCAGGCTATGATGATGATGATGATTATTATTATTTAAAGAAATATTGACCCTTTCGTTTAGATTTCTCAGGATCAGCTTAAAATATAGCAGAACGGTTTCAAAACTACATGTTTGTAAGGCATGAGGGTAGCAACATGAAAAGCATAAAAGAGAGATTGGATTGTTAAATAAATAAAACAAAAAAAATCATTTATCAACTGAATTGTCAACACAGCAAATTTTTGTGTACAAGAAAAGGCATGTTTAAAATGCATAAATATTACATATTGTATATATTCTTTATTCATTTACTTTTTAGATTTAGAATGATCATTTTAGATTTAATTATTTGATTCTTCGAAGTCAAATACAGTATTATAAAAAGCTTCTCCATTTTTTAGTATCATGTGGTCAGGTGAGATCAAATTTTTATTTATTTTTTTGTATCACAAAAATCATTATATTTTACTTTTTGGCCAAACGTCTTTCTGTTTGAAAATGTTGATCAAGTTCAATAGCTATCAGGAGGAGCTAAGCATCAGAAGCAGTTGAGGGTAGTGACAAGACACACATTAGCCTTTGGGTCTTGGGAGGATACTATGGACACCTATGTAGGTGATGTCATGCATACATTATCAGCTACACAAACATGTAAACATAACCATTTTGGATGTAGACAAAGGCTGCATGTTCACCAATAAATATTCAGCTTAATAGTATGAATGATGTTATATTTTAGCAAATTAAAATGACAATCATTTGTGCAGCATTTGGCTGTTGAAACTATGAACCAAAACCTTTTATTCTTTTAAGGATCCCGAAATACAACCCTAACACATTCTAGTAACCATCAGAGTACCATCAGGTATGCAATGCTCATTTTACATCTGGTTAGTGTGTTTTTTTTTGTTTGTTTTGTTTTTTTTAGTTGTTTAGAAATGGTAATAGATGTGTGGGAATGTATCATGTATTCACTTATTTTTGCTTGGAACTAAATTGATTCATAATAACGAAACAGTTTAGGCCCTAGGTGATAATGGAGGTACTTTGAAAAGTGTGAATAATCGTAATTTATCTTGTAAATCAGACACTTTTTTTTTTTTTTTTCAAACATTTTTTTTTTTTTTTAAGTACATTTTCAAATGTCATTTTGCAGCTGCTCAAACACAGGAATAGGGAAACCTATAACAGCTATCCATAAGTGTCCACTCAAAATACAAAATACATGTTTGTCTTCAGTATGTTAATTAATGTACATCAAGTGACAATTTTCAAATCACTACCAGTCATTCAGTAAGTGACAGCACTAAATAATTACCAATGTCCATATCTATGAGCTCAGGGAATGTTCTTTGTAAAGCTGTAGTTGCAGCGTTGGGCAATTAAATAAGCTTCTTAACATCCAAAGCTGTTGTGATCGCTGAAGTTATGGAGTATGGATCCCTTGTAGCTAGGTCAGTATTCCTACACTTTATGATATACCTGGACATGCATTTTTATCGCCCAAAGTGGCATATGCAGCAATCCAACAATGCAAAGAAAAAACACAAATGGGCATGACAGTCAGTGATAAGGTTGATTATTTACCTATCCCAGCATGTCTTGAGATTCTACTTATGCCACAGCATATTCCTATTAATTGCATTGTACTGTTTACTGTTATTTTACTGTTGCACGATTTCTTTTTTACATATACAGTATACTGGATGTTGTGAAGCATCTGTTTAAATTTGTTCATTACTTAACATTATAAGAGCTATAAACAGTAATTTCTTCACCAGCTTCTCTCTTTCTCTTGAATTTACTCACTCATTCCCTCATTTGCCGAACTGTTTAATCCTATTAGAGTCGTGGTGATCTCAGCTGACACTGGGCGAAGGCAGGGTACACCTGGAACGGCTTGCTACCATTGCAGGGCCAAAACCAACACACAACCATTCACACTCCGATTCACACCAAGGGGCAATACTGAAAAACCAATTAGCTTAATGTGCATGTCTGCAAACTGGAGAACTCGGTGGAAACCCACACAAGCACAGGGAGAACATGCAGAGTCCACACAGAAACGTTCGGGCTGGAGACCTTCTTGCCGTAAGGTAGACACTACTGTGCTACCCTAAATACTATACAGCATTTACATTTTCTGCAAAGAACAATTTGTTTGCTTGTTTTTTTTTATTTATTTATTTTTTTGTCTGCTTTCTCCCTTATGTATTGTCTAGGTGAGCTGAAAACATGTCTCTGAATTTCAAATTCCGAAAGAGATGATCATGAAGCAGAATGAATACAAGACATGATGCCTCCTTGCAAGTGTTTTAACAGAAGAAAATGGTCACTTGAGCCCAGGATTAATTATGTAAAATCTAAATGAGATTAGTAATTTGTTATTTTGTTGGCTTTTTGTCTTGGCACAAGAATACAGATTGCCATATCATTTAATACATCTTGCCAAAAAATCAACCTGTAGTATACACTGTGGGATGAATATATCCAGTACACAGGGTTGGAAATTACTTGAGTAATAAGCAATGTTCGCATCTTGTCTGTGCATGCGCGAACTCTGAGCCTCCCTCGCGTTTGGGTACCAAAACCACACAGTGTGAAAATGTGTGTTAATGGAGATGTGTGGCTTTAACTGTGTTTAAACCTTAAATTCAGGTGAAGTGTAAACATGGTGAACATGGTGCTATTGTAGATGTGCTGATGGTCATTTTAGACTTGAAAGGTGGAGTAAAAGTCAGTGTGATATCCATAATTGTGAGCACAAACAGCCCGAATGTACATGCAAACCACCGTTTCCTCTGCACAATTTACCCACAGAGAAGAAAAACCCCCGAAGCTTACAAGAGATGGATTAAACTAGTACGTTTCTGAATTACAGTTATATGTTTACAATTAGATTATTGGTAAATAGTAGATGGACTTAGATTTTAATTAAGGAAATCAGTGAGTGGGCTAATTCTCGTAGTCGGACATCCGGGTCAGTGTCACGTGACATGTATAGCAACCACAGGCGCCATATTTGACTAGGGTAAAACAAGTTTTCTTGTGTTTGGGTCAAGTCTGGGCAGCAAACATGCCTAAGGGGTTGCACTACCAATGCAACAAAGAATAAGGGTTTACAGTTTCATATGACACCATTATCTGGTAAAAGGAGACTGAAGGCTGTAAACTGGTGTGAAGTGAGGGCTGATGGATCTTTGAGCCATAGAAAGTTATGGGAACCCAAATCAAACTCACTTATGTCTGTGGTCTTCATTTCATTAGTGGTAAGTTATAATTGACTCAATTTAATAAAGGTAGACTTTAGTTATTTTTACTTGGAAGGCCTGCCTTTGAAAATTTCCACTGTTCACAGACATGAACAATATTTGTGCATTGAGCAAGACAGATATTTAGATGTTTTGAAAGAAATTTTGTTGTGTATTGAAGCAATCTCTAATTTAGTCACAAATTTTCAGGCTTAATTGTTTGATTAGTCCAGAAGAGTAAAATAATTCAAAATCACTTTGGCTTTTCTTATTTCCAGAATAGTACATATTTTGCACATGATAGCATCTTACATTTGTATATTTACAGGTGAGAAGTCTAATGATGAAACACATCCAGATTATGTGCCTTCAATATTTCCAACTGCTTCTAACTCTAGCATCAAATTGAACAAATCAGATTCCAAAATAAGTAGATTCAACAGAAAGAATGAACGAGTGAAGAGGAAAGATAAATGGATATTTGTGTATTTCACAATGCTGCAGTTCCTTGTTAAATATAATAATTTTAGATTAGTTTTTTCATTATTTACTTTATGAGAATCCCCACGTGAATGAGTAAAATTTGACCAGAATGAAGATCAGACAAATGATGGAGGCCCTGCCACAGAAGACGAGGAAAATCCAGGTTCTCTTCCATTAGAATCAATTGAAAACGAGGACAATTCATCACATGTTGATCCACATGAGAGCTCAGGAAGTTCTGAAGGATTGTTTTCAAACAACACAGACTTCAAGTTCTCTTTTCAGCCCTCTGCAAAAACCTCTCTCTGAATCTGTTATATTTGGAGATCGACAATTTGCGCAGAGGGATGAAGCCTGTGATAAATTAGCAGCAGTGGAGAAGCTTATGCAAAGCTAAAACATTGTCTTCAACAGCAGTTGATGGGAATGATGAAGTGTAAATTGATGACAGGTTTAAAATGGGCAATATTTCTACAGTTATTGACTTTTGTCATTTACTTTGTAAAATTACGACACAATGTATCTTTTGAGTTTCTAGCTTTTATCACAGGTATTTCCAAAACAGCATGTATAGATTATTTTTGGAAATGGATTGATTTATTGCATGGCAGAGTGGGTTTCATGGTAAAGTGGCCTGAGAGGGAAAACATATTTAAAATCATCCCACCTGTTTTTCGTGAAAAATTTCCAAAGTTGACATGTATTGTGGATTGTTTTGAAATTTTCATTGATGCACATAAGAATTTACTTGCTAGAGCCCAATGTTACAGTGATTACAAGAAGCATTGCACTATCAAAGTTTTTGTGGGTTGTAATCCACTAGGGAGTGTGACATACTTGTCTCGAGCATGGGCTGGAAGAGCTTCTGATGTCAAAATTGTCAGGGAGTCAGCAAGTACCATCATCCTGGAGATCAAATATTAGCAGACAGGGGGTTCACTTTAGCTGAAGATTTTGCAAGTAAATGCCGTTGTGAACTTCTCACACCTGCTTTCAAAGGCAGAAAAGGAAGACAACAGTTGACTGCACTGAAAGTTGAAAATTCACATAAAATCTCCTCTGTCAGAATTCATGTAGAAAGGGTTATTGGTCTGATAAAAAACAGATTCAGTATTTTGAAGGGACCAATTCCTATAAGGCGTGTTCAAAGGTTAAAGGATGAAAATTTAGGCAAGACACTAAGTAGTTTTGACAAAACTATTACTGTTTGTGTAGCCTTGACCAATATGGGTGAAAGTATTGTCTACAAGGATTAAGCATAGTGTTGTGGTGTCCATAGAAGGTTCTTTATGCTATTGTATTTTTAAATACTTTGTTCAGGTTATCAGGGTAAAAAGTACCGGAGCACCACAAGCGACGGTCCTCTCCCCTTTTCTCTTCACCCTCTACACAAATTACTTCAGCTGCTGCACAGAGACCTGCCATCTTCAGAAGTTTTCTGATGACTTCTAAAGTCAGATATATCAGTAGAGGTGATGAGACGGAATATCGGGCTGCTGTGGATTCCTTTGTCACATGGTGTGAGCTGAATCATCTGCAGCTTAATGTGACAAAGATCAAGGGACTGATTGTGGATTTCAGGAGATCCAAAACACCAGCGGCCCCTGTTTCCATCCAGGGCGTCAATGTGGAAATGGTGGAGCATTGCAAATACCTTGGAGTTCATATTGACAATAAATTGCACTGGGTTAAGAACACTACCGCACATTACAAGAAGGGCCAAAGCCGTCTCTATTTTTTGAGGCGGCTAAGGTCGTTTAACATCTGCCGAACACTTCTCAGGATGTTTTATGATTCTGTTGTTGCCAGCACCATCTTCTATGTTGTTGCATGCTGGGGCAGCAGGCTGAGGGTTGCAGACGCAAACAGACTGAACAAACTGATCCGCAAGGCCATTAATGTTGTGGGGATGGAGCTGGACTCTCTGACAGTAGTGTCGGAGAGGCGAATGTTGTCCAAAATAAAGACAATATTGAACAATCCCTCCCACCCGCTTCACAACCTGCTGATCAGTCACTGGACCACGTTCAGTGAGAGACTGATACCACCTAAATGTACCACTGCAGAACACAGGAAATCATTCCTACCTGTGGCCATTAAACTGTACAACTCCTCCATATAGCAACAACATCCACTTTTATACATTTACATTCTACTGTTTATCATATTGATAATACTCTACATATTACTCACCGACACGATTCATTCTGGATC
>JBCNYH010000025.1:26543401-26557419 GCA_039654325.1 Tandanus tandanus
GGGGAAGGGGGAGAGAAAAAAAAAGTTTCCTGAGGGTGGTGTTTGGGGGGGGTGGGGTTTTTTTTTGTGGGTTTTGGGAGGTGTTTGGGTGTTGGTTGGGTTTTTTTTTTTTTTTTTTTTTTTTTTTTTTTTTAAGTTCATGTTTATTCATGAACACTCAACTATTTTCTCTCCCATTCTGACACACGCGCGTGCACTTTCAGAGGCGTATCGAGTAACGACTTCCCCTGTCTCGAGAACCTGTGTAAAAAGATTATCAAGGAGAAGCAGCCCTTTGAGCGGTTGGAGGTAAAGAAGGAGACGCTTCTGGAAATGTTCAAGGTATGAGTTTTCTCTTCGAGTTGGTTTTGGCAGTGGGGGGTGGGAGCTCATGAAGGAAGACAAGCACTCCTTAAATCCTGATTTAGCTGAAATTTGTGATTCTGTGTCTTCCACAGTACAACAAGTTTAAGTGCAGGATCCTAAATGAGAAAGTTACCACCCCAACAACTACAGTTTACAGGTAGGACTAGCTCTTCTATTATATTAATCATGCTGTCAGTTTAAAAAATACATCATTAGCTTAGAATTGAGTGACCTACTTAAAGTTCATCAATGAATCATTGGAATGTTTAATTTAGTTTTGCTAACAATAAGCTGTTCATACTAAAATGTATTCGTATTAGTGTCTGGTGCTTGCTACATGCTTGTGTATATGCTTGTATGCACACAAATCACAGCAGTTTGGAAATGCTATAGGGACGGGTTATCAGGTTACTTGTATTGTAGGATGACTGTATCTCCTCTTGATATGTGCGCCAAAATGATGTTTGGGGACTCCCCTGCCGTGTCCCATATAAATACAGTATAATGTAAATTACAATATACATTAGCTTGGAATACCAACTACCCAGCCTGAACCAACCAGGGCTCATTGGGCAAAGTTCACAGCACTCAGTACCGAGTGTGTCCACCCTCTGCATTACGTAAAGCGGTACATCTCTGACGCATAGCCTTAACGAGATGATCAGTAGTGGCCTGTGGAATGTTACCCTATTCCTCCTGCAGCACAACTCGGAGCTGGGCCACGCATCCTGTGCGGGCGTGGTTACACCTGGTCGTCGGGCATGTGGACGTTTCACAGTGCTGCCAGTCTCTCTGTATCGACTTCTTCGCTGGCTGTTGGTGGAATGATGCACATTCAAGTGTGTTGTCACAGACATCCCAGCATTCGGCATGTCAATGGCACGCTCCCTCATGACTTGTCATCTGTGACATTGTGATGTATAATTTGATGCATTATATGATGCATTATATGTATAATTTGAATGCTTATTTTATGCCGTTTCAGATAAGCACAAAATGTATTTATAAGAAATTGACCCATGTGACCTGGCTTGGTGTGTTGGAGGGTACACATTTTTGACACCCGGCATGCATCCAGATTACTGTCGTTTTGTGTTAATAAGGATCTGACTGATAACCGATGCCAGTATCTGCATCAGTGCATCCAGGATCAGGCACCAGTATCACATGAAACATCAGGGGAGAGAGAGAGAAAGACAGAATGGATTATTTCTGTGCTCTTATTATATGTTCTTATCGGCTTCTCTGAAGGTGTGGGCCTTTGATTGACCTGTGCAGAGGACCCCATGTAAGACACACTGGGAAAATCAAGGCCATGAAGATTCATAAGGTAGTCCGCCAGTCACTAATATAGCAAAAATAGATTAGATTATTAAATGCAATATCTAATATAAAGGTACCAAAAGCGCTGTGGAGCTGTGTCTGTTATGGTGTATATAAAACTGTGTCCCCTGTGTTAACTGGTGACCTCTGAATGTTCAGAATTCATCTACGTACTGGGAAGGCAAAGCAGACATGGAGACCTTGCAGCGAATTTATGGCATCTCCTTCCCTGACTCTAAAATGCTAAAGGAGTGGGAGAAATTTCAAGAAGAGGCCAAGAACAGGGACCATCGCAAACTGGGACGGGTATGGACATGGATATACAGATCTCTTATTTATTTATATTTAGTCTTATTTACTGCCTTTGAATAGTACATAACATTAAGTATAAAAACATGGACAGCATAATGTCTCTCAAACATGACACAAGCACATCTCCATTAACCCCTGCTTGCTGGCTGCAGTCCCCAATTGTAAAGTAAAATTTCCATATTACTTTTTTTAATTTAAATGTCTTTTCATCTATAGTGTTCAATGTAATGTTATTTTTCCTGTGCAGATATCTGCCGGTAATATTAAAATATAATAAAATGAAATTACCCTGTTGGAAAATCTGATTCAAGGTAATTTGGAGTGAAAGACACTGGTAACTGTAGTTACTTTTGCAGACTTTATCTAGATGATATATGAACTGTGAATTTATAAACCTTGGTCTTATGAACAAACCTTGGTCTAATGAAACAAGAACCTTTTGCTAAAGTATATGGAGAAGATAGTAATTACTAAGTAAAGGTACACTGGATATTATTATTATTCTCACTGCTTCCTTAATGTTGCTTGGCGTACATCTGGGAAAATGCTGGCTAATGTTATGAAGGAATCTGATCATAAACAAATAAGTAGTTTCAAATTATGGTGTTATAGACATATGCTAAGATTAGGAATAATCTGGACAGATAAAAGAACAAACGAAAGTGTCCTGTGTGAAATTAGCAACGTCAAAAGATTGCTGAACTCCTGCGTAAAGACGTGAGGATATATAGCAGGAAGCAATGGGTTAGAAAAGGATATACTAACTGGAATGGTATTAGGCAAAACAATTATGGGTGGGGAAAAAAAGACTCGATACACTGACAGAAGGAAAAATTTACTGGTAATTTCCATGAAACAATTCAAGCTGCACAAGATCATAGTTGTTGGCGCCGGTTCATCAATCAAAGAGACGCGGCATATCGATCATGATACCTCTGCATAAAGAAGAAGAAATGCTTGTACAAATAGCTGATTGCTTCTGCGTCCAAACATTTGTGCAGATTGCAGTTAAACCAGTGTATGTTTTATTATTTATGCATCGAGTTGTACCATTACTCATATCCTGACAGGGATTTTGTGTTAAAGCTCTGAATATTTTACATGTTGCTGAATAGTTCCCGTGACAATGATAAGGGAACTATTTAATTCCGTGGCATTCACCAAGCCTGGGGTGAATACTTGTTTTAGTATATACTGCATGGGAACAGAAGCAAAAAAGCACACTAAAGTACAAATTTTCTCATTTAATTCTGAGTTAAAACAAACAAAAAACATGACTGATATAGATGATCTCTGATTGCATGTGCAAACAGGTGCATCTGTTCATCCTACTCATTCAGAAACTAAAGTAAAGTAACAAAGCAGAAGTAAACCGCACACTGAAAGGGTGTTTTGGTATATACTAACCCTGGGTTTACACTGGGGCATGAGCTCCACGATTTATGAACATGCTTGGCGGATGATAAAGACAGCTTGCACCCAGGAAAATGAAACTTGAAGGAATCGTGTTGCCAAGTTCATCAAGATCCCCGACAATGGCGCATCAAGGAATGTTACGCTCTGTTAAGGTCTGTCAAGCTGTACTGCGATCTTTCACGCTTCCCACGTTCTATCGCAAGTGGCGTCAAATCGTAATACAGCAGGATAACTGTCTTGTTACTTGACTGTCAAAAATTTTGCCATGACCAGCGCGATTACCATGATTCCACCAAGTTCCCTCAAGATCAACACGATTCGATCCCATGAACCCCCCACGCTCATCACAATTCTCTCAAATCGTGTAGATCGTGTGACCCAGTGTAAACCCCGGGTAAACGAGAACGCAAGAAAAACAGACTAAAACGAAATCTCTATGGTCTTTTTTCTATTTCAAAGCTTAATAATGACGACTACCTGTTACAAGTGACCGTGATAAAATTGTGTGTCAGTTATTAAATTCAAGAATTATCGACTCAATGTTTTTTTTTTTTTTCCCGTTTTTTTAAATCCTGAGATAGCAGACCAGATCGTGATATCAGATCATGCCATGTACAGTGCTTGCATGTGCGATGCAAATAAAAGCCCTGGCACTATATGAGTTATAAGTATTGTGTTATACTTGCACTATATGAGTTAATCTGCATTGTTGAGTCTCCAGCTGGTAAAAATGAAGCGGTGTTCACTGAACACCCATCTGTGAACTTGTAGCTTTTGTTGTCCACACTCCCCCCTCAGCATGACTAGGTTTAGGTTTTGTGAGGAAAGGTGGCTGTTAGTAATTAAAGTCTTGATCTGTTGTTGGTAAGCCAGTAGAGAACCTGTGGACGTGAGAAGTGAGGAGTCATGGAGTGTAAATGACTCCGGCAAAGAGCTGTCCACGCTTTCAGTATAGCTGCTGTGTGGAGAATCCCAGTGCTCATGTGTGCACTCTGTTAACTAGCAGAGAGACCAGGGAGTAAAGCTGGCAGATGTCTGTCCCCTTAATGTACCATCTGCCAGGGAGCACACCGATGAGCACACAGGGACTGCTTTGTCATAGCTAAAGCGAGAGCGATATAAGACTCTGATTTCTTATTTTTGTGACTTTTAGTTGCCACTGTTAGTTTTTTCTTTCTTTCTTATGCATGAAGTCAGGCTTTGTATTGTGAATGCAGACATTTGCACAGATATGCTGTTGTTGTTTCTTGTTTCCAGGAACAGGACTTGTTTTTCTTCCATGATCTCAGCCCTGGTAGCTGTTTCTTCCTCCCAAAGGGGGCCTACATCTACAACACACTGGTGGAGTTTATAAGGGTAAGCTGTCTCACTTGTAGACCCAGTTTAGAAAATACTACAAAAAGCTGTTTTATAAGCAAATTAGAAATCTCTGTAATCTCAGTTTAACATTTGAATACATAATAGTATATAGCATAGTAGTTCAAGTATTGGGGGGGCGACATAGTGTTCAGCACTCTCGTCTATCAGCAAGAAGGTTCTGGATTTGAGCCCTGTGGTCAGCGAGGGTGTTTCTGTGAGGAGTTTTTTCTTTTTGTACTTGCGTGGGTTTCCTCCAGGTGCACCAGTTTCATCCCACAATCCCAAGACATGCACATTAGTATAATTGACTATTCTGATTGCCCCTAGGTGTGAACGTGGGTGTGAATAAATATTAGCCTTAGAAAACAGGTTCTGTATGGATCTTGCAACCCTCTCAAAATAAAAAAAAAATATGCAAAACTGGCCCAATGCATCATGGTTGTGGAATGGGATAGTACCAGTTTAAAAAGGCAAGCAGTGAATACAGTTGTGTTCCAGTTGTAGTTCAGAATTCTGGTGAAGGATATATTGTAGATAAAAGCAATGTATTTATAGTTAAATTAGAAATAGAACAGGTGGCTAATATTTTGATGCACTCATTTCAAATTGATATATCTCAGAATTAACTTTTGCGATTTATTTATTTATTTATGTACATAGTGCCATGCTTGTATAGCTTTCATGCCCTGGATTTATTTTAGGGCTGTCCCAATACTGATTTACACAGACTATAATTCTCATGTGACTAATTAGCTGTTCTATTCATGTGACACACTGGAAAAACTGGATCTTTATTTTTCTTCCTGCTGATATCTGATCAAGTGTTCTTGACCAATGTTAGCCTGGAATCAGTACCCTATCTCTACTATTTTTGTAATAATTCTGTTGGGCTAGAGAACTTGGTTGGTTTATTTGTTTGGGTCTGTGATGAATGAAGTAGAGTGTTGGAAGTGAAGGATTGTGTTGTTGAAATGTTTCACTTGGAGACTCTGTATTTCTGTATAGTGTGTTGGTGTTTTGTTAAAGTGCCTGAATTACCTGCTTTACAAGCAAAGCTTTTATTGTGTTTGTGACCACAGGCATCCTGGTCATATGCTCAACCCAAATGCAGTCACACCTATGATTGTTTTTGTGTGTGTATTGTTGATCCCCACCCTTTCAGAGTAAACATGAGAGGGATATAACACTTGATTGTATAATGTTTCATCAAATTCCACATTTCATCACTTCAGGAATTTATTTCAATCTTTACTATAAAACTGATTTTCTTTCCAGGCAGCATCCTTTTCTGTTCACTCCTATCCATGCTGATTGTTTCAGAACAGTGTGCAGATGCATGTGATGTAACTATCATATTTCTGTTCTACAGAGTGAATACAGGAAGAGGGGTTTCCAGGAAGTGGTTACTCCAAACATCTACAATAGCAAACTATGGCAGACTTCGGGCCACTGGCAGCACTACAGCGAAAACATGTTCTCTTTCGAGGTAGAGAACGAGATCTTCGCTCTCAAGCCCATGAACTGCCCTGGACACTGGTAAGACCGTCTCGTCATAATGTATATGCGTCTTTACTTTTTTAAAACACTTTGTGGTGTTCTCAGTTTATTAAAAAAAAAAAAAAAAACACTTTATGGCTTGTAATGAGTAATAAATACACATGGCCTGGTGCAGTTCTGAGGCATGGTTAGATGCCTCGTTTGCTCTCGGATGCTGAACATGACAGTCACAATATGTAAATTGACAGAGAAATCCTCCACAGCTGGTGTGTTAATCCACTGTTAAGTTTCCTGGGAGGTGTGACATACCCCAAACATGACTGTCTGTTGTTGAGATCACAGCCTTTTAAGAATATCCTTCATCTTCCAGGATCGAGTCACCACCGTCTAGTCATTTGATGGGCACTTGAACATTGTGATGTGCAGTTTTATCTCCATCTGTTTATTTATAACTCTGCAGTCTGATGTTTGATCATCGGCCCCGCTCGTGGAGAGAACTGCCCCTGCGTCTGGCTGATTTTGGCGTACTGCACCGTAACGAGCTCTCTGGAGCACTTACCGGTCTTACTCGTGTCCGTCGCTTCCAGCAGGATGACGCGCACATCTTCTGTGCGATGGAGCAGGTGAGGAGCTTTCTGATGATTGCCATTTTAAGATCACTATACAGTACTGTTTATAATTATAATTTAATGATTATATATTTACATGATTCAATATGATGAAACTATAACATTAATGTAGTTTAATTTTCCCCCTCAGGATACATGCATGCACTTTAAACAAGCACTTATTTTGCTATATCTACTTTATTCTCCGACTGTTATTTATTCACCCTGCTTTTATTGATAACGCTATTATTGACTGCATAAACGGTCATGATGTTACAAAATCTGTCTTGATGTGTATATACACACACAGTTGAGATGAGAAGTGTATGTACCCTTTTATCATGGACATGAATATTATGACAATATTAGCCTTTTAGTGCATTCTGTGAACTTTTTTCCTTTTGGCAGAATGATTGTACAGCATACACGGATCAGCCATAATATACAGAACACCTGACTTGTCTGTGGCTAATAACCAGCATGAACAGTTTTAGCAGTTTGTGCTACAGTATCTCTTCTCTGGGAGCAGACCAGACATACTAGCCTTTGCTTCAAACTTACATCAGTCAGCCTTGTGCACCCATGACACTCTTGCCAGTTCACTGGTTGTCCTTCCTTAGACACCCCACAAGATCTGCCGTTTTTAAAGCTTAATAAACCCAGTCGTTTAACCATCTCAATGTGTCTCTTGTGAAAGTCACTCTGATTGTTACGCTTACTCATTTCTTTCTGCTTTCAACACGTCAACTTTGTGAACTGACTGTTCACTTTCTGCCTAATACATCCCACTCCTTGGTAGATATTTTGGATTTTCTCAAATCAACACAGGGTAAAAATTATACATGCATCATACGATATTGTAAATTCTTTGCTGCTAAAACTTCCAATGTGTCTTTTAATATGCTCTGATCTCTAAACATACTGTTAGTGATCAGCCAGTAGCTTCACTGTGCCAACATAAGAATAGTTTGATTAAGAGTACTCATTGGATTGATCAACATGCAGTACACTAGGAAAGTCCAAGGAGCCAAGTGTGGATCTGATGAAAAGGGGTGTCAGGAATGTTTATAGAATCCATTGCAATGGATAAAACAGGCTCACATTAAACTTTTGAAGTGGCCTTCCTGAAGTCCTGTGAAGTGAAGTCCTGATCTCAACACTGTAGAAAATATGAACTTGAACGTTTTCATGAACATTAGTGAAATATCCAACCAGAATTTTGCCAGAAGGTTGCTGATGGCTTATAAAAGTGTCCGGTCCATGACGTTCGAGTTAATTGTTTGATATTTTTATTTTTAGATTGAGTCAGAGATTAAAGGCTGTCTGGAGTTCCTGCGTGCCGTGTATGACGTATTTGGCTTCACCTTCAAACTGAACCTCTCCACCAGACCAGAGAAGTTCCTTGGGGATCCCAAAGTGTGGAATCAGGCTGAGAATGTAATCAGGATTTCATCTGTTTGTCACTTTTCATTGTTGACTTATTTTTTTGTACAAGCAGCATTTCCAAGTTTACCAAGTTTAAGATTTTAGAACTTTAGAACTAACCTCCTTGTGGTGTTGTGGTTTTCAAAACTGAGTTAGAAAACACTGGGAATAGAAGCAACCTTCAAAATAAACGTGGGTTTTGCCTTTTACATTTAATATTATCTTTCTCATTTTGTTTCAACAGCAATTAGAGAACAGTCTAAACGAGTTTGGTGAGAAATGGGTATTAAACCCTGGAGATGGTGCTTTCTACGGACCAAAGGTAGGAAAGAACCAAAGATGTTCAACATGATGATTTACATGCTATATTTCCTGACCAACTTGCTTTCTTTACTTATTCATATTTCTTTAGATTGACATTCAGATCAAGGATGCCATAGGAAGATACCACCAGTGTGCCACCATCCAGCTGGACTTCCAGCTCCCCATTCGATTTAATCTAACCTTCGTCAGGTAAGCTCAGTAGTGTTACTACCCTGTATTTACTATGTTGTATTCCTTAGAATGTACAATGAGATAATAGTGACCCCTATTGTTTATATGTCTCTATTACACGCATTATTTTAAATGCAAAATTATTAGTTGTTTGTATTGTGAAAAATTATTTACATGTTCTACTGTTGTATATACAAATGTTTAGGTAAAAAAAAAAAAAAGATTGTTTCAGATTATGATATATAAATATAAGTAAATACTTTTACATTTTAAATACTTTTGCCTGTGAATTCATTAACCACTTCATGTATCTGTCTCTGTAGTCATGATGGAGATGATAAGAAGAGGCCAGTGATTATTCACAGAGCTATTTTGGGCTCGGTGGAGAGGATGATTGCCATCCTGACAGAAAACTATGGAGGGAAATGGTATGTAAAAGCACTTTGTTTTCTGCTTGGGTTGTGAAGGCATGCTAATGTGGCTAGTGTGAGACGATGATTGCAATCCTGGCAGAAATCTATGCTGGGAATTGGTGTATAAAGCTTATTTATTTCATTAAAGCAGGGCTGTGCTTCCGTGGCATAGTGGTTAGCACGTCCGCCTCACAGCAAGGTCCTGTGTTCGAGACCCGGGTTTGGGCATTTCTGTGTGGAGTTTACATGATCTCCCTGTGCTTGTGTAGGTTTCCTCCCACAGTCCAAAGACATGCACATTAGGCTGATTGGCTGTTCCAAACTGCCCCTAGGGGTGTGTTTGTGTGTCTGTATTGGCCCTGCAATGGTCTGGTGAGCTGTTCAGGGTGTACCCTGCCTTCGCCCAGTGTTGGCTGAGATAGGCAACAGTCTCCCTGCAACCATAGTAGGATTAAGCGATTCAGCAAATGCGTGAAAAGGATCAAATATGCTTGGTTTTGAGTTTAGGTTAACACAAGGTCTGACTGTGCAGCACAAGACATCTAACAGTGTGTTATGATCGTGGACATGGTTGAGCGATTATGAAGATCACATACTCAATCTTCCTTTTCCTGCTTTCTTTCTTTCTTTTTGCACTAGGCCTTTGTGGCTTTCCCCACGTCAGGTGATGGTTGTGCCTGTTGGACCCACTTGTGACGATTATGCGCAAAGGGTGAGGCTCTGAGCATTCAGTTAATACAGCAGTACATTTAGAAAGCTAACACTAATGCTGATTTTCTGTGTTCAGGTTCAGAAAGAGTTTCACAAAGCAGGCCTGATGACGGATGTCGATCTGGATCCGGGCTGCACTCTGAACAAGAAGATCAGAAACGCACAGCTGGCTCAGTACAACTTTATTTTAGGTAAGCAAGTGTGGAGGTAACTAAGCAGATCAGAAAATGAACATGTTTTCTACTTGCACACTGGAGTCTGAAATTAGCCTAGAAATTGAAAACTGAATTTCTTTTTTTTTTTAAATAGACTTTTTGGGATGTTTGGTGCTCCTTGTTTGGCAGAGTGTAAAAATAAACTGGTGATGCACGCCAGAAATGGATTAGGAGCGGTAATTGTTTTTGTAAAACTTGAATGCAGAAGGTAATGGACTAGAAAGCCTTCACTAGCTTGTTGTATTGTGCTGATTATTCACCTGTGGCGGATTGTAATACATTTTATTGGTTTCACATAATGTAGCTTGGAAAGAGGTATTTATTTAAAAGCAGTTGTGTTGAAACATTGTGTTTATAAAAGTTGTAATGTGTTGGGAGATCACCCACAGGACTGAGTGCAGCCAGTGTGGTTTTACGAGAAGTTTTATGAACTTTCTCCTGAACCTGGCTGCGAAATATGGGATCCTGCTGTGGACCATAGAATCATATTATAGCAACTACTAAGCAACCAAAGTATAACATGGCAACATTTCAAGCTACCGGATGGAAGATTTCAGAATTTTCAGTCTCTCTGGTTAAAAAAAAGGCTAACTCACAGTGGAAGAATATTTAATAGGCTTGAGCTGCAGTGTTCTCTACCACACGGACCTCATTGCTGCAAAGCCCAAAACATGTCCAGTGTAATGGCAGATGTCATTTATGTATGTAAAATTCAAAACGGTTATGCCTAAATAGTAATAATGCAAAGTACAGTTTAAGATGTTTTTATGTTGTGACCATCAGAGACAGATATAAAGCCCAAAATTCATTGACTCATCTATGTTAACTGTGTGTTTTATTATTTTGTTTTCCAACCTGTCAAACAAATTAGTGTTAGCATACTAGCTAAAACACAGAGCAGTCTATATATATTGGACACCATATGACTCACTTCTGCTTGACGTGAGAGAGTTTGTAAGAAAAACAGGGATTCAACTGTTCATGAAATTTTCAGGATCTGTTACAGACTTGCAAATTCGGGGAATTTATTTATTTATTTGCGGGGTATAGGTCATGGAATGTCAAGGAGTTTTGTTTGTAGTACGTTTACATTTTAGTTGTTTAGTTGGCTAGTTCATTGTGTTTAAGCGGTAAGACCTTTTAGTTTTGTACTAAAAATATCTCTGCAAACTAATAAACAAAGCTCTCAAATTGAGGGGTTTCGAATACTGTGGCTGGTTTTTGTCAGCTCAGCACAAAGGCAGTCTGTACAGTCTGTTTCGGTTCATTGTGGAAATGCTGCTTTATAGTCAAGGAAAAGTCAGGAATGTGACATTTTACTTCGACTGGGATCTATGGAAAGCAAACACACAGAGAACACTATCATCATGAGTACCTCAACTCAACTATGGGATAATGCTATAAATTCCAAAACGAGGTTAAATCAACCTTCCAGCTGAATTACTGTACAAATAAACATGTCTTTTCAGTAAAGAAAACCCCAAATATCTATCAGCTTGGTTGTTTTGACTCCTCCAGACTAATATTTAGTTGCTTTGTTTGCACTCTCTCTCCTGTAGACAGTATGACACATTTCCTGCCATGATTGTCAGAGTGACTCAGAGCAGCTCAGGAACATCAAATTAAAAAGTATTTTTGTCCCTGCCTGCACACTGTAGCTTTAAATATGAAGAAATAACCAGTTTGTTATACAGATATTTGAAAAGCTTCAGGCAAAAGTGAACCCTTAAGAGCAAGAAAACATTTGGTGTATAGGGTGCACAGACACACCCGTCATTATCCTTACAAAAACACGTTTCAGTTTCAAAAATAGTCAAACTCATCCTTTCTGATTGAAATAAAAACACCTGAACAGATTTCTAACCCTCTCAGTGTAATGACCATTGTTTTATTATTATTTTTTGTTGCTAAGCAACTCCAGGCTTGTGTCCAAGCCCTGGAATGTTTCCTGAAAACTATAAGTATGACGTGAACCACTGATTACTATACGGTTGACTCTACAGGTATAATACTGTTGTGCAGTATTGTCATAATGCAGCATTATTGCTGTATAGAATGATTTCTTTTTTTATGCCATTAATGTTTTATTACTGATTTCATGTGCAGTGGTGGGAGAGAAGGAAAAGAGCAGCGAGACGGTGAACGTGCGGACAAGAGATAACAAGGTCCACGGGGAAAGAAGTCTGAACGACTGCATGGAGCGCTTGAAACAATTGAAGGCATCAAGAACCCGCAACGCCGAAGAGGAATTTTAAACTCGTGCCGATCTGACAAGATGTTTTACATCTCAGGGATAGGCAAATAAATGCTGAGCTTCAAGGGAAAATGCTCTCAAAGTAAATGCAGATCACAGATCAGGTTTTTTAAAAAAAATTTTTATAAATCATAACCATTTGTTTATTCAGTGTGAATGTCAGTTACGGAGTATCTGGAAGAGAGATGGACTTCCCAGACTTTTTGATATAATTTCAGCTAATTTTAGCTTCCAGATGGAGAGCGGCTGTGTCAGAGACAGATATATACAGACCAAAACTCATTGCCTTATCATTGTTGTTCGTGTCACATCCACCCTACAGCTGCAAACCGTAACTGACTGCTCAACACTCACAGATTTCCTAAAGTATCATGAAAAGAATAATATGTCTGTCTGTAAACTCTTAACCGCAGTGTAAAGAAAAATTTGCTTAACCTGCAGGTTCACTTTATGTTGCAAATGGATTCACCAGGTTTCACACCCGGTTTCTTTTTCCTGTGTAACCATATGTTTAAGGAGTTAGTCTGTATTCGTGTCAAACAAACAAACAAAAAATAGCAAAAGGTATTTTTCTCTCTTTTTGTAAGCTGTTAGGATTTCTGTCTTGTAAATCAGGGGCTCTGCATATTAAAATGAATCTTAAAATTGAAGTGTCTGCTTGTTGTTTGCCTTCCTGTTTGTGCACTTCTGTGTAATTAGAATAACTTATCTGACCTTGCATGGTGCTGCATGACCACAAAGTTTCGAAAAACACGCCAGGGCTTCGTTTCACTTTCTCTTTGCCTGTAATACCTGCTGATTTCTGGGAAACAGCCGCAGGGAGAAAGAGAAAGTCACTTGCATTAGGCACTGTGTAGAGTAGTACACACACAGCTGATCTGAGAACAACAACAACAGACAGATGTATATGAACGACTGTGTGTTATAGAAATCGGAGATATGACTGAATTCTCTCTAGTATTTCTATAATCTGTGTTTACCAACGGAAATAAATAATCTAATGTTCGCTTGTTTGTATTAACAATGTCGAGTACTGGAGTATTGGATTAAATGCCTCAGGATTAAAGGTGAGTTGTTAGCATTCATTCATAAATAGTTTTCTTAAGTTATTAGTTTATAAATAAATGAATAAAATTGAATAAAAATTGTGTTATTAGAAAATGGATAATTCTCGTGTTTACTGACATGTCCTTATTAAACCGGACACAACATTATAAAAGAAACGCTTGATTGTTTTGTTAGCCCCGCTAGCTAACAACGCCCACAATAAAACCGAAACGACTTGTAAATATATAGGTTACACTGAAACTTACATGGGAGTATGATTGTTTCACGTTTCCTCTCGAAATGCCCCTTATAGTACGTGTTTATTAGGTACAGCCTGATCTGCAAACATATTTAGGTCATTTTATTATCAGTCATGTATGACAGTGTCGTCCACTCACTGGTTGCTAGGCAAAATCTTAAGCACTCTCTAGCATGTCCAGCAAAATGCTAATAAACCAGGCTAGTTAAACATTCAGTAATATTAAAGTGAGAGTGGTGGGTTTGTCATGCTATGCTAAAACAAACAAACAAACAAACAAAAACACTCAAATAAAATGGAAACTGAGGCAAGTTTATATTGGTCCCTAAATACACAAGT
>JBCNYH010000025.1:26559978-26588741 GCA_039654325.1 Tandanus tandanus
ATTGGTCCCTAAATACACAAGTTATAGAGTAAACAAACAAGCTGGAGCGAGTTTGTCATGCTATGCTAAAAACAAACGAAAACACTCAAATAAAATGGTAACTGGGGCAAGTTTATATTGGTCCCTAAATACACAAGTTATAAACAAACAAACAAGCTGGAGTGATTATAGCTCCTCCCTGTTAGCCCTAGTGAAAAACCAGGCTTGATCTGACCAGCTATCATTAGGTGTGTTACAAAGAATTTAAGTTATTATTTTTTTCTTTTCCGACCACTGAAATGCACGTTTAATATCATGCACCTTTAATTATAAATGTTGCACCTTTAATTATAAATTTTATGGTGTGTGTGTGTGTGTATATTATAATTTTACACTTTTACTGTGTGTGTGAGATTAGTGTGAGTGACTCGAGCAGAGCTTTTTAGATTGTATTTTTCTTAATGCAGTGGCAGACATTCTATTCTATTCTATTTTAAAGTTAACAGATTGCAGAACTAGCACAGTTCCAATGGTCTTGAAAATGGCTTTAAAATGACATAAAACCACCTTTCTAGGTCAAATACTAAGCAAGTTATGGCATTTTAAAGTTGCAGAAACAATAGGCATTTTTGTCCTTAATTAATTGGATAAAGCAGTAAAGATTAGTAATAAAGTATTTTGCGACTGAAATCATTGACTCAAGCATATAAATTAGCATAGAAATATAAATGAAATATATGTAATTTCTTCCTGCTCTCTTTGGCAGCCACGATTTGCATGTGTGCAGTGATGACACGAAGTAATACTCAAAAGACAACTCCAGGTGGGGACAATGTACAATACAACATGTTCATGTTTAAATAAAGGACCTTATACACCTTTTGACTTATGATATTTTTGAGTTGCGTCTCTTAACAGTCAGTCCACAAAGGCATGGACTCATCAGTCATGTGAAAATATCATAGACATCCTTGTCAATGTATTTGTCTTATACACTAAGAGCAATAACATTAAAAACGTGAGCCCTGAGAGATGAACGTTAATTATCTCATTACAGTGGCACCTGGCAAGAAGTGGGATGTATTGGGCAAAAAGTGAGCACTCAGTTCTTGACGTGTTGGAAGCAGGAAAAATGAGCAAGCATAAGGATCTGAGTGACTTTGACAAGGACTACACTGTGATAGCTAAATGACTGGGTCTATTCATTTCCAGGGCTTGTGGGCTGTTGTCCAAGAAAGGACAACTAGTGAACTGGGAAGAGTGTCATGGCTGCCCATGGCTCATTGATGCAAGTGGGGAATGAAGGCTAGTACGTCTGGTCTGATCCTAAAAAGAGCTACTGTAGCACAAACTGTTGAAGCTGTTAACTGCTGGCTATGATAAAAAGGTGTCAGAACACAGTGCATTGCAGCTTGATGAGTATGGGAATGCATAGCTGCAGACCTGTCATGTGCAGTTAATGTTATGGCTGATCAGTGTAAATTAGTGTTTATAAATTGTGTGAATTTGTACAGGCTGCATATCTGTTGTATTCCGCTAATCACAAAACCATTTAACAGTTGTCACTTCTGAGATGAAGTTCTCTGATGAAGAGATGGTGTGGCTGCTGAACATATCACCAGTGGTAGGCATACATTTTTAAAAATCTCTCTGGGAAACGTATAGGATGTTATAGTGTTTTTATAACTCAGTGTTGCAGCTCAGTAAATCACCCATGGTCCTGTATTGTGTTCTTATTTCCATCATCTGGGTTTTTCTGCACTCAAGTACCCATCCTGAACTTCAATGCAAGCTGAGCTAAGATTTATGTATGCATTAAAATAGTGCAGACTGCTGATTGGATGGTGGGATTATGAGCAGGCTGATAGTTACTTAATGAGCTGGTCATTATAACGAAATAAACCTCAGTGAGGGGATTCAGGATGTTATAAGAGGTCTTGCATAACCCTGAAGGAGGTTTATTTTACGATAATGACCAGCTCGCTATATGTTATCCAGCTTATTACTCAACTGCTTAAAAATGTTTGATTTTTTTTATTATTAATGTTATTGCTTCAGCTAATGTTGCACTCCATATCGATGTTCTATTGTAAAGAAATAACAGAGTGCTGAGTAGCGTAATTGACCAATCAGAATTGAATATTCAAATGAGCCCTGAAATATGAAATGGCTAATATTCATCTTTGATCATCACATTAAAGATACCTGTTGGGAAACTCACCCCGATGGAAGAAGCCTGGCATGACCTGGCAAAGCCGAAGACAGCAACTGAGGGTCAGCAGTTTCAACTACAAGCCTCCATGCACTTTGGTTTGAGTGACCCCATCACCTCCAGAAGGGACATGCTAACAACAATAATTCAAAATCTCACATGATTTTATACATAGTAGGTGTGATTAAATAGTGTAAATATACTGACTCAAACTTCCAACGCACCATTAAAAATTATATGCCATATCCGTCCCCAACACTTATGCAATTGTTTCCATCCAGCTACAGTTACTACAGCTCAGACCAGAGGTCGTCACCAGAACAGAAGTTACAGAAAGCAGGTTTATGCAACCAATGTCTGAGTTGTGGATTGGTACGTGCATCTGCAACGGGCAAGAGCACACCTTGGCTGGAATACTCTTATGTGGAACAGGGTACTGTTTGCTGATGAACCATGTTTCAAGTTACTGATGGTAGAGTGCAAGTTTGGCAAAGGCATGGGGAGTGTTATGGAGTGAGAGCATTGGGGTAAACCAGGTATCATGGTTTCGGCAGACACAAAACCAAGCTCATTTTTATTGATGGAAACCTCACCACAGCTCGATACCATGATGAAATTCCAGCCCCAGTTGTGGTTCCTTACTCTACTCGTTATCGTCTAACTCTCCAGCAGGACAACACGAGACCACACATTGCCAGGATCTGCTGGGAGTATCTGATGCAGAATAATATTCACTGTCTTGAATGGTCGGCATTCTGCTCAGATTCGGATGTTGAATTTTAGTGCTAAAAGATGATTGCGTTGGAAGATTGAGTTGGTGTAAGAATGTGTGTATGTGTCTGTGTGTTTTCATATATAAATATATATTATATATATATAAATATATATGATCATATATATATTGTGTGTGTGACCCATCACATCAATCAGGTATTAAGTTGCATTTTGGGCTATACGAGAAATGCATATTTCCATATTCCTGACTCAGTAAGCTCCATTTTGTCTGGCTGCTGGGATATTTCAAAATTACATTCCTGTTGTTTTCTCCAGATAACTGGCGGTGCTAAAAAGAAGAGTGGGCGTGGTGGGGATTTATAAAGGCAGTAACGCCCACTCGAACTGAACATGGTAAAAATTTACCTCCTTGCATGCTAAGTTGCATGCAAGCCGATTTCGATGCTGCAGCCTTGTTCTTTCTCACAGCTCAAAAGTGGACCATATGACTTAATACCTGATTTGATGTAACGGGTCATATATATATGGTGCTTTGCTTGGCAAGAAAAAAATCGCTGAGCCTGTGTACAGAAAAACACAAGGTACTATCTCACTGTGGATCATTAAAAATGGGAAACACAACAGTTTTGGTAAAAAACAGTACAAACATTTTAAAACACCATTCAGGCAATCTGAAGCCAAATATAGCTTGAAATGGATGAGCCAGCATCATGGGAAAGACTTTGCATCCACCAGTATAAAGTGGTTACTAAAAATACAATGAAAGACAAAAGAGGAACAAAAATGCTAGCTCAAATATTGTACCTGTTAAAAATCACCATCATTATTCCTGCAAGTCTTGAACTTACAAGTAAATGTGTATATAACCCTCAGGGTCAAATCATTTGACTTATTTTTAAAGCGTTGAGTTAATTTCATAATATAAATCTGAGGAATGTAGGAATATGAAGAATTGAATTTCCTTTTAAAGGGGTTCCTGTTTACAAAATGTTCGAGAACCCACATTTTATAGCACCTTTTTCAAATGCATAGAGTTCCAATTTCGGCTTATCCACTACATCACATTACACTCCTATGGCACTTTCATGAAAGCAACAGCACATCCAAACATGCTTTCTGTATTCCACACATCTGATCTCTTTAATATCATTGTATGCACTCTGTCATCAGTACTTCATTTGTTCCATACTAGAAAAGTACAAGATGGTGTTGATTTCTAACAGCAGTGTATACAGATGTTAATGCTGCCTTGAAAGATGATGTATAATGTCATGCCGTGTTTACCTCAGTGCCAGACTGTTGCTGCTCACTGTTAGATGCATTAACAATTATTCTTGTGTAATCTCTGCCAGATCTCTCTGTAGTCTGGAACAAAGCAGAATAATTGAGTAGTAGCAGAACAGATTCAGGATATATTTTTAAATTCCATGCACTTTTTATATTAACTGTCTTTTATAAAGGTTTTTTAATGTATTTATATATAAGCTCAAAATCAGTGTCTACAGTCAGAGAGCAATACTTTGGAAACCTCATACCCACCATCATACCTCACTGTAAAATAAAATACATTAAGCTCTTGGGATCTATGCTTCTTGTTTCTTTATTAAAATAAGATTCATTTTTAGAATCATCCAAGGCCAGACTTAACATGTACATAATTATTTGCCAAAGAAATGAATACTTGTTTTACTACAGTTCTGTGCAAAAGTCTTAGACACCCTATTTTTTTTTTTGTATAAACTTTGCTATAGATTTTTATTTTATAATTTGTATATTAGCAAGTTAGCACAAAAACCCTTTAGATTTCCAAACATTAGTTTTTACAGTATGTACAAAAAAAAAGTTTGTACAGTATGTCAATAAAGAAGGCATATTACATATAAGAGACCACTTTTCAGACAAAAATATAATCAAGGCTGCCACAATTTACATGAAGATGAAGAATCAAGTGTGACAGTCAACATTTCCAGAACTGTGGCTGGTTCTGTAAGATACTCGGTAGATACTGTACTTGTAAAACTACACAAACTGAACCTGATGCAATTATATTTTCAAAGCAAAAAGTCATCACACCTAATATCGAATTAGTTTGTTAATGTCTACTGTGTTTTATAAAATGTTTATGTAGAGATCTTTAATTTAATGTAATTATTTATATGTAAATATAAGGCATCTTTGTTCTACACCATTCCTTTGCATGTGCCTAAGACTTTTGCACAGTACCGTATATACTACGCATTAATATAGGGGTACAGTAGCGTAGTTTAGCACTCTTCCCTGACAACAAGAAGGTCCTGGGTTCGAGCCCCAAGGTTGGTGATGGTGTTTCTGTGTGGAGTTTGCATGTTACATGCACATTAGTTCAGCTGTCTGCACTAAATTGCCAATGGTGTGAGTGCGAATGGATGTTTGTTCTAGGGAGTAGTTATTGCAGAGGGCTTGCAATCCACTCGGGTAAAAAGGTGCATTGCAGCGAACCACGAAAGTAGTTCCATGCACCCAGTGGTGCGGAATAAAATAGATAGATATACATGGGAACATAAAAGCAAACAAAACAAGATTTTTATGTTTATTTTTACATTTCTGAAGCGTGACAGTGGTCACACGTGCTCCCTCATGTGCACTCCATTACAGCATCTTTTGAACTTCATTTAAACTTTGAAAAAAGTACTTATTTTAAAACTTCCAATAACATGTAGGCAATATTGTGTGGATCTTTACATATTTTTCGGATGGTATTTTGTTGGATCTAGGATCTCATAATCAGTGACCATGGCAACAGTTATTATTGTCCATCCTTTTAAATCAAGCATTATCCCCAGTTTGTGGGGTGGATAAAGAGCAATTACATTTACAGCATTTGGAGAGCGACTTACAATTATCATTCTTATACAACTAAGCAACTGAGTGTTAAGGGCCTTGCTCAAGGGCCCAACAGTGGAGACTGAACCTCTGACCTTCAGATCAGTAACCCATTGCCTTAACCACTAAGCCACATTGAAAGAGGGGAAGTACTGTATGATATAAAGAATTATTGGGTCACGGGGCCAATTATCATTTTTAAACAACTGAGCAATTGAGGGTTAAGGGCCTTGCTCAAGGGCCCAACAGTGGTGACAATGGGGATTGAGCCGCTGACCTTTGGATCAGTAACCCATCGCCTTAACCACTAAGCCACATTGAATGAGGTGAAGTACTGTATGATATAAAGAATTATTGGGTCACGGGGCTGACATAATATCATATAAAAGCTGAATTCTATAAAAATTTTATTATTCTTTTAAAATATTTTCAAAGTAGACAGCCACGTTACTGTGTTATATGTGCCAGTTGTGCAATATCCATTGAACATTTCAACTTATGTAGCCTAAAAAGAAAACAAAAAATAAAGCAATTTGAAGAACAAAATAAACCTTAAGGCTGAAAATGGGTTGGTGCTGGTGGCTCAGTGATTAAGATTCTGGGTGTTTAAAGCTGGGGTTGGTAACTTTTAAGCTGTATATACAAACTGATATGGTGGCTGAAATGGTCTTTATGCCCCAACAGCAATCAATAAATTATAAGATCTGTAAAAGGTAAAAAACAAATTGTGCATGACCCTACCGTGCATGAACCAGCAGACAGAGTTGAGCACATGCATTTGTAGGGGGACCTGGCTTTGGAAGGACCTCCGAAGGAAGTGGGGGGCTTTGCCAGAGCCTTGAAGAGACGCTCCTTTCAAAGTTTCTAGATTACCAACCACAACTTTAATCAGAAATCTGGGAGTTCGAGACCTGCATTTTGGCATTTTTGGCAAGGCCCTTAACCCCACTCTCTGATATGTATCCACATCAACTCCATGTAGAGGTGGGGGAAAAAACAGATGACCAACTCAATGGATTCAGTTCTTTACTTGAGATGCGCCTTTATTTATTTATTTTAAATAATATTAATAATAATAATAATACATGCTTTTCATTCAGGCATTATTAAATCAGATTCAGGTTCTGCTGATCCCATAAAATCACATCCTTCACTAAACCACTAGGGGGCAGAGTTATCCCACCAACATATTTTCTTTATGCGCTGTTTTATGTACACTCAACATTTCACCCTGATTTCTGTGTTAGTTTTTCTAGTGGCAGATGTTAAGTAAATGTGTGTAAAAAAGATTTCAAGCTTATAGAGGACACAGGGTGTCAAACATTTAACACGGCGGTCAACAAAGATTTATTTGGCCATATAAAGAGTTAACATAATATTTATACACAAAACAAGCCTGTTGCTCTTCACTGTAATTATAATTTAAATGGTTTATAGAATGCTTAATAAAAACACATTTTTCATTTGGGGATACATAATATCAAATGAACAAAGCTTTAATTATAATTGTTATTAAATACACTTCTATTTCTATTTTATTTATTTGTTTATTTTTAGATACAATTTCAGTGACAACTGATTGTTTCAGCTAAGCCCTTTTAAAGGAAGTCTGTAAATGGAAAAATAACATTAACCATCCAAACATTTATAATAGGCGGCATGGTGGTGTAGTAGTTAGCACATTCACCTCACAGCAAGAAGGTCTCGGCTTCAAGTCCCGGGCTCAGTGAGGGTGTCTCTGTGTGGAGTTTGTTCTCCATTTGCTTGCAGACATGCACAGTAGGCTAATTGGCTATTCCAAATTGTCCATAGGTGTGAGTGTGCATTGTCTCTGTGTTGGCCCTGCAATGGCCTGGTGAGCTATTCGGGGTGTACCCCACGTTCATTCAGAGTCAGCTGAGATTCGCTCCAGTCTCCCCATGACCGTAGTAGGAATAAGTTGCTTGGAAAATAAATTGCTGAACGTTTATTATTAAAATTCTTAGTTATCAATCATTAGGAGTGAATATCAAATATCCTATGTTCTGAGGCTATATATATTTTCTATGTATTCTTATTACCTTAGATTAGCACTGTCTTATTTCTCCAGTTTATTTTATTGTTAACCTTTGCACAGGCTCAGGACACAATCAGGGTACATTTTACTACATGTTGTACTTGTATAACGGTGTATATGACAAATAACTATATGTAAAAATCTTGAATGGTTAGCTATCATTAGCAGCAATGTTTATGAATATGACTTTAAAAATTCTTTCAGTCATGTCAGAATATCTTGTTTTAGCTAATAGTTTGCATTAAAAGTAAAAAAAATAAAAAATCGCAACTATTTATTAAATCGGTCACGTTAGCTCATATTAGCACACACTGGAAAGTGAGGCTAAGCTTCGTTGCACGCCAACCTGCCACAGTTTACTCATAGTGATTGTTTTCTGGGAGGAAAAGTGGCATTTTGAATGAATAACATGAATGTTTGTGTAATTTTATGAAAGGACTCTTTTAGCATGAAGCTTTCAATATGTAGCACCCCAGCGAGTGTGTGTGCTGGAGCAGCCCATAAGGCAATAACTCTGTAAATAACAATTTGTGGAATTTGGCATCAGTTACACCAAGAACCTTGTTTTCTACATTTTTTCTCTGTCAAGGGCTTTAGGATGTCAACCTTCCTTATGGCTGTTTCCATGGTATGGCTGTAAGCCTACACCCAAATGGCTTCTTGCTTCATACATATATACTATATGTACATGCATACATTATTAATGTAGTAACAAAGTATTCACAAATACAGAGTTTCTATAAATCTGCACACAAGTGTAAAAATCTGATAGACCTGTTATTATTATTATTATTATTTTTATTTCGTCACCAACAAGCTAATTTATTGAATGACAGATCGCAATGCAGACCATGCCAGATGTTCAGGATGTATCCCGTCTTCGCCCAGTGTCGGTTGAGATACAATCCAGCCTCCCTGCAACCTTAGTAGGATTAAGCAGTTTGGCAAATGAGAGAGTGAGTGAATGAGTGAGATCGCAATGCAGTGTCAAGAGTACAGTCCACGTCCATTTATATTTCAGGCAGTGGCCTGTTTCTATTTTATCCCATCTCTCATCAAAAAGAAAAGAACACTTAAGAGCACTGTGAAGTCATGCTGGGAAAGAGCTCTTCATAACTGTCACTCGATGGGGGATCAATGGGTGTTGTAAGTTCGATCCTGAACTCCTGTTACTTTCAAATTTTTTGCGTGGAAATATGTGTAAATGTTGTCTGAGTTCCTCCACCTCTGCTAATCCAAAACAAACTGGTTGGTGGATTAGCAACTTTAAATTGTCAATGTGTGTGTGAATTTGTGTTTACGGGGTGCTGGGATGGACTGGAGTGTGCCCAGTGTTTCCAGGATAGGCTCCAGATCCACAGCAACCCTGACCAGGATAAAGTAGTAACTGAAGACGAATGATTGAATTTTGCATGAGCTGTTTGTTCTGCTGCTGGCCTTGATTTTGATGCATAGCAGAGAACTAGTGAGTGTCCCATGAATCTACCATCCAGGAATGTGTGTGTGTGTGTGTGTGTGTGTGTGTGTGTGTGTGTGTGTGTGTGTGTGGAGAGAAGCAGTTCCTCTGCAAATGTTCAGCTCGGCACCTGGCCATGAAGGGTCAGAACGGTCCACTGAGCTGCACAAACTGAGATTTTTTAGGACAAGAAGCAGTGCGCAGACTGGATTGGTTATGAGCCCTGGATTAGAAGTTTAAGAGGAGTAAACTGCCTCATATACACGGCTCTGGGATAATGGGACGAAAGCACCGTTCAAGAATGAAAGTGTTACCCAGACTGGTGCTTAAAAGAGATTGCTGCGAACTCATCAGAGTCATAATTCTTTTGAAACCATTGAGCTGTTTCCTTTTTTTAATAGAAGTTCCATGTGGCTTAAGTAATGTTATAAAGGCTTATGGATGTTAATGATAAATATTCAATTTATAGTTTAATTCAAAGTAGAAATTTAGTTTCACAAATTCTCAGTTCAGTCGACTCTGGGCGAAGGTGGGTATTCCATTGCAGGCAAACACACACAACCATTCACAGTCACACCTAGGGGCAATTTGGGACAGCCAATTAGCCTAATGTGGGCAGCACAGTGGCGTAGTGGTTAACACATCCGCCTCACAGCAAGCAGGTCCTGGGTTCGATTACTGGGCTCGGGCATTTCTATGTGGAGTATGCATGTTCTCCCCGTGCTTGTGTGGGTTTTCTCTGGGTACTCTGGTTTTCTCCCACAGTCTAAAGACATACAGATTAGACTAATTGGCTGTCCCAAATTGCCCCTAGGTGTGAGTGTGAGTGTGAAAGGTTGGGTGTTGGCCCTGCAATGGTCTGGCGAGCTCTTCAGGCTGAACCCAGCCTTCACCCAGTGTTGGCTGGGATAGGCAGATAAGCAGGTTGGCAAATGAATGAATGAATTAGCGAATTAGCCTAATGTCCATGTTTTGATTTAAAATCAAGCACCCTAAGATTAAACCTGAGCCTTGGTTTAATGACACAACTCGTGCAGTCAGACAGGAGTGTTGCAAAGCTGAACGCAGGTGGAAGAAGGAGAAGCTGCAGGTGTCAAATTTTAAAGGACTGCTGGCATAATTACCAGAGCACTGTTAAACAGGCTATAAGAGAACACTTGGCTAACATTATTTCATCAAATTGTCATAAACCACGTGTGTTATTTAAAACCAATGATTCTGTTCTTAATGCCTCTCAGACCATCAGCCTGGAAGCCTCTTCTGAATTATGTAATAAATTTCTTCAATTTTGATTGATAAGGTCACCAGCACAAGGGCTCTCATCTCAGCTCCTGATTTTGACCCTTCTGTTCCTGTCCTGTGTTCTGCTCTTTTTGATCAGTTTGAACCTGTGACTTTGTCAGTGTTAGAGGAGGTTGTTAGCCGTATTAAGCCCTCAGGTTCCCCCTGTGATGCTGTCCCTCCTAGGTTTTTTAAAGAGGTTTTTCATTGCGTAGGTCAGTCAGTTCTCACTATTATTAACAGCAGTCTGTCTTCTGGTGTAGTTCCTGTGATTTGTAAACACGTTGTAGAGCAACCCCTAATTAAGAAACCTGGTCTCGATCACTCAGTTTTAGCAAATTTTAGGCCTATCTCCAAGCTGCCCTTCCTGTCAAAAATCTTGGAGAAAATAATCTTTGCTCAGTTGAAAGCTTTTTTGGATGAGCATAACATCCTGGAGATTTTTCAGTCAGGTTTTAAAACTTTTCAAAGCACAGAGTCAGCTTTAAGAGTATTTAATGACATCCTCCTTGCTTTGGACTCTGGTGACTACGTGATCCTTGTCCTGCTTGACCTAACCGCAGCCATTGATACATTGAACCACAACATTTTATCTCGTTTACAGCACCTAGTGGGCATTCGTAGTACTGCCCTGAAACGGTTGAACTCCTATCTGGCGGATAGAACCATTAGTGTAAACATTGCTGGTTCTGAATCCTCCTCTGCTCCCCTGTTATGTGGGGTTCCACAGGGCTCAATCTTAGGGCCACTGCTGTTCACACTCTATATACTTCCTATGGGCTCTATTCTTAGAAAGCATGGTATCTCCTTCTACTGCTACGCTGACGACAGTGAGATTTATGTACCACAAAAGTGGAAGGATAACTTTTCAGTTGCACCTCTTCTTGTTTGCCTAAATGACATAAAAGCGTGGATGGCCCTTAACTTTTTAAATTGTAATGACAAAAATATCTAAAATCAAAAATATCTATCCTCCTGGTGACCTGGGTCCCTTGGCACTCTATGTAAGGTCTGTGGTTACAAATCTGGGTTTTAAGATGGACAGTGATTTTAAGATGGACCGTCAAATTGTCGCGGTAGTGAAGTCCAGCTTTTTTCATTTAAGGCAGTTGGCAAAGGTGAAAGCCATCCTTTCGCGACAGCTTTTCGAGTCAGTAATCCATGCCTTCATCACGTCTCATTACTGCAATGCACTTTATTTTGGAGTCAGCCAGTCTTCCCTCTCACGTCTCCAGCTGGTTCAAAATGCAGCTGCACATCTTTTAACTGGAGCACGCAAGAAAGAACAAATTACACCCATTCTGGCTTCGCTTCATTGGTTACCGGTGTATCTTAGAGTTCATTTTAAACTTCTTCTATTTGTTTTTAAATCCTTAAATGGCCTTGCCCCACCTTACCTCTCTGAGCTGCTTCATCCATATGCTCCTACCCGGTCTCTTAGGTCAGCTGATCAGCTGCTCCTAGCCGTACCAAAATCAAAGCGGAAGCTCAGAGGGGACAGAACATTTTCCGTTGCCGTTCCTAAATTGTGGCACAGTCAGCCCTTTCACCTTAGACAGGCCCCTTTATTGTCCACTTTTAAAACCCGTCTTAAAACCCACTTGTACTCGTTGGCTTTTGACCCAGTATGAGACTTAGACTTTTGTTAGTTTAATTATTTGTTATTATTTGTTTTTACTTATTGATTGTTTTTATGTTGTTTTGATTTGTTTTTATTTATTTTTTATTTGTTCTTACTTATTAATTGTTTTTATGTTGTTTTGAATGTTTTATTCTTTGCCTTAATTTTACTTGTGATGTACAGCACTTTGTTTCAGCCATGGTTGTGTGAAAGTGCTATATAAATAAAGTTGGTATGGTATGGTATGGTATGTGTTTGGATTGTGAGAGGAAACCAGAGTACTTGGAGGAACCCCTCACAAGCCTGAGAAGAACTCCAGAAAGTCTTCTCATGGCAAACTCCACACAGAAACGTCCTCTCCGTGCCTGGGACTCAAACCCAGGACCTTCTTGCTGTGACGTGCTTACCACTCTGCCACCATGCCACATGGGAATAATATGTATTGTGGAAAAGCCCAACAAAGGTTCTCTTTCCTAAAGGAATCTAAATACAAAGCTTTCTCATGTATAATCCCAAATGCTTTGATACCCTCTGAACAGCGTTTAGACTGACACCTTAATATCTAACTCTGCCAGATAACATGCACTCCCTTCTGTCCCTTCTGGACAATTAAATGAATTGTGCAAATGCCCTGAACATTAAACTTGGCAAATGTATTTTCCATATGCATGGTAGCTTGTATTCTGTCCATGTGGCCTGAAGGAAACAAATCCCTAAACATACAAATACCTTACCTTGCCTCCCAGTGCTTCCCCTATAGATTTTTGCAATGCAGTCAGACTATATGGTGCCTCTTGCTTGATGAAACCCTTCAAGTCATAACAAAGATTGTAAATGAGATTTATGTCAGAGCAGGCCACTCAAAGACTTTTACACTCTCCATGCTGTACAGTTGTTTTGGTAGTACATATGGTCATTTTTCTTGCTGAAAGGTGACTCATATTCTATTTTCATCCTTTTGACTAAGAGATGACAGTGCTCATGAATATCATGCCCCCCCCCCCCCCCATCTTTCCCCAATTCTATCCTGACAAGTAATTCTAATGAAAGAGAAACACTGTCACTGTTTCCTGAATCATGATGATGAAGGTTTGGTTAAGGCATTCACAAGAGAATCTTTAAAGCATTTCTTAGAAAAAAACAGAAACAGGCGGCACAGTGGCGCAGTGGTTAGCTCGTCCGCCTCACAGAAAGAAGGCCAGGGTTTGATTCCCGGGCTCAGGGGTTTCTTTGTGGAGTTTGCATGTTCTCTATGTGCTTGTGTGGGTTTCCTCCGGGTACTCCGGTTTCCTCCCACACTTCAAAAACTTGCACATTAGGCTAATTGGCTGTTTCAAATTGCCCCGCCCTCTTCCAGAGTCCACTGAGATAGGAGCCAGCCTCCCCACGACCCTAATTAGGATTAAGCCGCTTAGAAAATGAATGAATGAATGAAAAGCAGAAACAAACAAACAAAAAATACTTTATATACTCATTGGTATTCTTATTCCTTATGTGTTCCTTTATTCCTTACAATCATACCATATAGACTGGTCATAAACACTGACTAACTCACTGATTTGCCGAACCGCTTAATCCTATGACTGGTGGAGCAAAAACACACGCGTTCACTGACCTTTTGCGTGTTACGGGTACTCGGACATATGCATACTCTGTCTAACTTGAACACAATGTTAAACTTCTAATTATTTAATTAGATCCCAGCGTTAGGCCTATTGGAAAGTTCCTATCTATGTAAATGTAATGACAATCGTAATATTATTTTACTTTGGTACAATTTCCGTAAGCTCTCAATTACAATAGTCATTACATTTATCGACAAAAGTTTTGTCACATGTGTGCCTGATACTGACAACAAGTCATAACTTCAATTCTGATTAATCGATTTTCATCCAATATGCCTTACATTAATGCTACAAGTTTACAGATTGTTTTGTGAAAGCAACAGGAAATTGTAAATGTATTTATACTTTTTACAGTTAATAAAAGACAAACATATCCATTCCAGGCTGGACAAAAGATTTGTCGCAATCATTTAACATCAAATTCTGGATCAAAGTAATTAGTAAAATTTGTAAAAATAAATAAATAAAAGCAAAAATAAAAGTGCTTGAGGTAACTAAATATACAAAAAATACAGTTATTAAAGCAGCATTCACACAATTTATGACCAAAGCTTAAATGGCTTGGTGGCCATCAAGAATCTTGACTAAAATCTTTTTGCAAAAACTGTAGAAACCTTCAAGATCTCCTGAAAGCAAATGAAAATAATTTGCAAGCAGTACTAAGAAATTTCAGAGACCCTTGGTACACATGGGCTCGGTCATGCAAGGAAAACTATCCACAAAACAACTGGCTGTACAAAAGTTGTAGTTCCTCCTGATGACTCCCTCAAAAGCTCCATAAGGACTCATAGCTAGTAATGTCTGCTTCAGCATCAACTCTACATCATATTTCTTGCAATGGTCACCATACATCATACAGGTCCTGTACAAGACACAGCTAGAACACCATGACGTGCTTACCAAGGCACTAACACATGGAAACTGTTATTAGCAGAAACATGGAGAAAAAAATATTTAAGATGAATTATTAATGTAGTATCATATTGCTATACCATCCAATGTTGTTACTGACCATCTAGAAAATTGCTGGACCGAAGAGCCAGTCATGTATGAAAGTGAAACATCATGGTTTAAGGTCACCTCCAGTACATTGGTATCACAGTGCTATGTAAGAATTACCAGAAGCAAATATCAACAGATTATTGCTTCCCATTATGTTTCAAACCTACAGGTGGCTCAGATTTTTCACCATGGGGTTGATAACAGACTGTTTTCTGACCATTTGATGTTCGATGTATGATCATGGCCATGTTTGCAGAGGCACTTTTGAGTGATGCTTTTAATTTTTTAATATGATATTATATTTGCTACAATATTATATATTTAGTTATAAACAAGGCCATTTGATTATTTTTCTGTAATAAATATAGTCTTGAAAGGGAAATATTTTTTTGACAAGACTTTTGTCCAGGCAAATACGGGAATGTTTATATTTAAGAAGCTGTAAAGATTACAAGAAATTTCTTTTCAATACTGCTGCTAGCACATAATATTCAGTACCATCAGAGGGTTATTTTAAGTCATAGTTGAATAGAATCGGTTAATAGGTTGGTGAGACTTTAATACATGAATGTCCACATGTACAACAAGACTTTTGTCAATGACTGTACATACCTCACTCGTCACCAGCTACATCAGTCCCTTCTGTTGTAACCCTGCTAAATTCGTATGACAAAATAAATAAATATATGTATAAATTAAAAAAGGCTGTTTGTTAAAATTGGCTTAATTAAGAAGGTGCTCTTTTCTCTAATCTCTTTTTGCAATATTTTAGATTTTACTTTTTACTTTGAGAATAACACTTACAGTGGGTAATTAATTCTTTAAACAATCCAGCAAATTCAGCATAGTATAATAAATAAAGGAATCAAAACAGTGTTTTTACTTTCTATACCCAGTATACATCTGTCCTGGTGTCCACAATCGATATACAAAATAATTTGACTCCTCAGTAGATCCCATACAAGTGCACCAGAAAGCTTATCCAAACACGATCCTAGACTTTTTTTTTTTTTTTTTGACTTCACTATATATCCACTGATTCTAGCATTTTTGCCAAGGTGGTAAATATGGATTGTAGATTTTTACACTTCCCTGTAGGGCAGTGTCTGACATAAGCAAGCCCGTGTTCTACTCGCCGAGACTCCCCCTCGGCACGACTCTGAACAGAACCTTAAATTATGGTCAGCCACTCACAAAGTTAGTTTTCGCTCGGCAAACCCAACTGCCATCTTTAATATAATAATGTCTACAAATTATATGGTTCTAATTATGAACTGTTTGATCACACACAGGCGCATCTGGAAAATTTGACAGTGACCTCAGACGAGGCCCCTTCTATGTGAAACTGACAAGAAAGTGGGACTTTTCTGCTGATGACCTGATGTGGATTAAGCAAAACCGTAACAGTCCAGCTAAATGGCACAGTGTCACACCCTGCACTTGTGCCAGCACTGTTCATTCGCCAAGGCTGTCCTTGCTGTGGGTATAACCCAAGAAGAAAAACAGAAAAAACAATATTTGCCCTCTCGCAAACCGCATCATAAGCCAAGCTTATTTCACTGCAAAACAATTATGCATCAAAACGGTCCTGACTGACGTTCACATCAGCCATATGTGAGCCTTTTTCAGTTCACTGTGGTTAAACATTACAGAATGGAGGGTATTTATGGTTTTAAAGAGCAGACTAACTCTCACCAGGCTAAACCTTAAATTGAATGAATAAGTCATCTTGAAACACTGTCATAAAAAAGACAAACAGGTCTGAGATTAGGTTATGAACCGCTCTTATTTTCCCATGTGTAAGCTCCAGTTACACTGACGTAAGTGATTTGTACTGTGAATAATTCACATAATTTACTAGCTGAATAGTCTGAAGCTCCATATTGTTAAAACTAGGGAAATGAGTCCAGTGTTTTTGTGCCTGAGGGCCTGGCACTGCGGAAGCTTTGTCCCCAATTTGCGCCTTATAAGAGTAAAGACATGACACAAATAAATCATCTGTCATGGCCTGTCCAATCAGAAAGCACCCCAGGATCTTGCCAAAGACCTCTGATCCCTCTACAAAAAATGCCACATAATGACCATCTGGAGACCAATTACCATTCCAATGTTAACACCTTCTCTATAACAAGTTGAGAAAAAGAGTCTTATGGAACTCATAGTGTTGCTGATGCTTTACACTGGGTTCATGGATGATTAGTGTGTATTGTGTGATTTATGTAACACTGAGGGGCACGTATTAGAGATTTGGGCTTTACTTTGAAGTATTTATGCTTCCACAGTTTACAGAAAAAATATATGCATTGGAATTGTAAACATTTTGTTGCCGAGTAACTGTGCAATGGCAAAGATCTGTCTGTCAGTCTGTCAGTCTGGCATAAATCAGTGGAATTAACATGGAACAATTACTACATAGTAAACATTATGACAGAGTACAAATGTAAATTATCAGAATAATTTTTGTATGTACTATAAAAATAAAAAGGCAACATCCCCTGAAACTACACCTCTTTATCCTACTTTGGCCATGGGGGGCTGGCACATCCAACTCTGGGTGAAGGTGAGGTACACCCTGAACAACACAAAAACAGGGGCACGCTTGCACAGCCAGATTCATATAAACTTAACTGTGTAAGCTAACCTAAGCTAGGCCACTTAGCCAATTATGTACTGCTATCCACATGCTGTCCCAACCATCATCACAATCACCAGCACTCAGTTACCCATTAGCCAAACCACTTAATCCTACTAAGGTCACGGAGAGGCTGGTGCCTATCTCAGCTGACACTGGGCGAAGGTAGGGTACACCCTGAACAGCTCACCAGCCCATTGCAGTGCAACACACCATTTACACTCACACTCACACCTAGGATCAATATGGAACAGCCAATTAGCCTAATGTGCTTATCTTTGGACTGTGGGAGGAAAACAGAGTACCCAGAGGAAACCAACACAAGCACTGAGAACAGCAAACACCACACAGAAATGGCCGAGCCCAGGAATCCGAACTCAGGACCTTCCTGCTGTGAGGTTAACGTGCCAACCACTACGCCACCGTTACGTACGCCACCTTTTAAAAAAAAATTTTATTCACTCATTCTCTGTACGGCATTCACACTTTCTTTCCATTATTGTTCATTCTACTCACAAACACAGGAAAATCAACAGACTGAACCAAGCAAAAACAGTGTATTTATACACACTGCCTGGCCAAAAAGAAATCCCACACTCTAATATTTTGTTGCAGCGCCACATAATTGACATGGCATTGCTTCAGTTGGTCAGGTCGAGGCACAGCACATTATATGACAATAAAACGGAGTCAGCTGACGACCTGAATTGACTGAATGACCAGGTTATGCTATCAATAGATGGTATGGAGAGATATAAACATGGGGCTCAAATAGTAGTGTGGTTCAGGGAGCAAATAAAAGTGGTTCAGGGAGCGTGAGGAATCATTTTCACACATGAACTGGCACCACAGAGTCCTGGACCTGACTCTATTGAAAGTGCTGGAGAAGACTTTATGGAGAACTTTGATTTTCCCTTCATTAATTCAAGATGTTGTTGAAAAATGAACCCAACTCTGAATGGAAATAAACGTTGTCATGTTGCTTATGTTTTATCGAAACAATGCCATGGCGATTACACGCTGTAATAAAGGCTAAAGGCAGTCCAACAACATATAAGAGTGCAGGACTTGTTTTTGGCCGGGCAGTGTATTGCTTTCATTTAATGACTGTAAATGTAGCACTGGAAGTACTGTACGGATTTAAAGAGATCTTTTTATTTTGTTTTATTTATTAAATTAGCTGTTGAGCAAACCCCTTCAGATTTTCCACAACGGAACATTTTCCACCCTCCCACTTTCACCTTTGTGTGCAGTTGACTAAGACTTTTCGGGGAGGATATATTTCACCAGGAGAGGAGACAAGAGGCATGCATGGGGGGTTCTTTTCTCGTTTTGTGTTTTTTTTTCTTTCTTTCTCTCTTCCACCATTGCCTTTATACTGCTTTCTTTCCCTCCCCTAGTCAGTGGTTTACTTTAGCTCCTGAAGTAATAGGCTTGGAGGTTTGGGCCCCTGCTTAGATGCCCACAACTCACCAGGACCGAAGGGGCTGATGAAGTCCAAGCTGACAGCTGCATAAATCATGACCCAATGGTGCTAATAGATGGCAGTATTAAAATCTAACAATCCTACACAACCTAGCTGGACCACCCAGCCAGCGCTTTACAGGAATAGGAGCATCCAGTCATCCAGTAACATTGCTAAAACTGTACAGCCATGAGAGGCACCTACACCCCTCCTTTCTCACTATCTCATTTGTTGTTGCTTAGTTAGAAGGCTCTCTTAGCAACACAGGAAAAGCCCATTTGGCATCCACACTAAAGTGATTCATATTTGGCTTTTCCATAAAGGTTTTTTAGGAACCTGTCTCTGTTTTTTTTTTTTGGTTTTTTTTTGGGTTCATTGTAAAGATTAACTTCTTGCTCTTTCTCACTACCACTTTGAAAACAAAAGAAAAATGCTATAAAAATTTCAAGGCTAATAGCTCGCTAAACTGCTTTCTCATCTTTGGACTGTAAGCCTCTGGAAACCTGGTTAAAGTAAAGTCTTTGTTTTGGTATGAAGCTTAAATGTTCAAAGAGCTCTTCACATTTTGCCAAATAAGTCATGTTAAGGTGAGAGGCTATGAGAATATTTACAATATTAAACATGTTTTAATCAATTCCTCTTCATTGTATGGATAAATGAGGCTGATGATGCAGTTCACGCCGTACTCCAAGCCTCACAAAACCAAGGTAATCTTTTTATTACGATATTTTATGATGTCCTTACTAATTTTGCTCTAATTGTAATTGTGCATATTGGCCAAATAACTTGAGCAGCTCCAGGAGGTTGGTGAGCCATTTTGTTTCATATTGTTTTTGTTGTTGTTGTAATGTACTTGCCATAGATTGCACAATGTTAAAAACGTGTAGTACAAAGAGTGTTACCATTAAATCTAAGAAATGCAGCACATCCTGAGACATTTTGCTGCAAGTATTTTATCAATGTTATTTAATTTCAGTTAAAAGTGTTAAAGTGTGAAGACTCACCCAGTCGGAACCTTCTGCATAGGTGGTACAGGTGAATGCTAGGGATGGCATCCATCTGTGGAGCTCCCCAACAAATGAAGAAAAAAACTCTATAGCATATTTACATTTTCTGTTTCTACTGATAAAACTATTATTTTAAAAATATGGGTTGCACAGTGGTGTAGTATTTAGCACTTCTGCCTCACAGTAAGAAGTTCCAGGGTTCGAGTCCCATGTCTGGAAAGCGCGTTTCTGAGTAAAGTTTGATGTTCTCCCCATTGTTGCTTGAGTTTCCTTGAGATGCTCCAGTTCCCTCCTGCAGTCCAAAGACTAATTGGGTGTTATTCACTGCCCCTAGCTATGAATTTGAGTGTGAATGGTAGTGTGTCTCTGTTGGCTCTACGAGGTTGTTCAGGGTGTACACCACCATTGTTCTGAGTCAGCTGAGATGGGCTCTGTTCTGTCCATGACCTTAATAAAATAAAAAAAAATAAGTTTGGAGAATGAAATTACAATTTTAAAATTACAAAAAGGCCACAATATTATAACTGCAAGGCCCATTAAATCACACTGCCTTGTGATGCCCACCCTCATTTTCATGCATTGCTTATTCACAAGGACCTGGGCTTGCATTCATCCTGCATGATTGTTTATAGTGTATTTTTACAGTGAATAAACCCTTAATGGGATGCCAATACATTGCTGGGCACCAAACAAACACACACCTGGAGGCAATAAAGAATGGCCAATCTACATACTAGGGAGAAAACCAGAGAACCCTGAGGACACATATGTATGTAAAGCTGTTCTTGTCTAGTTTTATTTATGTCCCACTGTTTGTTTAGCTTTATCCATGCTGCATCATTTGTTTAGCTTTATGCATGCTCCCTCATCTGTCTACTTTTATCATCATCCCTGGAGCTGACTACCTAATCCTGGCTGCACGCAAACACACACACACACACACACACACACACACACACACACACACACACACACACACACACACACACACACACACAAATTGAACCACACATGGATATCTGCCTTGCAGGCAATTTGGTCTATGTTTTCTTATTCACAGGATGCAACATCATTGTAAAACAACTTTCATTTAGCCTTTTTACAGCATGTGGGATTTGGATGGAGTACAAATGATTAACAAAACCTTAAATCAAGAAGCCCTCCGACACAGCGGTACTTGTTCTGGATAACTCATGGATGGGATCCAGAGCAAAACCGTAAAGGAAACGTCAGGCACCGGGGCTGAAAGAAATGCAATCCTCATAGTCCATAGACTTGGCAAATGGCGTGACTAATTGGTATGTTACACCTCACAAGAGACTTTATTTATTTCTTTGTGCTTTTGATTTCGTATCCCAAATGATGCTAGTTATGTAGTGTTTCTACTGGCTGGAATGCAAACGCATGTCAAAGCCTGTTGCGTCTCCGAGCTTGTGCTCTTTTCAGACGAGAACCTGCTTGCGTGCAGAGTTTCTTCGAGACGACTCACTGCTTCAGCCTCAATTATAGTGACATGTTTTCACCCCTGGACTTCATCAATGCAGCTGTTGTGTTCACATTTCAGGGAAAAAATGACTACCAAATTGAAGGTAATGACCAGGCCCCTGTGTCTTTGCTGTAGCAACCTTGGTCTCACGGAACACTAAAAGCATAGTCTGTGTGTATGATTCAGCTTTTATAAAGCTCCTGAGGTCATATGCCATTAATTTTTGTGTGTAATGAAATCAGCACCTGCCATATAGTTCTTCCTGATACAGGAGAGTGTTTGTGGCAGCTGTTTGACTTTGCATCCATTTCTGAAGGTGCACTGTAGCACACCAAGATGTTTTAGGTCCTCTGAGTTGTGAGGTGGAGCCACTATCAATAGGAGTTTGAATGTTGACTACATCCTAGCGATGCTCAATCTTATTGAGATCTGTGGAAAATGAAGGCCAAGTCAACAGCTTGAACTCTTTTTCATGTTCTGTAAACCATTACTGATCAGTTTTTGTAGTGGGACATGGGACACTATCCTGTTAAAAGAGGTCACTGCCATTAGGGATCAACATGGCCATGAAGTTGTATACTTGGTTTGCAGCAATGTTAAGGTAGGTGCTACATATCAAAATAACATCCACACAAATGCCAGGAATCAACTTTTCCCTGCTAAACATTGCCCAGAGCATCACACTGCCTTTGTTGATTTAACTTTTTTCCATAGTGCATTCATTACCATTCACCGGATTCACACATTGTTCTTGCTTGGGCCACTTTTGATTGGTACCAACCACTGCATACTGAGAATACTCTACAAGAACTGCCATTTTGGAGATGCTCTGACCCAGTCATCTAACAATCATAATTTAAATGATTTAAGTCATAATTTAGCCCTTGTCAAAGTCACCCACATCCTAAATTATACCCATATTTTCTTCTTCCATCTTTAATTGCGACTCTAAATTGTCCCTAGATGTGAATAAATAAGTATCCACTGTGCCCTTTGCTTTGCATTCACTGTTACTGGATAAGAAACTAAATGAAACGTCAATCACTCAGTGCAAAAATGGTGTGCCAATAATCCGGGGAGTGGTTTGTGCTTTGCAGGGTAAAACCCTTGAAAATATTATTTACCATGGAATGATATAAGGTTTGTTTTGTCTATCCATGGTTTCTGAAACCAGGCTACAGTCTCAACTTGTTAACCATTATGCTTAGGTGCTGCTACAACCATGAAGTAGAAATACCAACTAATGTAACATCTACTGTTCAAAGGTTCACTCACACGATACCGATCTTGATCCTGATTTGTCCCGATCATGTTTAGATATTACATTAGAGGAAATCAAAGTACATTGGAGGACACTGTAGAATTTCAGGGAAAAACTTTGGGGAAGAGTAAAATATCTTGGGAGTACTGAAAAATTGGGTGTTTTTTGTTTTTGTGTGTGTTCTGAGTACATCAGGGAAAAAACAAAGTAACGTCAGTACACAGTGGAACAAGATCATCTGAAACATCTGACTTACACTGGAATAACTTCAGAATATGATCCGCTTAAATCGGTATCAGAATCATATGAACGCACCTTAAGTCTAAAATCAAGTGTAGTATTGTCACACAGTGGGTTAGAGACAGGATGCAATTACAGATTAAAAATAAATAAATTAGACTTTTCAACAAATCCAGGAAACACAATCCGCAACCTTGGTCAAGGCATGCGCAGGTCAGAAATACAGGTGTAGAGATGTAAAATTGGCAGTCCATCAACAAGATCAAGGTAAGCAGACCGAGTTCAAACAGAGCAAACAGAATATCACAGACTAGTCTCAAGGCAGAAATAGGAACAGAAAGAAACCTTACACAACCATAATGAATGGTTCAATGTCTCATGGAAAGTGTCACAGAAGTAATATTTCACAATCAGAGAACACAAACAGAGTCCTTAAGTAACCCACAAGGAGAGTGCAGAGATCCTACTCAGCTGCAAAGCGCTCTACTGCACATGTGCGTTCCTTGCTGTGCATGCTGGGACCTGTAGTCCTGCACCCCAGACGTGTCAGAAATGCTTTTGTTACTATACTGAGGTATCATTTTAATATTTGTATACTCACCTAAACGTAATTAAAAATCAATATTTGTACATCAGTACTTTAATTTGAATGAGAACTTTAGGCACACTGCAGTTTATAATTTTTTGAGCGTATACTGTACTGTAGTCTTTTTCCTGTGCAATTAAATCTTTAAAAGTGCTAAACTGGGGTCTAAATTTTGACTTTCAGATCTTAATATGACCACAGTTTAATACACCATAAGCCAAACAGCCCCAAGGGTGAGCTGTAGAACAAACAGAGATATTGTACCTCCCTAAAATCTTAATGGCCAACATTTACTTTTGCATAGTTATCATATTATCATCTGATTAACAGATTAGGGCAAGATGGTAGGGTTTGAATGAAGGGTCATTAGCTTTAGCTAACAATTTTATACATTACTTGTATGGTATATTTATGTAATCAGTATGTCTTTCATTCATGCATTTGCAGAACCGCCTAATCTTACTTGGGTTGCAAGGAGGCTGGAACCTCAGCTGTCTCTGGGCGAAGGTGGGGTACATCCAGACCAGCTCACCAGTCCATCACAACACCAACACACAACCATTCACAATCACACTCACATTTAGGGGCAATTTGGAACAGCCAATTACCCTAATGTGCATGTCTTTGGACTGAAGGAAGAAACCGAAGTACCTGGAGGAAATCCACGCAAGCAGCTTGACCACAGAAACGCCCTTACCGAGCCCCGGACTCAAACCCACTACCTTCTGGCTGTGAGGTGGATCTTCTAACCACTACAGCACTGTCACCATTTTTCCACGTTACTTATATGATATATTTATATAGTATATTTATCACACAAAACAAAAAATAAATGTACATATGTGGTCTTGTCCGCATTCCAGTGCACATATCTGAGTACCTTTTAAGACTGATGGTGTGCTTACTGTGAGGCTGTGCCGGGGTTTCTGTGGTGTTATTCTAGTGTGGTTGTGGAGCAGGCTTTGACAGAAAGTAAAACACGGCTTGGCTGCAAGTGGTCACAAAAAAGCAAGAACCCAAACAGAGCCCAAGTGTGGACCTGACCAGACTGACCACAGCTAAACTTTTAGGCGGAGTGCTAACCTCTGAATTCTGGAGGTTTTGTGTTTTAATTGTTTTTTTTTTTCTTGGATGAAGCTCATCCACCTGCTGTCTCTTTTTAATAAGCATCTGCTTCAGTATACAGCTTTAGTTTGGAAAGCCTTTTATTCTCTTCCAAATCTCTCTGCTCCAAAGCTCATGGATGACTGGAGACCCCATGAACAATGTGTTTCCAGTCCAATTATGTGTCTGTCTTGAATCTGGGATTAATTAGACTCTTGTAATTTTGGGCAGAGGCCAAATTAATTTAGAGATCAGCCTTCTATACAAGGTCTATCCAGGCTAGCTGCATTCCTCATTTCTTGCTTGATCAAAACCATGCAGTCCTTCTGAGTCTTTTATACTGAGCCATGTAAAGAATAAAAAGCATTGCAAGCCCTGCTCTATATAAAGGGCTTTATCCTGCCCTAGGGTCTCAAAAATATTGCCCTCAATTGTTTTTCTCTCATGCTCTTATATTAACTCTTTTGTTTCCATCAACTGCTGTTGAATACTTATGACCCTGTGACCAAATGTTAAATTTAATGCCCAATTTAACACAGGCTTTTCTTGCAAAACCCCCTTTTGTTTGCTTGGCCCCCTTAATCCACCAGCGGGAGATTTGGGTGTTGTTGAGAGCCGTTGTGCATCAGGTGAGCTCCTTTGTGTGCTGGTGACAACGCGTCTCTCAGCCTGGCCCCTGAGCTGTCAGGTCTTACTGTCACACTTCTCAGCATGCATGGCCATGGATGGCCAGAAGAATGCCAGGGGTGCCAGTGTGAGAGCGCTACAGGTCCTCGGCTTAGGATGCCAGGCATGGTCGAGTAGCAACGGGGCTGTAGGGGGCCATGCTTCAAGATGAAGTGTACAGCCTTCAAGATGACACTTGCCCAGCAGGCATGGAATAGAAGAGGGAGGGCACATGTGGGCAGTGGGACACCATATTTGTTTACAGACAAAAATATTCCACATTTAACCCTTCGGTTGAGGTCAGAATGGTCTACCAAAACCAAAAGCAATACTAACACTTTCTTCAGCATAAACAATTTATATGCTTAGCACCATATGTCTAGTGGACATGGCAGTTTGTATAGAGGGGCATAAGTAATCTTTTACAGAAGAGTGGTTAGGTTAGATCCAGAGAGCTTATTTACTGTGTCAGTCTAGGATAGAGCAAATACACTAAAACACATCTACAGAAAATGTCATAATGTGTTTAACTCTATCCGTATATAATCTCATTTTGATCCGCATCAGACAAAAGACATAAGTAACATTCTTTTTCCGAGCAAGCTTACAAATGCCATCGCTAATATTAGGCATACACCATTAGCATTTAGTAAATTTAAAAGAAAGCTCTTCTGACACCTGTATCTCTCTCAAGATTGTAAACGAGTACAGTAGCACACCTGACCTTTCTTCTTGTTTCACTAACCAACAACTCGACTTTTTTCCTCTTCCTTTCATCCCCTGTCTAATCCTTTGTTTGCGCAGCTCTTAGTCTTGTCAGCACAGTTTATTTAGGTCCCATGCCAGTCTTAACCGACCCTTCTCCCTGCATTTACTGCAGCAGCCCTGTGAAAGGAGACCGCTGAGAGATTTGCAAGAACCACAAGCTATAATTCTATTGCTTAGTAAAAATGATTAAGGTTCTGTTGGCTTTTCTGACTTGCGCATGCTGGTATTAGGGTGTGTAAACTACAAGTGTGCTTCCTTTTCAAAGCTCATGCTCAAAGATTATGTTTAACAGACATGGAAAATTCTACACCCGTGATTGAAATTGCAAATTAGTTTGTGATATAAAGCCAGGGAAAAAAAAACATGTCAACTTTGACACCAAAAAAAATTAAAGAGAGAGGAAAAAAAGGAAAATTATAAGAAAACTGAAAAAAATATGATTACTGAAAAAAAATCAGCAACAAATAATTTTCTATTTACAACTGCAGCTGCAAATATTATTATTATTATTACTATTATTATTATTATTATTATTGTCATTATTGTTACTTATTCATTCATTTTCTAAGCCGCTTAATCCTAATTATGGTCGCGGGGAGGCTGGCACCCATCTCAGCTGACTCTGGGCGAGGATGGGGTACACCCAAAACAGCTCGCCAGGCCATCACAGGGCCTATTATTGTTGTTGTTGTTGTTATTATTATTATTATTATTATTATTATTATTTTAATACTAGACAATTCTTGTTTAGTGTTGCTCATCAAATATATAATGATTGCTTGTTTGCTTGCTTTCACAATTGACATTTTGGTTGACATGCAGTAATGTTAAAGCTAATAGGTACATAGGGACATGAATGACTGAAAAATCATAATTCCAAAAGAGAAAATAATTACTTTAAAAAACTTTTTGTTTGCTTGTTTTTTTCCCCAGGTATCACTGAAAGTAAATGACTGAAGGCATAGCTTATAAGATCATACACATATCACATTTATGCTGGCATGTCTTTTTATTTGTTCTTCTCTTGATTTTTTCAGGGTTCAGTCTCATATCAATGATAGACTTAATTGATCTAGATTTCTGTCTTTTCCCTCAGTTTCTATAAGGGTGTGTAGACGTTTCATATTCATTGAGCATCGAGGGTTTATACTGTATTAACTCACCTGGTAATCAAATATACAGTAGGTTATTGCTGTAAGAATATTTAGATAACTAAATAAAATATGTCAATACAATCTGATTAAAATATTGACAGAAGAATGTTAAAATTTTAAATATGTACCACATTTAATATTTATATCTGAATTATCACATATTTTAGTTGCTTCTTTTTATAGACCTCTAGTGTAAACATCTTCTGTCTGGCTGCATGCTTGAAGTGAACTGTAAATTCATGTGAGCAATTACACTACCCACCGAAACTCTATAAACCAGCCACAAAGTGCTAACATTTAAAGTTGCTGATAAGGTCATTCTGAGCACAATATGACTGATGTTGTCACTATTAACATGTTGTATGCTCAACAATATTTAAAAAAAAAAAAATTGATTTCCGGTTGGGGCAGCATGTTGACATAGTGGTCAGCATAGACATCTAAATACTTAGACTGGACGCTCTGTCAATTGTCAGTGTGCTGTGCGGTGTCAACTTGACGCCATCTTGGACAATGTTCCTTCGGCATCAACAGCATGGAAGGAGATAGAGAAAGAAGAGTTTAGGGTCAGAATGCTTTGTAGTAAGCTGTAAAAATTACAGGAACCAACACAGCAGATCTGCAGGGATAACATTTCACAAGTAAGTGATTGTTACGTCTCGGTCTAGGTCAAGCCGTAACATACGGGTTAATAAAAGAAATCATGACTGCTGTTACTTTGTTCTTTTATTTATTTCTTTTTTTAGTGGTTCCTTCTTTAGAAACCGGCCAGGCCAAAGTAACTTAATAAACAAAACCCATCTAACTTTACACATTCAGTCTAATTTCCCTACATCATAAAGAAAAACAAACAAAAAGCACATCGGCTTCTCTCACTCCATAGCTAACCCAAAACCAGGAGAAAAGACGAGGGGAAAAAATGGCACTGGCTTCATACTAACCTCAGGGCAATTGACACATGTTCATATATATATACATACATACAATACATATATCAATATATACAAAGTCAACAATCAGATTAGGGTAAACAACACAGAGTCAGCGCCAGGCACAAGGTCATACACGAGAAAACAGCACTAGAAATGACAAAAATCTGAAACGCCCGCGCACACACACTGCAAATCACAGAAGAGGCAATTCGCGCCTCGAGCTGTGATTTGGCTTCTGTTTAAAAACACCACTATAAGTGCGCTCCACCAATCACCAACCAGGTGGCAGGGCCAAGTTCAAGGTTGTCCCTCTGTGACATGGAAACCGGATTCAGTGCAGTAAGCTGGACCTACAGATGTGAAGAAACAAAATAGAATGACATGCATAGAAAGCATAGAAAGAGTGCGTATTCACTTGAGTATGAGTACGGTACTGGTGTTTTTCACTGTATGCATCATGTGCATGTGGCCGATTATAGTAGGAGTCAGTAATTACATGTACAGGTATTAAGTAAATGTAAACTCATTATTCCAAATATGGAATATTTATATCCAAATATGGGTTTATGATTGGGAACATGATCTTATGAGTATGAAAAGTACTCCTGCAACAATGCCTACTACATTGTACAC
>JBCNYH010000025.1:26618204-26632748 GCA_039654325.1 Tandanus tandanus
ATATATTCCTTTACTTTTATAGTTTTATTCTTACTTTATATTTTGTCTGAATGTTAATGTTATGTGCAATAATTGTTTCTTAAGTGCAATATTGAGGGGGCTCTAAGTCCAAGAATTTCATTGCCAGTAGTGATGTTTCATTGTTACCTGTATATGACAAATAAACTTGAAACTTGAAACATGTGAGAGAACCATGTGTCATCGCAAGCATAATGAAAAAACATGCACAGAAAAAAGAAATCACTAATTTCTAAACATACTTTGACTGAAAAACAGTCTTGTTTTTCATGCTATCTTTCAGTGCAAAGGTGCTTTTTTTCCCAACCCAAAAAGTTGCACTGTGGGGTGCAATCATACTGAAAAGCTCATCCTCATGGTGCTAGTTTACTGTAGTATGGGCTTCATGTAATTTGTAGGTTTTACACCTATATATCTTATTTACTGATTGGCAATATCTTCCACCAGTGGCAGCTTGTGAATGTACAGTATTAATAGAGTAGTTGATTAGTCTATGAAATCTCTAGTGGGTAATGACCTGCTGAACATGTTAGTACCATAAAATGATAGATAAACATTTATAGTAACAAGATTAATTAGTAACAAGTTTAAACACATTCTGGGAACATCAGAATCCTCTTCAACAAAGCTTGAACATCTCATAGTAAGAAACATGGTGACATAATCTGCCTTTAAAGATCCCACTTGAACTTTTACATAAAAGATTAGGCAAAACTGTTGTTGTTTCTTAAGTAGATGGGTGTGCGTATTAGCTCAGGGGCAATGAAATAAGAGGTCTGAGAGTTGACCTTAAATGAGTTTTCTCAAATAGACTTTATTGCAGATAACACTTGGCTGATTTTACAAACTGCCCTAAAAGCATATTCCTGTGATCTTACAAGCCCATAGGTGGCTGAGCCAGATGTCTTTCCTGTTTGTTCAGTATCCTGTTTGATGCTGAGTTTTTGGCTTAAGATTATCCAGTGGCTGGATGATTGTAGTATCTGCATACAGTCAACATACTCTCTGTGGATGTAATTTGTTGGGTTTAATTGCTCTAAGGAGCCGTGGACAGCTGTTTCCCGTCTCTTTTCCTCTTGTGCTCTCTCCCATTCAGATGTTTCCTGTGGATGATCTTATGGGTCAGTTTTGGTAATAATATTAGAGGGGATCAGCAAGCCGCAAGCCTTAAGCTAACAGCCCTGTGGTTCTTTTCCAGTCTACAAAATCACCCTTTTCATCCTTTGTGGTATCCAAGACAAACTTTTGTAAAACCACCTAGTATAATAATCATTTATATAACATTCCCAGCCTTGATCATTGAACAGATGACTGCAGACTATCCTCTGTCTCATGAAAAACATATGAACACAAAATATGTTCTATTTTACTCTGTAATCTAAAGCATAGTTATTATGTAATCTGTGTGGAAGAAATATTTTATGGTATATAGTCTTAGCGTCGAAAGCAATATTTGCTAAATAAATTATAGTGAAAGTTCCAGAATGTGCAAATGCTATTAAACTAAGTTGTAGGATGCTCTGCCAACAGTGGTCTTTTCCATTTTCAGTGGATTTTAAAAAGTGTTGTTAGTTGTAGAAAACAACTTAATAACCTGGAAAGCTGAAATTTGACCAATCTAGACATCGATACATAAATATCTGTAGAATATTCTGTGGTTTGTATAATAAATAAAGTCAAACTGTACAACTCTATTATTTTGATTTTTATTTATTTTTTTATTTTTTTGGAACAGTGCAGTATTTTCTTCTTTTGCAGTAGAGCAGTAAACCACATGCAACAATGGAATTTCAATCATGACTCATCCTCCTTTCTTGAAACCAACATAAAAGATCAGTAACATCAGGCAGCAATTAAAATTATATTTGTAAAACTGGTTACCCAATTTGTGAGATATAATTTATGCTAAGTAAAATATGGCTGATTTGACGTCCTGTTTACATAATTAGCTGACTGATGTGTTCTAAGACTGATGAGTTCTATCATCACATATCAAAAATAAATAAATAAATAACAAAATAAAAAATAAATCTAAGCCAATGTCTTTATATCTTAGTATAATATAATAACAAATACAATGAAGTATATTTTGCTGCAGTAGTGGGGGTGTTTTTTTGCTGTGATAGTTGGCTATTAAAGTAAATGTTGGTATTTTATTATACGTCTTATAATACTGAACACAATTGTTTATGTTTAACAGCAGCAGACATTGAAGACAAGCTGACTTAGTCAGCCAGCCTTTGGCTGATACTGCACACGTGAGGAATGGTGTGGGGACAGTTATTATTGTTGTTGTTGTTGGTGGTGGTGGTAGTAGTTGTAGTAGTAGGAGTAGAAATATTTTAAATACTTGCCTTACTCATTTGCATTTTTGTCTTTTATTTTTGGTGTTTAATAAGACAGCAGAGTGGGTCCTTTATAGATCACAATTCTGAATCACATAGATTAAAGACCCATTTGTATTTACAGTACCTGTTTGCACCCCACAGTAGTTTTTAATGCAAAATTGTATTTAAATAATTCATAGTAAAGTTAGAAATTCTGATGTTATTCTGATGTAAAGTGTTGTAATAAACTGTACAGTAACTACCTGCTGAAACAAATTACAACAGTGACAGTTAAAATATAGTAGAATATGAAGTGTTTTATAGTTTCATATTATACAGTAGAATTCTGTAATGAATTTTACAGTAATTAACTTTTGAAAATAAAGTTAAGTCATTCATTCATTCATCTTCTGAAGCGCTTAATCCTAATTAGGGTCGCGGGGAGGCTGGCGCCCATCTCAGCCGACACTGGGTGAAGGGCAGAGTACACCCTGGATAGCTCGCCAGGCCATCGCAGGGCAGAAACACGCTGACGGCAATGCAGCCTACTCTTTACAAAAGTCAGCAATGGTTCTTTTACATGCCTCTCACCACAGACAGTGAGAGACATGGCCGGCCTTTGATAACCCAGTTAGCTGCACTGGGGGAACAGCAGTGACAACTGGGTGACAGTGGGGCTTGAACCCACGACCTTGGGATTAGTAATCCAGCACCTAAATTAAGTATTAAAATAAAATAAAGATTAATGACTAGCTGACATCTGTCCTGAGAACAACAAACATGCAAAATCTAGTAAATGCTAGCATTTATGGCCCAGCCACAAACCGTATGTAAGATACAGTGCTCAAATGTAAGAAGCCAGGTAGAGGGAACCTTGATGCAACTACAGAAGTTTTATTAGAATATATTAAAAATTCCAACCCACAATCTGAGACACAATCTTTGGGTCAAAGCGATAGTGGAACTCCTGAGCAGAGCCTCATAAGCATGGAACATGACTTCGAAGGTTGTCCCGTGTCCGTGCCTGAGTTGATGCCAATGCAGAATAAAAAACATAAAATCTATTTCAGGTAGGCAGACAAACATTTGTTGAGCGAAACAACACCAAACATCAACGGGAACACAGAACATGAACTCGTTAAACGAATAATTAAACTAACAAGGCAGGTGGTTCAAATGAATGCAGAAATCAGCTAAAGAAGGGTGGAGAAAAGAAAACTCAGTGTTAACCTTTCCTACTTTCACTGTAGACTGTAGTCAGGAAACGCAAGGAAGACTTATTTATTTTTTCCAGGGCTAAACTTTATTTAGCTCTTAAAGTAGCCATGCTACTCTTATTACACCAGCCTCACACACCTATCAATAGAGATATCTATCCAGATTGCCGCTTTTAGGCAATGCCTAAAATTATATATCACACGAGCAGGTAAGCCACACATTCAGGCCAGATCCAAGAGTCACACACAAACAAGGTAAACCAGAAGCAAAACCAAACAGGAAGAAACCAGACAAGTCAAAACATGAAATTTTCAAAATGGCACATTAAGCAAGGAAATAAACTCTTAATGATACCTTACCACAGGATTACCGGACAGAGTCCTTATATACACTGAATTCTTGGTGCTGTGATGTAGCTCAGCTGTGCTTCACTCCATGGCTCCAGCAAGGTTTGCTGTGCATCCTGGGAACTGGAGTCCGGTGGCATGAACCCTGGAGCAGCCAATCGTGTTGTGAGGCAAAGCTCAATGCGGTTGACATCAACATAGTAAAAAAAGATAGATAGATAGATTTTTTACATAATTGCAAATAAATACACTTTTGATGTAAATCACTGCAAGAACTGTATGTTAAGACCAAACATAACACTTTTTATTTTTGTAACTAGAATGAAAACGTCTAAATTGTTTTTGTGAACCAACAATCAAGCTAAATTGCAAATCGACCCCATTGCTAGCCACTTAGTCCTATTAGGGTCTTGGGTTGGCCTATCTCAGCCAACATTGGGCGAAGGTGGCGTGCACAATTAATAGCTCACCAGAACGTCACAGGGTCGGTTAGCCTAATGTGCATGCCTTTGGACTGTAAGAGGGGGAAAAACATGCGACCTCCACACAGAAACACGCCGGCCCAGGAATTGAACCCAGAACCTCCTTACTATGAGGCGGACTTGCTAAACACCATACCACCGTGCCGCCCTATGCCATTCTTACTTTTTGTCCTTCAGTGCTCAGCCTTCTTCAGGAGTCATATATGTGACGTGGCATATACGTGTAAGGCACTTTAAATTCCTTCTTGTGCATAAAATGTTGAATTCTCCTACTCGCAATAAAATTGGAACACATAAAATATGCATCGAGATAAGATTAATTAAGGATGTTTCATAAATTCCAGGTTTCATATATACCATGCATGTGTATGTCACTTGTTATTTAAACAAAGCCACACCCACAATTAACCATACATGCTATGGAACGATCACTTCAAAGGGTCACTAAAGAAAGGACTCTGACAGCCTTTTTTGCTATAGACACAAAGAAATGGCTGAACAAAAGGAAGTGAAGCAGAGATTTTGAGTTTGATGAAGTGAAGTGGAGATTTCTCAAGCTGTGATGTTTATCACTGTGTGCTTCTGTAATGTTGTAAAAAAGTAACAAATGCACTTCACATGTCATCTGCTCATTCACAGAATAAAAATCCTTACAAATAGGATAAGAAGATTCATTTTCTTGTGGCCACTTTAGCAAGAATGCAGTCAGTAGAAACAGTGATTGATGTCGGGATAACCAGCAATTGTGTTTTGTTTCACATTGATACAGGGGACTTGAATGGGCTGGGTCGTGAGAAATGATGAGTATGCAGCAGTGTAGGTAGTGCCTCCAAATATGCCAAATCTCCAAGTATGCCAGAACGATTATCTTTAAATATGCCAAAAAATGTGGTTGCATCAATAATGTTTTTAAAATGGTGGATATAACATTCATATCTACATCAAAGACACCAGTCGTTTCTATAAATGTAATTACATTTAATCAAACAGCAGTAAGCCAACAATCAAATTTTTAGTACATTTACATTTATGGTATTTGGCAGACGCCCTTATCCAGAGCGACTCTGGATAGTCACTATCAGTGAATCCATTCTGATACTGGTTCACTAGGACACATGCCATCAATCAGAACACAGTGGGTAGGGATGATTTAATTTTTTTTTAAAGATATATAAACATAAGTATAGACGCCTGAGCTAATCGAAGTACTTCCGAAAAAGGTAGGTTTTCAGTCGTTGTTTAAAGATATCATATTATTTTTCATCACCATGTTCCTTACTGGTACCTGGTTAAAGTTGTTTGTAAGTGTACATCAGATCTACGCAGACGTCTGTTTTCATTAATTGAAAAGTTTGTACACAGAATCTACCCACATATTTGTGTGTATACACTATTGATGAACAATATACACAGTATATGCAGAATTAAATTTGCTGACACCAGTTAGCCATGGTCCAAGTAACATAAAGAATGGCTTTGCTCACAGACATCCATGTATATCATCTTGAGACATGCCAGTGCTTCAGTTTGCACAACATTCAAGTCTGGGGGGGGGGGGTCTCCCATTTGTGGACTTTGAAAGCTCAAGGCTCTGGGTCAAACGCAAACCTCTTCTTGGCAGACACTGTGAAGAAAACCTCTAGCCAAGTGTCAGCATTATACAAAAGCCTACTCCATCACCTAACATGGATATTCTATAGTCCTACACACCAGTTATGGATATGCACATACACTGAAATAATAATATGTGTAAATGTGGTTTCAGTCTCTGTAAGAGAAATAAAATGAGTGTTCTCTAGTTCTGCAATGGCCTTAAAGTTTTAAGTGCATAAGGGACATATTTTGAAGACAGACATAACAAGTTTAATGTTTATAAATTAATTGTACTTAATAACTGAGACCAAATCCATCGACACATATTGTTTACAGGACTTGCCTGAATATTCAAGCATGGAAATCAAGCACCTCACAATTTGTTATAAAAATTTGTTTAAAGGCTTTTTATTTACACTTGGACCCATGTGCAAATGTAATATTAAAAATCAAAAATGTAAAAATATTTCCATGCAATTGTATGTCCAACTGCATAAAGCGTAAGTCAAAATAATAGTAAAGACAATACCAGTATATTACAAAGCGCCGACGCTTTCTTTTTTGACTTTATTCAGACTAAAATTGCCGATTTTCCTTCATGAAAGTTGGACATATCTGGTCAAGTTTTTTAATTACAAAAAAGTAATTTTGGAGTGTGGAAAGGATGTTTAATGTGTGGTTTTGCTAATTTGTTTTATATTTTGACACCCAAAAAAAAATCACCTTTTTGATAAGATGGGCCTCTGAACGTAACGTCTGTCAAGATCCATATATTTGATATCTTGGTCTATATGAGGTACATACCGGCAAATATCTGTACTTGGTTTTAGTAAACTGCAAAGAAGGTAGCATTGGTTGAACAATAAAAGAATTGTCCTAAAAAATCCATACAGGTAGTTCTATCAGCATGAATAAAACACAGGTGAAATGTCTGTCAAACCAATTACATGTTACGTTCATTTATAAATTGGTTCACACGTCAGTGGTAAAAACCCTGAAGCCAAGACCGAGTCTCATGAATATTTATTACTTCTGGACATGCTCAGTGGACACTTTTCCAACTTCCTTAATTTATTCTGTGGATAATATTATCTTTTAATGAACATTATTGTTTTCATTAGAGTCCTAACTTTGTAAATTGAGAAGAATTTTTTTTTAATTTGGAAGTTTTTTATAAATGTCCCCCAGAATGTACCCAACACCAAATAATGAGCCTTAAGGTTTTGAATGAATTTAAATATACAGATGACTCAGTAACATAAAACAACATGCCGTGGGTGGCACAGTGGCATATTAGTTTGCACTTCCACCTCACAGCAAAAAGGACTTGAGCTCGAGCCCCATGCTAGGCAAGGGCAGTTCTGCGTGGAATTTGCATGCTTGCACCAGGTGCTCTGATTTCCTCTCACAGTCCAAAGATATGCATTATAGGCTAACTAGATATTCTGGATTGCCCCTAGGTGTGAATGTAAGCATGGATGATTGTGTTTGTGTTAGGCCTGCAATGGTCTGGTGAGGTGTACCCCGCCTTTGCCTGGAGTCGGCTGGGATGGGCTCCAGTCTTCCCGCGAACATAAAGGATAAAGCGGTCCAGTAAATAACAGGAAATTAAACAATATGCCTCTTAAAAATCTGATAAAGACTAGGGTTTTGTTCACGTATACAAACTAAAACTTGTTAATAGCTGCTAATATTTCCTAATTTATTGCAAATTCTAATTCCTTACAACTTGCGATTCATATTTAAGAATTCAAATTTCAGGGTTATGAATCTTTTTCATTTTAGAACACCCCCATTTTTTCAGTTTTACTGAAATATAATCAGTTCAGTTCACCGAATGGCTTGAAATGGAACAAATGTAAACAGTATATAAGAACTACCTACACGGTAGCAAATTTTCCAGATTCAAACCCGGTTTGTGATGAAGTGGACAGAAGGGTGAAGGAAAAGCAACCAACAAGCACAACATATTTGTGTGAACGGTGTTGAGAAGGAATTCCAAAACAATATTTAATTTTCATTATTGAAAGAATGCCACAAGTGTATTCAGTGTAATATCTGTAAAAGGTGGCTACTATTTGAGTCAAAAATTAAGAGTTCATTGTGTAAAACAGAACAATTTCACAATTTCCTCTTTTCTCCCCAACTGTTTTTTTTATTTTTTATTTTTTTTGTAAATTGAAATTGAAACATTAAACTGCATAAATTTTAATAAAACTAAAAACATGGGGGTGTTCTAAAACTTTTGCCTGGAAGTGTATTCCAAATCAAGTGCATCCCAACCCTTGAGTTGTTGTGTACACCGGCACATTTATATATAACAATTTCAACAGATCAAATTTATAGGAAGGGATTCTGCATGGGAAAATAGTAATGTTTGCGCTGTCTCAGCAGGGATTACTGTGGACACTAAATAGATTTATGTTAGGATTGAGAGGGATTTGAGAGATGATACTGATACAAGTGTATAAAGTGCTATCAAACAGCGCATACACAAACACAGGATTTAGGAGCAGCTGTAAGAGCTTTTCATTCTCGTGACCATGTTTGAGTTTCTTTAATCTCATGCTGTTTCCGCTTGCATTGACATGATTACTTCTTTGACATTGACGCTCGGTGAATTATGTTGCATGGTTGCATAATTTTATTGAGTGGGTGTGACGAAGAGAATAAGTAAGAGAGAAGCACATGATGTCATGAAGACAGATCTGTAATGTAAATATATATACAGTCCGTAATTCCTCATCTCCTTGGGGTAATATTCATATTCATAACTTGAGAAGCTGTTTTCAAATGTCAGCACAAGGTTACTAATGGCACTATCTCATGCTCCTCTACATTGTTGGAAAGAGTGTTGAGTTTTTACTCAGCTGGACAGCTAAATTTGACTAACACTGTCTCCATGTGAGCTTGAGGCTACGTTTGGACGCCACTGGGTGAGAGATGAAAAGACGAACTGAGCAGTGACCCACTGTGAAGGTGTGAGAACAAAAGGGAAACTCTCAGCAAGGCAGCTTTGATCCTGACCAAACCTTGGGAAGCTGCTTACAGTTTTAACAATCAACTTTTCAGCTTTTCTCAAACGTACCTCTCATGGTTCCTCCCCAGGATCCCATTTTTCTTCACTAAACTAACAAGAATTGTTTTACTAGGCTCTATATTGACTTACATGATGTTAGTGAATGATAGCGCGTGGACTAAGCCTACTTCACACACACTGAAACAATAATAGGGCATTGCATGTACATGTAGGCATTGGATGTTTTCTTAGTTGTCTATATTTGGTGTTTTAAACAGTTTGTTTTGGGGAGGAGCTGGGTTAAGGCCACATACAACTCTATCCTTTTTGTTTTTCTAAGTGAAGAGAGTGCTAAGAATTTGATCTCACGCTAGTGGTCATCTAAGTACTTTGGAACTATCGCTACGAAATGCTTGAGGCAAATGGACACATGCCAAAGTAAACAAGAATTAAGAAAACCAAGAGGAGGGGAAAGGAAGAAAACAGGTGTTTAAAGTGTTGCTTGATATCAAAGGGCTAAAGAGGCAAATGTGCCCTGTTTCCCCTTTGACCTCCCCTTTGCCTCTGTGTTTGGTTTAGAACACTGGGACAGAAAGGGGTTAGAACAGAGCTGAAAAGGGTTCCTCAAGCTTTTAAAGCATGAGTAAGGATATTGGCTATTGTGTCAAGAGGGTATTGTTGTGGTCGTAGAATGACTTTGTTTAAACTGAAACATTTGAGCATATAATGTTGTTTATTCAGTTTGAACATCAGCTAAGTAAGCCAGCCTACCACATTATGTGTGGAAATGAAAAACAGCTGTTAATGCAAAAAAAAACAAAAAAAAACAATAATAATAATCCAGCTAGGTATATTTCCAAAACATTGTAAATTATCCAAATGCATGTTCAGACCAGGGTAACACCCTGAACCTGAGTCATAAAATAGGATTAACAACAGCAGTAACCATGACTTGCTCTACATGTCAATTTGACAAGCTGGCAGAAGCATGAGATTCTGTCTTATTGTACTGCAGGAGCAACGTCTTCTCAAGTGTCAGTAAAAACCAAAAGCCATGAAATACCTCAAGCCATCTTTGGCTGAACCATACATTGTCCTCCTGCAAACTACTGCTAGTACATAATAATTAACAGTTATTCCCCGAAGGTGAGGTGGATATCGTTTGTCATCGCATATAAAATACAGGGGAATTTCTTTTGGTGGTTTCACTCTAATAGTAGCACAAACAAACAAATATTTACAACAAGGGAACATAAAAATCTAATTTTTTGTTTGTTTGTTTGTTTGTTATTTTAAATATGAAAAGGCAGGTGAGCTCTGCACAGTGGCATAGTGGTTCGCACTCATGACTCACAGCAAAAAAGGCCCTGGCTTCAAGCATTGTACCTGGCGAGGGTGTTTTTTTGTTGAGTTTTCATGTTCTCTCTGTGCTTTAGTGGGTTTCCACCAGGTGCTTTGGTTTCAGACATGTACATTAGGCTAAGTTGATATTCTCATCTGCCGCTAGGTGTGAATGTGAGTGTGAATGGTTGCATGGATGTAAATATTTTATCCCTTACCAGCCACTTAAAAAATTAATAAATAAAAAAACTTTTAGAAATCCAAAAAAAAAAACTTGGGACAATTTCACACTTTTTATTGTTTATATGAAGTAAACCCCCCTCCCCCCCATACATGTCTCTGCACAGTTTTACTATAGAAATAATAACAAGCTTTTTTTTTAATATACAATAATGTCAGAGCCACGTTGTAAAAAAAAAGTTATCAACAGTCAGAATCAAGCACTCAACAGTACTGTGGTATAAAAGAACAAGAAGTGTGTGAGCAATTAAGCGTGTTATAAGTAAATTCTTACCAACTCTTGACTATTACTTGAGGAAGAATAATATCGGTATTTTCCAGCCTCATGCTAATCTAAGACAAAGTTTTTGGCTTTCACTGGGGGAATAACAATGGCAAGTTCTATTTTTGCCAACAATTTCCATGGGCTTGCCATCCTCTGCCCAGAGCGCTGTACAACACACGACCAAAGACAGCTGAACATTGTGGTTTTTCCCATGGAGAGACAAGTGAACACGCCATAACAAAATGATTCGCAGACTTTGTAATCGCTACACTGGTTGTATATTACACTCTAATTAGTTTATAAGGCTGGTGTTGCTTTCCATTGCTGCTGGAGGCTTGGAAATGATTCTGAAATCAGTTACGAGAAACTAACCTCAAAATTAGTAAAGACTTCTATGTTGGGTTCTGTGCTTTTCACTCCAAACAGATCTGTCAAGACTTGGAGGTCTGGATTGTTGTAAAGTTTTAATAAGAATTCAATAAGATTTGTAAAGTGGTTTCCAATGAAAGTGAATATAACATCATGTTTTGTTCCATAATGATAAAAAGTGATGGTGTGTTGATGTTGTGCCTCCTAAAAAGTAACACAATAGCAAAGTTGTTCTTACCACAGATATGTCCCATCGGCTGTGAGTCAGAGATGGAGAGAGCTTTGCCAAACAGGCTTAATCAAAACCTTGCTGTGTCTGCACACTTGTGCTTTTCAGTCAATAACCTCAGGTTTTTCCGAATGACGTCATTCCTCCTCTGAGGAAGTTGACTTTGCTGGTCCATGGCTAATAAAATGGGTCTGGCATAAGTCTGAATAAGTGTACCGTAGATTAAAGTATGAAATGTATCGCAATATGTATTTTTAAGTCATATATAATGTATGTGGCTATTAAGCATCAATGCACCAGAATTCACCAAGAAGAACTTCAATGTACAAAGTACACAACATGCTGTTTTTAATTTTTAAAAAATTTCAGGGAGTGACTTTTAAGAAACGATCATTTCTCAAATGAAAGGGCAAAGGTAATAAAAAACATTTGTAGTCATTTCTTGTATGTGCATCACTAATTTTAATTTTTAAAGATTTGCTCATTTATTTAAAACACCAGGTTTCTACAATATTTAATGCTTCAGTCAGTGCTATAATTAATTTAAGCTTTTGGGTCTGATAGTTACTCAGCCTCAACTACATCAGTCATGTTACTAATATGGCTCAGCTAGATATGTCTGCAGGCCTGTTTTTTTAATCCCACTCAAGCGGTTATTATGTTTGTTTGAACCTGCCTGCAAATTATTCTAACAAATTCAGTGGGTTTAATTTTCCCAAATGTAAACACACTACTGCACTAATCTAAACCAGGCAGTTGCTTTGAATGCTGTAAATGCATAGCAGAGTGCTGCATGTTCATGTGTTGACTTCTTGCACCTCTTGCTTGTGTAACTTTTTTGCTGGATCTCATAGGATCCCAGTCCCAATACACAACTTTAGTCCCAACCAGATGCCTTGTGAACATTTCTGGCAAACCATTTGAAACAAATGACCATATTCATATCTGTATTTAGATCTGTTAAGAGCACATTATCTGTTCATTCTTAATACTTTACTGTGAGTTAGACTTGGTGCATATCTTTTAAGCTGAAAACTTTACAACATAACTAAATGTCAGAAAATGCCAGTTAAGTTGATAACATTAGTTACATTAATTACATTAGTTAATGCAAAGATCCATATTTTGCTGTTAGATATGCCCTAATGTAAGAGTGTAAGGAGAGAGTTTATCAGTGCTGAGTGCAAGCAAGGACTTTGCCATGACTGACTATGACAGAATAACTAAAAACAGACAACCAGAATGAATACAGGCATGAGGACACCCTATGACATAAGGCAATCAGCCATTTCACCAATGACAGATCTGAGTGAGCATGCAAGAGTGAGGGAGTGACAGCATCCAAACATCCCAGTTTACCAGAAATCTCTATGCCTGAGAGCCTCCAGATCTGCTTCTTTACGTAATAGATACCTATTAACAAAATTCTCCCCTACCCTAATAGCAGGATTAAACAGTTCAGCAAATAAATGAGTGAGAGAGTGAGTAAGCATACAGTGTGTGAGGTCCTTTAAACATTTTTCAACCTTATTAAGATGGTGTCTCTCATCTGGCTTTGCTGAAATATACTTATATGTCTATCATTAGCATAACAGTAGAAGCTAATACCATGTTCTTGAATAATATGTTCACCCAAAAGCAGAGGGCATAGAATAAAACACAGTGAAACACCAAACTTAATATTAGTACGAGTACATTCAGAGAGGTCATCATTTACATCTACAAACTAATAATACTAAATGAGACCTAAACCAGGGGAGGGCAATTCCCTTAACTCAAAAAACATTTTCTAATCTATCAAGGAGAATGAACAATGGTGTCAAAAGCTGCACTAGTGTCAGATAACACAAGCAAAGAGATACAGCCCTGATCAGATGCCAGAAGTAGCTAATTTACCACCTTAACGAGTGCTGTCTCTGTGCTATGATGAGGCCTAAATCCTGACTGATACATTTCATAATGTATCATAATTACACGTTATTGCTACGCAGATATGAACGTATCTGATGTGCTACACTTTTTATGGGGTCTCGAAGATAAAAGGGAGGTTTGATATTGGTCTATATTTGGACAGCTGACCGGGGCGAGGTCAGGTTTTTAATCAGAGGTTTGATAACTGCTTGTTTAAAGGATTTAGGTAAATAACCAGTGCTAAGGGAAGAATTGATTAAATTTCAGATTCAGATATGCATGTAGGCTGTATGAATGAATCTGATCAGGCCAGCCATTGAGCATTCTCAAGGGGAGGGATAACATTTTCCATATTTTCCAAGTTGGGCCCCTCATGAACACACATCACAGCAACCATGGAGCTTAGCATGGGCTCCCACTGGGCCTTGGAGGAGGGTCATCCGTAACCTTTGATCCCCAAACCCCCGCCCAAGTGCTTGAGTTTGTAATTACTTATCATAAGTTAATTCTTCATATCAATTGCCAAAATTTCCCTGTTACTTTTCCTCTCATTTGTTACTATTTAACACATTCAACTTGCAATGAGCACTGCATATTTACATAAATATTTCAGTAATTATTTAACAGTATCTACAAACTTTTTCCCTCTAAATTAGTTTTTACCTAAGTCACAGTGTTGCAAAAAATATATGTATAAAATATTTAAATAATTTGCTACTTCAAAAAATGTGTGATTCATTTAAATGTATCCCAAAGTCACTAAAACAATCCTCTTCCCATCTCTTACTCCTAAGAGCCAGACAGCAGCTGCAGGGAAGTCATCTTCATTGGAGCTAATTGGCCTTCGCAGCAGGCCTTGGTTTAATTAATGCTGGTCTGCATAAAGAAAAGTCTAATAGACAACGGATTGATTGCGTTTTAATTTGAAGGGACTTAACTAAGGGCAGTTTGCCAGTTTGCATAACTAACAAGCTTTAATGACTTGTCTCACCAGTTTAGTTTATTTCAAATGGAACAATTGTTTTTTCAGACGATTCAGAAGCATAGCTTTACAATATTCCTGAGCCAGGCTCTCATGTCTCTCCCTTAGAGATAGGGTGAGAAGTAATGTCATCCGGGAGGAACTCGGAGTAGAACCGCTGCTCCTTCGCGTTGAGAGGAGCCAGTTGAGGTGGCTCGGGCATC
>JBCNYH010000025.1:26638234-26648631 GCA_039654325.1 Tandanus tandanus
TATATATAAAGCTTTGTTGATTATTTATTATTAAAAATAATGATGTCTAAAAAGAAACGACGATAGGAAAGGTGTGTGCTAAAACTTTAAGAATGACAGGAAATGAGGACGGTATGACGTGGGCTGCAATGCGTGATCAGAAGTGCTCAGCTTTTTGGTTATGTGTAGATATCTTTGATCTAAGATGCATAAGGCAGGACAAATGTACTAAAGGTGTGAAACCATTTTGAAATAACAGAAAATGTTTGTGGTTATCTGAATATGTGTAATGAAATAACCGTGGCAGCTGTTCCCCCAACAAAAAAAGAAGGGGGCAAAAGCTATATAAAGTGATATCGGGTATTACGTCTTTGTCTTCAAATCTTTTTTCTGAAGATCACTTTGTTGAGCAATTGTCTGTATTTGTGCTGCATTCTTCTTGGGCTGAATAAACATCTCAGACTTGCAACCTGTTTCTCTTTGTCGTGAATTTGCCTGTGTTTGCTCCAACAGCACAGAGTTTTATCAAGGGCTGCTTTCTCTGCCAAGATTATTGCTTTCCCTTTGACAAAGGTGTGACAAATTAAACAAATACAGGAAAACTGCAATAGCTTAGAATTGTGCAAGGAGTAAAAACACAATAGGGGCCAAAGTCAAAACATTGTTTTACTTAATCAGGCTTGCCTTAGAGGAATGTGAAATTGGAGCGTAAATAGGGTGATATTTTGGGCCCTGTGGGCCAGGAAGGAGGGATAGAAAAAGAGAGGAAGAAAGGATGGTAGAAAGGAAGCATGAAGGAGGGATACCCACAGGGACCAGGAGTGATTCAAGACAGCTGGTTCTCCTTGCCTGTGAATGCTGGTGTTTCTGTAAGTGTTTGGAGAGGTAAAAATAAGACATATATGTATGGCTATTTAAATCACCAGACATGATGCTATCTTAGCAGTTTTATGATGATGTCCACATCGTAAAATGTACATCTATTTCCTGGAGAGTGTGTTCCCTTGTTCCAAAAACATCTGGTATTCTGTGAAGGAGCTATGAAAAAGAAGTCTCTGCTGTGATGCACGGCTAAGGTGTTGAAAATTACCATTGTGGAATAGTGTTTTTCCACAGTGTCGGGTTCCTTAGTGTTGTTCATTTCTTTCTAATTCACTTCAGTTTGATAGACATTGTCTACAACTGTAGATTTCTATCTCTAATGAGCAAGCCAAAGGTGAGTGGGGCAACGAAAAACATACTGAGGATGATATGAGAAAACAACCTTGACTGAAAGGGAACCCATCTTCCTCTGGGTGACACCTGATAGCAGGATTATACGTCATTACAATCTCACAGGTGTAAAAGAGTAAAGTAGTAGAAGTAAAAGAGTTAAAGGAAATCAGTGGTAAGTATTTTGAAAAGATGTTCAGGATGGGTATATTCATCTTGGAGATATATATACACACACACACGCACACACATAATATATATATAGTCTTTATGATTACAGAAGCACCCTTTTGGATATACGGCATTTACATCTGTCATTTCAGCAGATGCCCTTAACCAGACTGACATAATTGTTTTTATCTCATTCATACAATGGAGCAGTTGAGAATAGAGCCCAATAGTGGCAGCTCAGTGGTACATGGGCCTGAACCCCTGACCTTCTGATCGATAACTTAGAGCTTTAACCACTGAGCCACCACTGCACTGTATTTAGTGCGATATTTCTAGATGAATCTGATATGTGTTATAGTTGGCAGCACAGGGAGGATCTGTTAGAGTAGGAATGTACTAGGATATACAGGAATACACAAGCATGCTGGAAGATAGACTGAGTATTAAAAAGTATGTTTGACTATGAACTATCCACGTTTTCAAAAAGCATGTGAATAGATAGACTGGGATGAGCACAAGACAGCCTTTTAGAGCTACTATATCAATAAAAAAATTGTGTAAGCATGAATTTGATATTTTGAAATATATAAAATTTTACACCCACTAATACTGCTGTCTGACCAACAGGGAATGGGTTTCACCACTGTTAAGTGGAACCATTGTAATTAAGGATATATTGAATATAATCATTAATGAATCATTAGCAGAGAGTGTTACATAATAAACAATTGAAGTAAACAGTATGCGGCACGGTGGCGTAGCGGTTAGCATTTCTGCATTACTGCAAGAGTTCAAGCACCGTGCCCGGCAAGGGCATTTTTGTGTGGAGTTTGCATGTTCTCCCTGTGCTTGCATGGGATTCCTCTGGGTGCTCCAGCTTCATCCCACAGTTCAAAGACATGCACAGTAAGCTAACTGAATATTCTTGATTGCCCCTAGGTATGAATATGAGTATAAATGGTTGTTTGTCTGAGTGTTTGCAATGGTCTGGCAAGCTGTTCAGGGTGTCCCTCACCTGGAGTCAGCTGAGATGGGCTCCAGCCTTGCTGTGACTTTAATAAAGGATGAAGCAGTTCGGATAATGAAAATGAAGTGAGAGTGATCAGTAAGAGCAAGATGACTGCATGCATTACCTGTCAGATTTAGTTTTATAATTTCAGATAATTGTCTGATTTAATTTTCCTTTGCATTCACCATTGCTGCACTTTGCTTCCTCGCCAAACCAAAGACACGCCCACTCATGTCATCACAGTACTTACTGGGAAAACTAGCTATCTTTTGGTTCCAGCTGGCAACCATCTTTTCAGGATTCAAACCAATTTATTTTGGTCAAAATGCTATGAACGGTTCCCAGTTGGAGGATAATAGGTAGGAGTATCAATAAAGGCAAAAATAAAAAAAATCTACTGTAAGTATGTGAATTTTAATATATTTGGGGCTTCATTAAATATATACCTGAACATGCCAACCAACATACAACTATTGAGTATCATGCTTAATATTTTTTTTAAACAACACTAACAGAAGATCATCAGGAACGTTGTAAGCAATGGTGGATTGCAAACTTCTGAAGTGATCTAGTGTTGAATGGTTAACACAATAATGCTGTATTTATTTACTATCCAGAACTAAAAGCACATGAGTCAGCATTCAAAAAAATACACACAAATGTTCATAGACACCTTTCACCAAATATCCTTGTATCACAAAATTGAAAGAGTGAAAATTCCATGGGAAACATATCACTTCTACTTTATGGACTTTGTGTCAATGCATAGTAGCTTAGCTGAATTGATTAATTACTCTGAAGGATCATTTGTGCTTGCTACTCAAAGCCAGTTAAACTCACGCACCAATTCAACATATTTATGACCATTCATTCTCCTGCTCTCTCTCACTCTCACCCTGTACCGATTCCTTTAGACCCTGGGTACTCCTGCATGTCCTTAGCCATGAAAAGGGACAACATAATGGGGGAAACTGAATGTCTGAAGGACGAATTCTTTCAAGACAACAACTGGGCGCAATTTGGCCAATGGCCCTGGGGGTCGGCTTAATAGAGTGCGAGCCCCAGCCCCCATTCAGTTTCTCTGAGACTATTAACTCTTAACAACTCCTCAGCTTGGGTCTCATTATTAATTCTGTTCAAGCTTTTCTCCCCCACCCCCCACACTCATTCTTTCTTTTTTTTTTGTTTTTTTTTTGTTTTTGTTATTGCCCTCCATTTTATTGTGCTGAATTGATTTTGTACTTAGTTAATCATTCAGTGTTATCCCAGTTTGTAAGTCGAGTGCCTTCTTGACTGGAGAGCTGAAGGATTGACTCTATAAAACCTTTTTAAAAATGACTTTTAGTGGGTTCACAAGTTAGTTCTTCAGATGTGAGCAGTTCAGACACTTCTGAATCATTATCATGAGTAATGAAGGGATGATAAATGGTACTTCTGGACTGCACAGTGCCACGTGGCATTAAACTTAAACTCATGTTTGCTTCATATATAAAAATAATAATAATAATTTGCATTATTTATTTTCTGTATAATGCTGTATAACAGGATTTTTTTTTTTTACTTGGATCTCCATCATATTACATTTCTTATATTGCTGAAAATAGATTTGAAAAAGGGACAAGTAGCTAAAGTAAAAATATATATTGAGTAAAACAGTTCCTTTTTTTTTCTCTTTTTTTTTTCTTTTTGGTCGACTCTCAATTATACAGAGTTAACTAAGATCTTATACCTCTCATACTACTCTTAAACTAAGATCTTATACTTTTCATACTACACATTACATACTATGTAAAAACTTTTATGCATATACATGTTGAATAAGGGGAAATTATACTTTTATTCACACTTGATGATTTATTCATTTCTGAGTGTGTTAACACCACATACCACCTAAACTATAAAGTACACCAGCCTTGTCCTGGACAATCTGAGTTGCTCTTCGGGGTCAGAGGAGCCACTGAAGTCCGAATGGCCTACCAGAGCAGACTGCACCTCCCAGCTGCCCTGCCACCGTGGAAATGAAGTTATGCCTTGTGTCAGCAGCTTTTTGTCTTTTCCCCTCCTTCTCTTGGCCTCTGGCTTCTCTCTCCCTCCATATTTTCCCATTCACGTCCTCCTTTTTTTCGGCACAGTCCACTGGAGGTTTTCGAAGTTCACTGCTGGCTGGAGTATTCAGTGTTGGTAAATGGGCTTAATGGTAAAGTGAAGGGTCAGAGTGAAGTATTGTGCAGCTGTAATTGAGAGGGGTCTTGCACTTGGGCAATGTTAAGTAATTCACACACATGCACACACAGAACCCCTTTACCAACGCTCTTCTGATGAATTCTTCTCTGAATTCCACTTGCTTACTCTTTCACTCCTACTTCTCTTTTCGGCTTGTGCTCTAGTTTGGGTTGTCTGTGGGAGAGATTATTTGTCCTGCAGCTAAAAGAATAATGATTGTCCACTTGAAGCTTGTATTGGAGAACTGAACACCAGTTTGCCTATATTTTAGCTTCATGTCACTTGTGCATTATTTCAGAGATGAAAGAAATATTAATTTGAAACATTTTTGTGAATATGAAAATACTTTATGTACTGAAAAGATGATGAATAATGAATATTTTCTACATTTGATTGAACATTTAATAGTGCAAGTTATAAAACAACCCAAAGCAGATAGCTACTGTAGCTAGATAGATAGAGACCTGACCATCACAACTGTTTTCACAAAGCACACAATTGTCAGTATGACAATACAACTGTGCAAAAAGTGAGGTCCATAAAAGGAAGAACTTGAGTGACTTATCTGGAACCCTGACCCTAACCTCATGAACACCTTTAGGATGAACTAGAGCTCCAGCTATGAGCCAGGCATTGTCACTTAATATTATTTTGTGAAATTAATGGAAAGCCTTCGCAGAAAAGTAAAAGTTCTTATAACGGGTTCTTGAGTGTCACATCGACAAGTTGCGTGATAATAAACCAGGAAATTCCAGGCTCGAATCCAGGTCAATGCACACTGTCATCTGCGGCTGGAAGTTAAGTTAACTGAACAAACTCTCACGGGAGGGTGGGATAACATAAGCTCACCTCACTGTCACTTACATCAATCGCGAGCCAATCATGGGTGACTGTGAGCTCATGCGCACAAGGGTAGCACTTTCCTTCTGAGTGTGTTAGGCCACCCCTGAATGAGCATGCGCAGCAGTTCATGAAGATGCAGGTGGCAGCATCACGTGTCACTGAGGGGACAATACTTAACGGGAAATGGGACTTAACGGGAATTAATGACCTAATTAGCGGAGACAATCAGAGGAAATTTTTATAAAAAACTTATATCAGCTAAATAGATATTGTATAGAGACAGATTACTGTATACTGCCTCCATTCTATGCATTTATCTCAGAATGTTGTTAGGGTGCACTCACAGGTTTTTATTGTACATCTCCACCACCTCCATGTCCTCTCCCAGGATGGATGCACAGCTTCGATATTCAAACATTGATGCAACTCTGTTGCCTATCAGTTTCCATTTCACTTGACTCAACAAAAAGAACATGTAACACTTCCAAGCAGCTTGTTATTATGGATGAAGTGTCTAAAATGGATTTTGAAACTTAACAAGCCCAAGTGTGGGTTCTCCTTTTGTAACCTCCTCCACCATCGTACTTCATGTTTTTGACAAGAGAAGACTCATTCTTATACATGTTCATGCCAAAGATAATCTTTGATTGAAAAATTGCATTCACTTTTGCCTATTCTCTTGAAGGATACCAATAACTCTGGCCTTGATTGTACAAAAGGTCTTCACAAGGTTCACGCTTCTGCTTCACATCAAAGACTGCTTATTTGTTAAAGCTCAAGAAGAGTGATATCCTATCCACAATTTTTTTAAAAGGTACAACAAAAACCAACTGACCACCCACTAACGCCTATTTGCTTCAGCAGCATTGCCAGATCAGGGCTCTCTCTCAAACTCAATGGTTGATATTCATTGCGGCCTCTTTGCCTCTTTCTCCTTCATTCATTGGGACCAATGCTTTGGCCAAAACCTCCCTTCTCTCTTGCTGGCTCTCTCCTCCCCTGCTTGACAGGGGAATTATATGGCTGTTGCAGTAGAAAAAAGGGGCCATGCTCGGCGCTAGTAAAAAACACCTCTCCCCTCCATCACCTCATTATGCTCTTGAGCGAAAACAAGCGGCCAAACTTTGCCAGCCATTATTCCCTGCTGGATAGAATCTTGGGCTCTCCTTACACCTCGTGTTATGGTGATTTTGGATTAGTTGTCTTGAGGGGGAAGGGTCAATACTATGTTTTTGATGATTTGTTGGAAATCAAGGTCAGCGAGAGTGCTAAATCTCATGACTTGAGAATAAGTACATGTGACTTCCAACTATACACTGAGATACATGCATTTAAGTAATGCACTAAACGACATGGAATTATTAATGCACACCAAACGATGTTGCCAGATAAGTTTAAATTAGCATCAGTTATTTATATAATAGTTTGTAAAATATGGGTAGAAACCTTTATATAAGCATAACAACTAGTTATTCAATCTAGTTTCAGTTTTAATTCCCAACACAGTGTATATTAAACAGCGGCCTGAAAAATTCACTGAACTGTATGTTCACCAACTGAGAATGGTATTATATCCAATTCTTTATTCCCTGTATACATCTGAGATGAACAAGAATGCACCGCATTCAGCAGGGTGCATACATGTGTACATCCACTCTAACAAATGTATATGTATTTCAATATCCAGCATAATCAAATCATATACGGCATAAACATTGTGAAAGCTTCTCTTCTTCAACTCTCAGGTAAGTGAACTCTTTGTGGCTGTGTTAATCCTTCAGGCTTTTTCTTTTCTCGTGGGTAAAGGATCCGGACCCCTCCTGAGAGGCTGTACGGAGTTGCTTTTACTCGTTTCAAAGAGCCGTGAACTTGACAGAGGTCCACCGTGATGGAATCAAAGTGGCAGCTCAGATAGGTTGAAAAATCCGATTTTGGCTGTCAAGCGCAAAAGGTTGCTGAAAAGAACAGCCAGAGAAAGTACCAGAAAGAAGCTTCCCCCAGCTTTTTACTATTTAGTAAGTTTTCTTCATTTAAGGCATACACTTCCTTCCTTCACAGAGGGGTACAATTCAAAAATCATAGACTGTCAATATATAGTATCAACAAAGAAGACCTTGGGCACCCAATCAAAACCTAAGTATGCCCAACTTTTCTAGCTCAGCTTCCAAAACTTTGTAAACACACCAGTCTGTACTTCTATTTTAGGGAAAATATAAGTGATGTTCAGGGCAGAGATCCATTCCACTGCTCTTTTCATCACATACTTGTGTTAATTTAAAGGATTACCCAAAATCTTCTCCCGTGAACTTTCAATTTCACTGCTTATACTTCTGTTTTTGATCATATAAGCTGTCGTGTTTCTTCATTATCGCCTCATGAAGGCTACAAGAGAGGCCAATGCTGAAAATCATAAAATAATCAACAACAACAACAACAACAAAAAAACCCTGAAAATATATTCTAAAAAGAATTGCTCCAACAGCAGCTGATGACATTTCACCATGATTTTTGACCAAAGAAAATGTTATGTTCTCATTCCACATCAAGAACTGAGCTCCCTGCTGTGATGTTCCTTATAGTTTTCCATATAATTCTGTAAAGACATATGGTTTGGGACTTGCCTCCAGTGTGCCAGGAATTAATTGAAAACATTGTGAGGGAAAGGCAGTTTTGGGGCCCAGACCACCAGTTTGGTTCATTATCCAAAACAATAATAAAGGACTATTATAACTAGTAATGCAGTGGCTGCATTTTATCTTAAAGAGGCAGGAGAGACTTTAGTGTTGTACTTTTGTGCTTTGTTTCCAGCTGAGAAGCATAAACCTCCTCAAGGACTTTATACTTTGCTGCTATTTAGGGTGCTAGAAGGAATAGTCAAAGTCATAAATGCCTAAAGATAATCAGACTAGTTATTAAAACTCCAACTACAAAAAAAATAAAAAACTGAGCTAAAGTTATTAAAATATCTTCTTTCAGCAGAAAGTATTGTGCTTGGTCTGGTTAAGTGACCAAGCAATTTCTGCTCTGAGAGCACATTTTAATAACTAAACCTCATATGTTCCTGCAAAGAGGAGCTGGACAAGTTTATGTACTCTTTTCCCATGAGCCACTGAGGCCCATATTAGTTGGACAGATGCCTAAAACCCCCAAAACACCAACACATGGAGTCTCATGTATACTGTGGATGCTTGTTTGTGAACTGGCTCGGTGCTTATAGATGCTTGAGTAAGGTCTGCTTCAAACTGATCTTTAGTGCTGTATATGAAATCTATAGTACTGTACATGAACTTCTACTAGAGTTTACTCTTTTTATTGTTTTATGTTTAGTGGAATAAACTAGTATAAATGCTGTAAGGTTAAAAAAAACTGTAGGTTGAAAAAGTGTGAGTCCATGACAATTACTTATTCCAGTGTTAATATTTTATTGGTTATCAAAGGGTTTTATCATATATCTCAAATACTAGTTGAAAATGATTTGTTCTGTATTTGTTGTAATGTTAAACATTAGAGTTGATAGTACATCTAAACATTACTAAGAATTTTAAATTATTAAAGAAAAAAGGAATAAATGATTTTTATTTCCTAATGATCACAATATTAACGTATTTATTAACAACACATATGATATATATTTCCTATTGTGGAACATCCATGGAAAAGCTTACTTCCTTATGTTATAGCAGTTTTAAACACTAACCAGTCTTTCTTTTTCTTTGTTTTGTCAATAAGACAAAAAAATATAGCTCATCACACGACTGGAGAAACATTTTTTTAAAGCATTATGGCTGACTGTTAGAAGTCACTGACCATGAAGAATTCTTTCAAAAATATTAAATAAACACCTATTCACAGAAACCTTCTCCATTCCAACAAGTGCATGTTTTTGTAATCTATTTATATCATGTCCATAATACAAGTCCTTGTGAATAAGCTGTTGTATGGAATTGATATCACATTACTTTTTACTTTTGTTGTTGACATAAACCTATGATTTGCATTGCAAAAGGAACAACTGTCTGAGCTGCTGTTAAAGAAAATGAGAACACTATTTCTAATCAATCAAAACTAAAATTCAGCAGCACTTTGGTATAATGTGTGTTGAATTTTAGAGGTCACAAATCCCTCCACAGGGATATGAAAGAAATTCTGCTATTAAATGTGTCATTAAGAGGTTATTATAATGAATACTGTATTGCAAGAATGCACACACATTCAGAATAATAATGTTTCAAAAGTTTAGGAAATGAGTTAGTGCAAATAAGTAAATACTGTGGGACCACTATTTTCAGATGTTTCAATTTCATATGTTCATATTGGAAGAGTACGCCATTAGGAAGCCATCAGTGTGTACTCTGCCCTTGCCCAGAGTCAGCTGAGATGGGCACCAGCCTCCCCACAACCCTAATTAAGATTGAGCGGTTCAGAAAACGAATGAATGAATGTTCATATTTGTAATTCATATACAGTTACATATCAAAAGTAAATAGACACCATCATTTTTGAAAGATTTACACATAGATATACATATACATAGCAGCCAAGTTGATGGAGATTCCTCACAACAGTACCGACTCACTTGGAGTTTCTCTGCAACATAAGATACCTTACAACAGGGATTATTTATAACGGTCTGCTTGACAGTCCTGATGCTGAGCCTTGCCTTTGCTGGTTAATTGTACAATCACTCTGTTGACTGTGGCAAAAGGAGTCCCAAGGTTTTGTGCAATCTGACGCTGGCTAAGTCCACAATACACCATATTTAAAATTAGACAACTCTTTTGCTCCTGGTGTTTGCGGCATAGCTAGTTGCTATAATTATTTTATATACTACAATCTAAAGTAAAAAATAATATATTAACAAGTTTGATCGGATGAGTTTCACAGACCCCCAGTGCAGCTAACTGGGTTATCAAATGCCGGCCATGTCTCTCACTGTCTATGGTGAGAGGCATGTAAAAGA
>JBCNYH010000025.1:26670463-26683063 GCA_039654325.1 Tandanus tandanus
ACGCCCGAGCTGGGAATTGAACCCAGGACCTTCTTGCTGTGAGGCGGACGTGCTAACCACTACGCCACCGTGCCGCCCGCTATAGGATTCAACCAACTGAATACCCCTCCTCTACCCCACCCAGTGTACTGTATACAGTATGAACATTATGTGGCTGTCAGGTGTCTGTAACATACTTCTAACTACTTACATGCCCTCTTCTTTATGTTTTCTATGCAAATAATCAGTACAATCCTTCATTTTTTTTAGGAAAATTTGGGTTCCCAATCTTGGTAGCCAGCACCAGCTGATCACACTGATTCTTCTTTCTTCTTCTTCTTCTTCTTCTTCTTCATCTTCCTTCCTGAACTTCCTTCTAGATCCATACTGCCACTTGTAAAAACACGGAATGAGGAAGACTCTCTCTAAAGGGTTGTCCATTCTGAGCTACTGTAGTGGTGGCTCCCTGGACGAAGACCGTATGTAGATATAAAGGGCTTTTTGCAAGGTTACGAAAGCTCAACAATTTGTAGTTACAGGTAATTTTATACTAATTAAAACATTCATTCATTTGCTGGCCTGCTCAATCTTACTAGGGTCACGAGGAGGCTGGAGCCTATCTCAGCTGACTCTTGGTGAAGGCAGGGTACACTCAAAACAGCTCGCCAGTCCATTGTAGGGCAATACACACAAACACTTACACTCATACTCACACCTGGGGCAGTTCTAAACAGCCAGTTAGACTAATATGCATGTATTTCGACTGTGGAAGGAATCCTGGGCTACTGTAGTGATGAGAAACCCCAGAGAAAACCTGTGCAATTGCAGGGAAAACATGCAAACTCCAAACAAGCCCATGACCTAGCTTGAAACTTGAAACTGAAACCAAGTGAACCAACTGAAACCTAAACCAAGGACCTACTTGCTTTGAGGCAGACTACGCCACCATGTCAGCTCTGTCAGAGTTTATGTTATAAAAATTTTAAATTACTGACGAATCAGGTTTAAGAATTAAACAGCACTGTGGTAATATTATCAATAGATTCTTTAGTGGTAGCATTTATGAGTAATGTTAGGTGTTTGCTAACAGTAGTAAAGATGTGGTTATTCACTGGGTATAGCCTTGAGCTACAGATCAGTCTGTGAGTAAAAAAACAAAACAAAAAAAAAACACAGCAGTGCCAGACTGCGATGTTTGGGTCCTTGAGCAAGACCCTTGTCCTTCAACTACCCAACTGCATCCTGCCTCAGCTGTATGGTGCTTTGAATAAAAGTCTCTGGCAACTGTAATCCAATCCATTCATTTAACCCTGGATCCTTATAGGACTGAGATGAAAGAGTGAAAGTGTTCAAGGTGGCATGTCATTGTTAGTTTTTAGAGGAACCTACAATAAAAATGGCTTTTTTAATTATGATTAGTGGTTGCGCATCCCGAACGATTTAATTCAGGCTCCATAAATATTACCTTGAAATCATTTCTAATGTCAGCATCCAAGTAGTTGTGTTTGATAGGAGCTCATTTGTTTCTTGCAAGCACTTATTCTTTACTATTACTAATCCCCACAAAAAGAAAAATAAATCCCAATGGAGCTGGGCTCAAGCCTTAGCCATATAAATGCTTAACAAAAGAAGCCTGGATGCTGGTATTTTGCGATAATGAACCCTGTCCGTATCTGGTTTCCACCAGTATCCACGCTCTCATGTCTTGAGCCTGCCAGATGTTTTCAGACATATTCATCACTCCTTGCTTAAAGGTCAAGATTCGGTAATCCATCAGGAAGTTCCTGTAAATCACAAAGCTGGACTGTAATGTGGAGAGGCATACCTCTATTTACTTCTCCACAGTCATGGTTCAGTCATAGGTTATGACCCATCAGGCTGCATTTATGTGTCATGGGGGCTGTATTTTTTTATTATTTTTTTTAATGTCTGATGATGGTCTGGTCATGGTTATGAGTTTGGGTCTTCCATGCTTTTTAAAGGCACATGGTGTTCAAAGTCAACTTGGTAGAGCAAGCTCTTCATCTATGCTGTGATCTCTGCATTGTATTGAGCAATGATACGGCTCCTTTCACTTCTACACAATGTCTATATCATCAACCGTGAGGTGGATAGAAGACTGTAGGCTTGGGTGGAGTAAGAAAGTTTCTCAGTTCAAATTCATTATTTCCAGAATTTCCTCTCTATTAACTGCCATTACCTAATACTATACTAAAAAGTTTATAGCTTTTACTTGTAAGTTCTCAAAGATGAAATGTCCCCATGCTTCAGTACTGTTTTACACTGAGCCAGAACCAGTCTATTGGGCAAACAGACACTGCAGGGTAACAGCTCTCATGCCATTTAACTTTATGATAGGATTCAGTCTTTGGTATAACATGGGTGTTTAGGAAATGAAAAGCTTTTGATTGAAAGTGGAAGCTTGTAGTTGTTGTTACATGCATGGATTTTGACTAATCCCTACTGAATCCATGTCTTCCTTGATCTCCTTAAATCGCCTGGGGTAGAATATGAAATACTTTTGACACTATCATGGCTCTATGTACAAATTATGATGTCATTTATGATGCAAAAAAAAAAAAAATTATAGAAAGGGACAAAAAAAGCTTTACGTAATTAAATATCCTAAATCTCCATCGCCCAAGTAAAGTAATCTGGCTTTGCTAAAGTAATCTAACAACAACAACAACAACAACAATAATAATAATAATAATATAGAACTCCGGATAGATATCCCTACTGATAGGTGTCCGAGGTTGGTGTTATAAGATTAGCACCGCTCCTTTAGTCACTGAATTAATTTCAGCTCTGGAGGAAATAAATTAATATTTCTCTCCTACAGTTTGGTGCGAAATCAGGAAAGGTTAACACAGGGTTTTCTTTTCATTAGCTGATTTCCGCATTCATTTGTATCAATTGACTTTTTAGTTGAATTATCCATTTAATTAATTCATAGTATGTACTCCCATTAATGTTTGATGTTGTTTTTCTTAGCAAAGGTTTGCCTACATACCTGAGTTAGACTGTGTGTTTTTTATTCTGAGCGAGTCTGAGCAGTGGTGTATGAGCCTTTATTTTTGGTGTTTCAGTTTCATTATTAATAATAAACCTGTATGTTTGTTTGTTTGTATGTTTTTATATTGGTGATGCGGCAGTCTTCTTGCGTTCCCTGTGGTGGCATTGACATGGGACATCAATCCGTAATCCATGCCTATGGGACTCTCTCCAGGAGCTCTGCTAATCTTATATATTATATTTATTATATTGTATTTTAATATATACACAATACATAATATGTATACATTATTGTTGTTGTTGTTGTTGTATTGATTGTTTGGTCATTTATTTAATTGTGCTGAGCTGTCCTACACGTGGGCTCAGCAAATAAAGATGGACCATTCCTCCAGGAGAAAAATCTCTTTAAAAGATTTGTTTAGGCATCTGTGTTTGTGAAGCCAATTAGATTTTTTTTCACTTTATGTGTACACACAGTCTTGAATTAATACAGAGTCTTTACAGCATGTGCAATAATGTGCACCAGAGCTTATAATCTTGGAAGAGGAACAAAAATCCGAATATAGAGCACAAAAAGCTTTTGGCGGGGTGTAAAAAAAAGAAACTATTCACAGATTAGAAATACCGCAAATGTCTTTTATTTAGCTAAAATCTGGAAAATAAGTGGGTACATATTGTAGATTGAGAGAAATCTTTCTTCGGCTCATTAATTGCCTTTAAGAATCCCATCTGCACTGGACTGCAGCCATTTCCGCAAAAAACTTTTCCTTACTTGGATTTACGTAATATGTGACATTTTTTCAGTGATGTGTTCAAGTTTTGTTTCACAACAGAAAATATTCATTTTTTGTTAAAAGAACACACATGGACACCCAGCTCTCTGGATTTATTTCTCTTTAATCTTAATTTTCTTTAAAGCATACATACAGGATTTCTTTTTTCCAATCTAGCTTTAACTAATGTGTGTGATTTAATTTATTTCATCTCTGACTGAAAAATACCTCTTAAACAAACACACACAAACACCCTGACGGTGGTCCTTTCTTCAACATTACACCTTCGTCACCTCACACAGACACACACACTTCAATCTTGCCGTCTTGAAGACACAGACCACCTTCAGCTTCTGATATACACACCATTCCGGTTCATAAACAATGGAACACTGGGAAGATCCAGTGTGAAACTAAACTTTATAGTGTGATGCAAGCAGGAGTCACTGGTAGGTCTCTTGTCACCCATCATTAATAATAACTGAAACAAGAGGAATTCTGGGTGTTTAAAGCATGGCTATTTCCAATGCACGTGTTTCTATGAGAGTGAAAGCTCCTGAAGAAAAAAAAAACAACTTTTTACCCATGCGTGCAAAATTTACATCTCTGGAAGGTTAAGTGATGTGGTTGAAAAGACCTTCATGAAGCTTTGCAGTCTTGCAAGTGGCCATGGAAGTGCTCTGCTGAGAGCCTGGCACAAGTGTTTAACCTTCACATCCTTTTTAATCGCTCTCTCATGGCCTGTTTCTCCCTTTTTCAGTATCTTTCTCTGAGAACTGTAAGTACTGCTACACAGCTTGAGTGGAGACTGGAGTGAAAACATGGTTTTCACTGTGTAGCTGTAGGATGTTTGTTTTATAGCCTCCTGTGCAGCTCATTTAACCAGCCAACTGTCATGATGTTGCTAGAAGAAATATCATATTTTCCAAACTTCATTCAATTTTATCTGTTCCTGTAAGATCTCAAGTCTCTAGATTCCTGACAGTGCTTGGCAAAAAAAAAAAAAAATTAATTAAAAAAAATAATAATAATATATTTTTATTATTATTATTTTTAGGCATGGTTTCATGTGCCATACTGAAGTCTTCTATGCCATTTTTTCAGTGAATAATCCATATTAATAAAGCCATCATGGGGTATGTGAATGAAATGGTTTCTGCAGCTGTCCTCAGCCTGTCACAACAAATGCCTGTGTCTTTGCGCAAAGCAGCTGATCTAATTCTAGTTTTATCACCCTAGATGACTTCATCCCTTCGAACAAACATAAACCCACCCCCTAGTATCCTCTTGGAAATATACTAGCTAATATAGTACCGCGTTAGCTCTCTGTGCATTGTTTTTGAGTTTTGTCTAATAAGATCGGTAATAAAAATAAAGCTGGAACTGATTAAAACAACATGTGTCCACAAGCCAGCTCAGTTGAGGTTAGGGCAAAGGGCAGGCTGAGCGTTCATTCGAACTCTTTCAAATCTTCCATGGCATTGGTGGTGATTAAGGATCACTAAATCAGAATAATTGGAGCGCCAGAAAGCGGAAATACTTCCAGGTACGAGTATCCATTAATTTCCCCCTTTGTGCTCTTGTTAAGGATATGGGTTGCATTTAAATTCAACATTCTCTGGTTTTACCAGGTCTATCAATTTGGATGTAACTGACAGAAAAGTAGTAGCAAAAGTAATTCTCAGTGGAAGACTAAGTTTTATGACCTAAAGCATTGCAGTTTTGGGTATGTTGAAAGAGACAGCTCAATATCCTTGGCCTCTGGTCTGACTTTACCCTGTCTGGAATGCACCATGGCGATGCATTGGCCTGTTTAATGACCCTCGGTACACCCTATGACTCATTGCCTCACTGCTGTGTCCCTGACAAATGAGGACATCGTTTTGAGTCACACTTACACACAGACAAATACAGACATACACAGCGAAAGCCTTACACAATGGGTATGAAAACATGCTATTGATTTCAACTGCTTACTGTGCCAGTGCAGATGGTAGTGCAGATGTCCTCTCGCCCTCAACTATGTTCCACTTGGTTTACAATACAGTTTGTGAGTACACTCTGTCACTGCATGAACGAAGAAGAAACACGGGCAGAAACCATGGCCACCACAAAGAGGCATATTTAGATAGATGAGTGAATTGTGCAAGGACAGTCTTTGACATTTCTTCAAAGCGGAAATAAGGACTGTGAATATGCAGACACAGAGACTGTTTGGAGACTGGAAGTCTGGTGAGCCACAGCAGCTTCTGCAAAGAGAACAGTGGATACACACACACAGTCCCTTCAAACCACCGCGAAAATACAGCTTAGCAATCTCAGCATGTCTGAGATAATATTCGAACAATCCAGAACCTTTTTTTTGCCCTCCAGTATCAGAGATACTCACTGTCACTCCTTCAGGCTTAAATGGAGATGAATGGAGCAGCAGCAGTCCAGTTTGTCTATCAACATCAAGACCCATGAACAGGCCAGATAACTGGATAATGTCAGACTGAGGACCAAGGCCTATAGTTGGTGTCTCAACATTTATCCCAGCCCCCAAAATCTCAAGCCTGACTTCAATGGAAGGCTGCTTCAATAGAAGTAGTTTTAACATGCAGCCTTATCCAATTCTGGAAAAAGGCTATTTCCAGCATGGAACAAGAGCACAAGTGTGATTAAGGATACTTGAGGGTTAATCAGCTAAAGCCATGTGTTCTGCTATTATTAGTGCCGTTAAAGCAATTCCTTTTTTTTTTTTTTTTTTTTTTTTGTTCTAAACACAATGTTAATTTGTTTCTGACTCTTTAATAAATTAGCAAACTAAATTGTTATAATTATTACCATTTAAAAGGTTCCAGCAACCGGTTTTCACCCTTGCAATGTCTTTGCTATTATTTTTGCAGTTAAGTGAAACCTTGAGAATAAATACATTGCCAGTCACCAAGTAAGAAATTTTTCACCAAGAATATATTTATAAAGTATTACAAGGTCTTTCAACATGTGTGTCTTGTATCCTTAAGACAGCTTTTTTTTTAATGCTGTCATAAATTCTGATTTAAACTTTAAAAATCAAAATGAAATAGGAGCTATCAGAGAGTGGGAGTTGACGGATCTGGGTTTGATTCTTAAGGAAGCTGTAGAAGCTCACCACTCATCACTCAATGACAAGGTTCAGGCATGTGTCCTCAAGGACCCCCGGTTCACCAGCCAACACACCATTCCACCAGCCCTTATCATGAAAGCATACTCTGAGGTTTAAGTAAGCCTCCTTGACCGACTCATTCTCTTTGAACTTAAGATAAGATGACCTACACATGGTTACCATGTGTCTCTCCATCTCCGTTGTTCTTACTGTCTCTCTCGTTTGTTTGTTTTTGTTTTTTTACTGTGCTTGGATGAAGAACAGGAGAGACAGGAGAGCACAGAAGAAACACCAGAACTTAAACTTAAGGCAACTTGATACATGAGAACGATTCATGTTTGACGTCAACTGGTGGTAAAACTTTTGTTACATACATGAACACATACTTGTGATTAAAATACTGAGTATATAGCATGTGATTTTAGCTATAATACAGAAAACATAATTATAACTAGGGCGGCACGGTGGCACAGTGGTTAGCACGTCCACCTCACAACAAGAAGGTCCTGGGTTCGTTTCCCGATCTTGGGCATTTCTGTGTGGAGTTTGCATGTTCTCTCCCTGTGCTTGCGTGGGTTTCCTCCAGGTACTCTGGTTTCCTTCCCCAGATCAAAAACATGGACAGTAGGATAATTGACTGTTCCAAATCGCCCATAGGTGTAAGTGTGAATGTGAATGGTTGTGTGTGTTGGCCCTGCAATGGTCTGGTTGGCTGTTCAGGGTGTACCCCACCTTTGCCCAGAGTTGGCTGAGATGGGCTCCAGCCTCCCCGCGACCCTGATTAGGATTACGCTGCTTAGAAAATGAATGAATGAATAATTATAATTATAAAAGATAATTTAAATCAGTACAGATCATCATAGATCAGTTAATCAGTACAGACCATTACTACGTTACATTCTCTCTCTCTCTCTCACACACACACACACACACACACACACAAACACACAACACCTACCCACTGAATTTTGACTAATGGTGTACTCAGTCTATGTCCTAGTGAACCAGTAAAAGAATGTATTCAATGATAGTGACTTTAAAGCTCTTCTGTAAGTTGCTCTGGATAAGAGTGTCTGCTAATGGATACACACTATCCACTAACAGAAACAACTGTAACCATGGACATTCATATAATTATTGTTCAGCTTGTTCAATTTTCAATTGCCATGTATCAGTGAGCCTGAACCTAGTGTAGTCTTCACCATAGCCTGTCCTGTTCCTGGGTGAGAGGCATGTTCACCTACATTTGTAGCTCATCAGCCACAAGATTTAACATGTTGTGTACTCTGACATGCCTTTCTGCTCACCACAGTTGTATAGAGTGATTATTTGAGCTACCAATGCCTTCCTGTCTGCTAAAAGCAGTCTGGCCATTCTCCTTGAGAGAATTGGTCCTACCTTATGTATGAAAATCTGTATACAATTGTGTATGAAAATCTCAGGTAATCAATCTATATGTCTAACCAGCCTGTCTGGCAACAACGTATCATAGTCAAAAAGCTTTTAAAATGTATTTGCATTATTTTATACACTGTGATGCTGACACATGTTTGACTGATTGGGTGATTTCAGAAATGAGCAGGTATGCACACAGAAGACAGATATAGTGCATTCATTCATTCATTCATTTGCCAACCAGCTTAATCCTACTATGGTCTCAGGGAGGCTGGAGCCTATCTCTGCCAACTCTGCGCAAAGGCAGGGTACAGCTTGAACAGTGCAAAATCCACCAAAGGGCCAACACACACAACCATTCACACTTACACCTAGGGCCAATTTGGAACAGCCAATTAGCCTAATATGCATGTCTTTGGACTGTGGGAAGAAACCAGAGTACCTGGAGGAAACCCAGACATGCACAGGGAGCACATGCAAACTCCCACAGAAACGCCCTCAGAAACGCCTGAGGCAGGCGTGCTAACCAGAATGCCACCATGCCCCCCACATACAATGCAAATTAATGATAATATGCAACATTGTAAAATCTTGTGTTTAGATGATTCTCCGATACCTACTCCTATGTGAAACTTAAAAATAAAACTTCATTATTTCGTTGGAGAGAAGAGTAAGTAAATATAAGCGGCATCTACAGATAAAACATAATCAACTTCAATAAAAACGTCTTAATTAGTCCAGCCTCTGCTGAATGAATCTGGGGCATGTGCTCTCTGCAGCAGTTGCTGTAGGGATTATGATATAATCCTCATGGGAAGGACAGTTAACAGACTTCTTTCTGGAACTTAAGCAAGGCCGGAACAGGCACTGGGGCTGCTTTTCCCATCAGCGCTGGGAGAAAGGGGAGATGTTGGAGTGCCTTTCTCAACAGGCCACGGCCATGATTTACCACTAAATTGCCCGGTACCTGACAGCAGCAGCTGGCCAAGAGGCCTCGCCTCAGGCTCATGTCATCTACAAGATTCCTCTGCACTCAGCATTTCTGTCAACACTCAACATGACAGGCTAATTTTACCAGGAGCTGAGATACTTGTGCGCATCAACCCATATCTGAACGCTAGCACTATTTATTAACACAGGAGTGCTAAAAATGCTACCACAAGAATGCTAATTTACCATGAGATAATATCGATCTTCAAAGAAACCAGTCTATAAATAGTACTCTCAAGCATTCAATTAAATTTTATTTATAAAGCGCTTTACAACAACCACAGTTGATCAAAGTGCTGGACAAAGATAAAAACAAGAATAAAAATATAATACACATAAATTATACATATCAGTTCATTTCACAAGTGACACCACTCTCAAGTGTCAAAGGCTGATCTGAATAAATAGGTCTTCAGCCTGGCCTTTAACAGGGGCAGGTCCATGATGGAGTGTAACTCCAGGGGCAAAGAGTTCCAGAGTTTCAGCCCCGCCACTGCAAAGGCACGATAACCCCACTGTTTGCACCTGGACCATTAACACTGGATGGATAAATATAGTAATCTAAGTAGTTTTACCAGAAGTTTATTAAGGTACTATAGCATGCAAGGGTAAAACAAAAATATACAACAACAAAACCAAACGCATAACAACAAATTCAGAGACCCAGAAATGAAATCAAAATGAACACCACAAAAATTAAAAACAGCAAATTTGGAAAAACAACTGCAAAATCAAAAACATGACAGCAAATCATTTTCACTGGACTACCCAAGTGAAAACTGTGCAAGTGATGTGATGTTAATACGCTGCCCGGCCTAAAAAAACGTTGCACACACGAATATGTTGTTGTTCCACGTTTAGCCTTGGTTACCGCACATAATACTCATGCCATTGTTTCAAGAAACTTAAGCAACAAATCATTTATTTCAATCCAGTGTTGGGTTAATTTCTCACCAACGTCATGAACTGATGAGGAAAAAATTGAACCACTCCATAAAGTCTTCTCCAGCACATCCCGAAAACTTTCAATAGGGTTCATGCCTGGACTCTGGGGTGCCAATACATGTGTGAAAATTAATCCTCGTGCTCCCTGAACCACTCTTTCATTTTCTGAGTCCCCATTTTATATCTGTGCCATCAGGGAAGAAAAAGTCCATTGATGTGATAATCTGCTCATTCAGTACATTCAGGCCATCAGCTGACTTCATTTTATTGCCACATTAATGTTGCTGAGCCTCGACCTGACCAACTGGAGCAACAGTGCCATGGAAGGCTAAATGCACTCCATGAAAATATTAGAATGTACAACTTTTTTTTTTTTTTTTTTTTTTGGCCAGGCAGTGTATAATAAGGGTAATCCCTTTCTGTTTTATAATCACACTGGTCTTGGTTTCATTATTGGGTTTTTGGGGGTTTCTTGTTAAATTTTGGGTTTTTTGTTTGTTTGTTTTGTTTGTTTTATGGTGTTTTTGGGTTTACTGTCATAGTTTCGGTTTTGCTTTTATAGTTTTCAGTTTTTAGTTTTTATGGGCAGCACGGTGGCCTAGTCGTTAGCACATCCACCTCACAGCAAGAAGGTCTTGGGTTCGAGACCCAAACTCTATGTTTCTGCGTAGAGTTTGCATGCTCACCCTGTGCTTGTGTGAGTTTCCTCCGGGTACTTCGGTTTCCTTCCACCGTCCAAAGATCTGCACATCTGGCTAATAGGCTGTTTCAATTTTCCCCTAGGTGAAAGTGTGAGAGTGATTAATTATATGTGTGTTCAGAGTGTACCCTGTCTTCACCTAGTGACGGCTGAGATGGCTGCTGCCTCCCCGCGACTCTAGTTGGATTAAGTGGTTCAACATATGAGTGAGTGAGTGTTTTTTGTGTTAGTGTCGTGTGGGTTTTTTTTTTTGTTTGTTTGTTTTGGAGGTGTTTTGGTTTGTTTGGTTTTGTTCTCATGTTCTTGGTTTTGTTATTGTGTTTTTGGTATAGCATTTATTCATTCGTTCATTTTATTAACTGCTTAATCCTAATTAGGGTCGCGGGGAGGCTGGTGCCCATCTCAGCCGACTCTGAGCAAGGGCGGGGTACACCCTGAACAGCTCGCCAGGCCATCGCAGGGTCAACACTCACACAACCATTCACACCCACTCTCACTCCTAGGGGTGATTTGGAACAGCCAATTAGCCTATTGTGCATGTTTATGGACTGAGGGAGGAAACGGGAGAACATGCAAACCCCACACAGAAACGCCCAAGCTGTTTTTGGTATAGCATTGTTGTTTTATTTTACTTTTCTTTTGTGCTTTGTACTGATTGGCCACTCTGCTAAAAGCTGCTTTAGTTATTGGTGAAATAAGATTGATAAGCTGGAATGCTAATTTTAACAGGAGGGGGAAAAAAACTTCACACATTACAATTCATCTAACTGATAAAGTGCTAGGTCTCATGTGAAGTGGTCACTGCTAACCCTGATGATTAGTCTCAAGCACTTAAGGCTGAGAAAAGCTTAAAAAACTACACCACCACCACCCCCCACCCCACACATGCACAGCAAGCTATTTCAGGCCATTATAAAAAGATTTATCAGAGGAAAAAAGAGAATTGGAAAAATATCAAGGATTCCAAAGAAAGGCCAGTTTTAGGTCTGTAAAATACAAAAACAACCAGTCTGGGTTTCATTAAGGGTGGCTTGAACTAAAAAATAAATGAAGCACAAGGAGATACACCAAACGTGACGTATGACATTCTGGGAGTATAGGTACATTCCTGTGGCCATTACGCCATCATGCATCGGTCTTATTCTTATCTCCTCTGGCACATTATCTTCCACTTACACTGGAATGGCTTCTCTGCTTCAAAATTGTTGTAGCTTTTGTCATCTCATGTAATATTAACTCCAGATGTTTGTTTAATCTTTGGGTCCTAAGGGTCGACTGGAGGGGGGGAAATGAGAGAAAATTGGGAAAATGAAGTGTAAAAAATAACTTTTCAAGACATATTGACCTTCTTCACCTTAAAGGCTAACTGTGGGAATGTGAAGAGTTCTTTATTGCACCCTTGGTGGTTTTGTAGACCTGGTTGACAGTTTGCGTCTCCAAGATCTTAACCTCTGCAGTCTTGGGGATTCCTTATCAAAATCTTTTCCAAATCAATTTCACAGTATTGTATCCGCAAAAACAGATACAAAAACAGGTACTGTCTTTAGGATAAAACAAAAAATGAAGATAAGTAAACAAAGCCAGCTTAGAGAGACATCCAATGTGTGTGTGTGTGCGTGTGTGTGTGTGTGTGTGTGTGTGTGTGTGTGTGTGTGTGTGTGTGTGTGTGTGTGTGT
>JBCNYH010000025.1:26696827-26710343 GCA_039654325.1 Tandanus tandanus
TTTACATGCCTCTCACCACAGACAGTGAGAGACATGGCTGGCCTTTGATAACCCAGTTAGTTGCACTGGGGGGACAGTAGTGACATCCCGTTGATAGTGGGGCTTAAACCCCCGACCTTGGGATTAGTAATCCAGCACCCTACCACCGGGCCACCACTGCCCCCTCCCACAGTTCAAAGACCTACATATAAGGTCAGCTAGCTACTCTAAATTGCCTGAAGGTGTAAATGCTTGCTTGCCTCTATGTTACACCTGTAATAGACTGGCTACCTGTTCAGGGAGTATTCTGCTTCTTGCCCGAAGTCAGCTGGAAAAAAATTATTTTTATGAATTTTTCCATATCATGGTTGTTAGTGCCAAACAGGCTGGGTTGAATATTTCAGAAACTGAAAACACAAAAATGGGGCAATAATGAAAAAAAAAAACCCAAAAAAACCATCCAGTGAGAAGTGGTTGTGTGGGGGTTACTGACTGGTTGATGACAAAGGTCAAAGGAAAATTTCCAGATGGTTCCAAGGTGATAGGATGTATACAGTAATTCAAATAACTACTCTTCACAACCATGGTAAACAAAAAAGCATCCTAGAACATTGCTCTGAGTTTTGCAGTTTTTTGTTTGTTTGTTTGTTTGTTTTTAACTCCAAAAACATTCCAGTTCGCAGATTGGTTAAGTTAAATAGCCTCTATTTGTGAATACATGTCTGATGGTGCCCACTGCAATGGTCTGGTGTCCCTTCCAAGATGTATTCCCTCCAATCCCTAGATAAGCTCCATATCCACTGCAAATGTGAATTACATGAATTAATCACCTCATTTCGGTTATGAAACTGTGATGTTGCAAATCCCGAACGTTTAAAATTATTTTACTTGGCAAGTTCACAATCTTTTATTTGTCTATGGAAGCTAATGGTTAAAGGTACCTGAGTTGAATGAAAAGCAAAACACAGCTCAAGTCTGACTGGCAAGGTGCTGCCACATCAATCAAACTGTTTAGCTTTTGTGGTTTACAGCTGGTGAAGAGCAGAGCTGGACTGGTCTTGCCTAAATCTGTCTTCAAGTGACATACAGTCATGTCTCTAAACATGCATACTAGATACAATGAACATAACGTGTGCTTCCTCTGTGAAAATGGTGACTGGAATGAAGCTCCTGTTCTAGCACATACAAAAAAAGTGTTCTGTTGGATTCAGAACCAGTGACGGTTACTGGTCACTGAAGTACACTAAACTCACTGCCATGTTCATGAAACCAATTTTGATATGGCTTTAAGTTTGTTACATTATGTGTTATAATGCTGGATGTAGTCCTTAGAAAATGGGGTATTTGTTGCAATGAAGGGATGCACATGGTCAGAAACAATACACAAATCGGTTGTGCCATTCAAGCAATAATATGTATTAAAAAGTGCCAAGAAAATATTACCCACACCATGACACCACCTCCACCCAGCCTGGACTGTTGACCCAAGGCATATTTGGGTCTATGGATTCATGCTGACCTAAACCCTACAATCTGAGTACCCCAGCACATTCAGCAGACCACGCTACATATTTCTGGTCTTAAACGGACCCATTTTGGTAATGCAGCCTCGGCTTTCTGTTCTTGTGAGCCAGAGCTGGACCCCAACATAGTCTTCTACTATTCTTCTAAATGTTCTACTATAGCCCAGCTACCTTGTGGTTTGACATGCTATGCATTCTGACATACTGTTCTTCTTATCACAACTATACAGAGTGGCTGAAGTGGCTTCATAGCTGAAAGGATCCACGCTACTCTTATAACACCAACCTCAGACATCTCTCAATAGAGATATCTGCCATGAGCTTTGTCGTTAGGCAGTACCTAAATTTACATATTATAAATATTCAAAACAACCCATCTGACACCAACAACCATGTCCCAGTCAAAATCACTGAGATCATTTTTTTCCCTCATTCTGATGAGTGAGCTGAACGTTACCCAGAGCTATTGGCCTGTATCTGCCTGATTATATGCATTACACTGCTGCCACGTGATTGGCTGATTAGATAATTGCATGAACGAGTAGTTGTACAGGTGTTTCTAATAAAGTGATCTGTGGCTGTGTATTATACTGTGTATTTAACAGGGTTAAAAAGTGTACAGTACATCATTTTATAGTCAGGAACAAGATGATTTCTCTTACCGTCAGCATGAATCTAGTTAAAGTCCACCAGTTTCTTCATTGTCTCAAGAGGCTGGTTTAGGCCTTTTTTTGGGTCTCCAAACTACTTGGCAATGAGCTCCATCCATCATGCCTCTGAAGTTTCTGGAGGCTGCGGCGCCACAGCCCCCTCCAAAAGGCCCTCTGTGTCTCTTACTGAGTTTTTCCTTAATGTCCCGCAGGAACCGGGCCAAAATTATAATCCGCTTTGGTGCTTTTGAAACAGGGCATGCAGGAACACATAGGACAAAAAAACCCTTCTTCACGGCTTCCCTCCTGGATCATGTAAAATGATGAGGGTATTGGTATAGAAAATGTCCTTTTGTATTAAACAATATATTAAGCATTATACTCAATATTCCATGATATAACCCTAATATAATCATTTGGACAGCCAGCATACAAAGGTTCTAGTGAAAACCTCTCAAGAATGTATAAGTTGACAATATTTCATTTTTTACTTTAATTTTTCCAAATACACACAGTGTGGGGTTAATAAATAAATGCTAAGTAAAGATCTGAATCTGCTGTGTCTCAGATCACACCTTCTGAAGTTTTTCACAGACATTTTACATTGTTTACTGTAGAACATCTCAAGCTGGGAGACTCCTGAAATCTAAGCTGTTCCAAATATAGGTAGACGTGAGGAGGGGAGAAACAAGGCGGAGAAAGAGAGAGTAAGCAAGAAAGACAGAGAGACCTCTGGATTGTATTATGTGTTGCTCCGAGCCGGGTGGTCCAAAGCCGTGTGCTCAGAGCAGTGAGTTTTAAAACACAGTTCCACTCTCCAAAACAGTTCAGCCTTAGAGTTTTGCTGGATAGGCCAAGGGGCCCATTAACCATTTATGGGCTAAGACAACATTGGTCACATCAGGCAGGGGCTTCTTGTGGTGATTAATTTCCCACAATGCAAAAGTGCAGAAGTCACACGACAGCAAGAGAGACGAAGAGATTTGCGGCCAAACCACCAAATGCCCTTTGGTGGTCAGCATAAACAGTTGCCTTTGTACAAATGGAATAGAACTAGCCAGCCCATGCCAATAATATATTAAGAATCACATCTTATCACAAAGCTGCAATTACCCACAAGACCTAATTGCAGGATGACTTTAGTTCTCTGGAAATATTCCACCAGAATTGCTGTGCTTTAAATATTACTGTCTTGATTGCATCTGCGGGCACCGTTTCCCCAAAATCTGCAAATGATTATCCAAAATAGCCGAGTCTTTTTGGATGTTCTCAATAATAAGGAATGTAATTGTTAGTCCTGGCTGCATGCATGTGTACTGGCTTGAAAACCTTATTGTTCATCTTTGTTTTTTGTTTTTTTAAATCCACCCCTTATCTCTCTCTTAAAGCCTCTGACCATTAGCAGTAATGAAAGGAGCTGAAGGACTGCCCTGATTGGGTATAGCATGCCCTCATTAAATGCACAAGTTAAATGCAGCCTTTCATCTCCCTCATGTTTTGTAGTTTAAGACCTCCATGTGGAAATCAAAATGCGTCATTGTCCTTCAGGAGCTACATAATGTTTAGCTGCTAGTATAAACAGGAGGAGTATGAAGGATGAGAAAGAGGATTATTGTATGTTATTGTATGTGTGATTAGCATGTCAGGTCCAGCAATCAGATTCCCAAGGGCGTCTCTGCACCTTCATGTCACTCAGGGATGACAGACTGGCATGAATGACCTATTGTCCAATGTCCCAATGGAAAACAAGCGAACGAGAGAGCACAATACTGACACTGTGTCCCTTCTCTATCATCAGTGGGAACGAGTGGTTCAGAGAAGTCAGGAATCTTTCCGAGTCATCCTGAATTACACAGGCTCTTCTTTATGATGGAAATTCACTCCAGAAACAATGGATGCAACTAATTGGAAGTTCATTTTTGTCGATGAAAAGTGTTTTTTGTGAAAAAAAAGAAAGACAGTAATTTGTGTCATACATTCTCAGGTTATTTTGATATCAACAGGTGGAATTTACTATTTTATGATACACTGTGCAGACTCCAGAATGATTATAAGGTCGAATGCTTCCATAGCTATATCTCCAGGTGATAAATTCCAATATGATCTGGTTATTACTGATACATTCCTGGGTTCCACGTACTGTCTGGTTTATCTTGTTTCTCAGCATCAAGTCATATAAACAGTGCCCAGGTTCACAGGCAACACCTCCTCAAAAATTTTATACATAAACATGTTTTGACAGTAGAATCTATCTTCCAGATTCTTCTTGGGGCTTCTCCTAGTACGTAGAAAAACAGACAGGTGCAGTAAAACATGCAACAGGTGCATGTTTTACTGAGATTACATATAGCACTCTCAACTACTTTCTTCTATAAATACATACAAGAACCTTTTAAAATCCAAAATATATCTATGTAGTCACTGCCTAAAAGCTCCCCTGAGCTCCCCATGAGATCCTTGTGGGCTGTGTTTCTTTTCCATTTATAATTAATTAATTATTCTGTTGTTGTTTTCAACATTTAAGCCATGTTCTCTGATATAACCAAGATAAACATTGCCTAAAATACTCCAAATATAATAAAATTATTAATATTATAATTTAAATTTGTTGCATGCAGTGGTGGCCTTGTGGTAGGGAGGGTCGGGGGTTCAAGCCCCACTATCACTCAGTTGTCACTGCTGTCCCCCCAGTGCAGCTAACTGGGTTATCAAAGGCCAGTCATGTCTTTCACTGTCTGTGGTGAGAGGCATGTAAAAGAACCATTGCTGTCGTTTGTAAAGAGTAGGCCACTGGGTTGCCGTCAGCATGTTTCTGCCCTGCGATGGCCTGGCGAGCTGTCCAGGGTGTACTCTGCCCTCGCCCAGAGATGGCCGTGATGTACGTCAGCCTCCCCACAACCCTAATTAGGATTAAGCGGCTCAGAAAATGAATTAATGAATGAATACATTTGTTGCCGTTTTGTGGTTTCAGTTAAAAGAAACATCAAGTATACATCAAATACTTGCTAAAGTGCACAGAGCCAATCAGCATCAGGACGCATAACAGCCAGTCAACACTGCGACACTGGTCAGACAGATGCCATGCAAAATCAAGTTGATGGTTTCTTAAGTATGGTGCTCTACTATAAAACTCACTCAATCACTCATTTGCCTAGTCGCTTAATCTTATTGTTTTCGCGAGGAGGGGGGCGGCACGGTAGGATAGTGGTTAGCACGTTCGCCTCACAGCAAGAAGGTCCTGCATTCTAGTCTCATGTATTTCTATGTGGAGTTTGCATGTTTGCATTACATGGGTTTCCTCCAGGTACTCCAGTTTCCTCCCACTGTCCAAAGACATACACATTAGGCTAATTGACTTCCAAATTGTCCCTAGGTGTGAATGATTGTGTGATTGTTGCCCTGCGATGGACTGGTGAGTTGTTCAGGGTGTACCAAGCCTTCATCCAGAGTTGGCTGAGATGGGCTTGAGCTTGTCTGTGACCCTAGTAGGATTAAGCAGTTTGGCAAATGAATTAATGAATGAATGACTGTCCAGAGCATATTATTCCAAAAGACTTGGATTTTGTCTATATGGTCATTGGTAAACTGTAGTCCTGCTCTAATGTTTGTCCAATGTCTTTCTGGTTGTAGACGTATACACTTTCACAGTGACACACGCAAGAATTACCTGAAACTTACAGATCCTGTGATGAAATTGTGGGATTTTTGGCAGCTTCTTTTTGCATCAAATAATCTTTTCCTGAGCTAAATTTGTTGGAGTAGTCAGTCCTGAACAAACTGGCAGTCACTTGAAATCCATTCCACGTGTAAATAATTTTTTTTTTAACAGTAAGGAACACCTGATACTAATCTTATTACTATTATGTACTATATATAACATTCATTTATTCATTCATTTTCTGAACCGCTTAATCCTAATTAGGGTTGCGGGCAGGCTGGCACCCATCTCAGCCGACTCAGGGCGAGGGCACTATATATAACACTTGATACTAATTTTACTTAATACTAATGGACTTCAAGATGTGATAAATGCAAGGGCGTGCCTAGTTTTTTCCATGCAATTGATCCCATTCACTTACTTATTTGTTGAAACACGTATATGCTGGAGCCTATCTCAGCCAACACTAGGCGAAGGCAGGGTACACCCTGAAAGGTTACCATCGCAGGTTCAACCCACACACACACACACACACACACATAACCACTCACACTCATATGCACACCTAGGGGAAATTTGGAACAGCCAATTAGACTATTGTACATGTTTTTGGACTGTTGGAAGAAACCGGAGTACCTGGAGGAAACTCACACAAGCACGGGGAAAACATGCAAATTCCACACTGAAATGCCTAAGCCTGGGACTTAAACCCAGGACCTTCTTGCTATGAGGCAGATGTGCTAACCACTACGCCACTGTGCCGCCCTGTGATTGATCTGTTTTTGTTTTATCAGAATGATGTGAAAGAAGTGTTATTTGTTGGAGTATCTTTATCTGTTGGCACTGTATCAAAAACGGTAAAAATACTCATATACTATTTATGTAAATTATGTTCAAATACGGTTCAAAGAAGGTTCAACAATTTTCATAGGAGTTACTTATTTTCTCACATGACTGTACAACCTAACAGATGGTGGCATATGGTTTCCATATACTACTTAATATACCAGGATGCAATTTTGGACAATACTAAATTTTGTTTTAGTTAGTATTAGGAATAACAAGAAAGAAAAAAGAAAAAAAAAATAGAAATGCGCTGTTCCTGCTCCAAAGACGCAAATAAATCCAATCATTTGTTCTCCAACCACAAAACTTTTGATAACCTCTGGGTAATTATTTTTTAAACAATCCCATAACAGCAAGGGTATACAAAATGCTTTATTTTATTTAGAAGGGTAATAAGCAAGTTAATAATAACTATTAAGGAACACTGTTGGCTACTTTGTTATTTATTAGAAAGCTTTGAGTTCAGGAGGGGCAAAAAATCACCTTAAAAATGTATTAAAATATGTAAACAACCTTTTTGTATGGATGAAACTCAGGAATCAAAGAAAACACCAAAATATAGAACGTTCAAATATGAAGTGAGTTGATACTGTACCTTAAATCCCACTTATGTTGCTAGCCATAGGAGGAATTAAAAATTATATATAAAAATCTAAAGTTTGACTCAGCATATTACTGCACTAAATGAAAAAGTACATAGTCAATAAAACTTTCAGCCAAAAGACTGCAAGAACAGATCCCGGACAGTGGCATATGTCTGTGACGGCACAACGAGCCAATTCACGATCCACTGGAGAGCATTTTAAAGCCACAGAGCATATTTCACGGGCCGAGGAATGAAAGCTGAGGTTTTTGGTTTGGGGTCATCTCAAGAGTCAAGAACAAGAATCCCTCATGGAGTTCGAACAGGAAGTCATCACCAGAAATGAGTGTGTGTGTGTGTGTGTGTGTGTGTGTGTGCGTGTGTGTGTGTGCACGCGCAGTGGGAGGAGATTTTCTAAAGACATAACAAACATAAGACACATTTTGGCACTTACCACAAACATGAGGACTTTCCTAATCCAGTATAACCACCATCTCCATCAAACACCACACTTTTTCTAGGGTAAACTCTATAATGGAAATATTGTTAGGAAACCTTTTTTAAGAACTTAGACAGCAAGGCATCTGTACAACCAAGTAATCAAATTACATTCAATTGATATTCCAATAAAACAGGATTCCCGTTTAGGGTATATTCCCAGGACAAGCTCCAGAGCCACAATGACCCTGACCAGGATAAAGCTCTCACTGAACATGGTTACTTGAGTATTACCATAAGATCTCCAAACTCTTAAAAGCACTCAATTAAATAAACACAATGTTAGTTAATGTATGATGTATGCCTTTTTTTTTTTCTGACCGCTCTAAGTCCTGTATGTTTACACAAGCCTCTTTTTTTTTTTTTCAGTTGACTTCAGTTGTATATAGTAACCCATCACGCCTAGCACCTTTTAATGATATCCACTGCAGCTCAAGAGAGTTCACTAAAGTTTAACATGAATGTGGACATGCTCTTAAATGTAAATATTTCCTTAGCTGTACATTTGCTTCATGCTGGGTTTAAGAGACTCTGGCTTGAGCTGCGTCATCTGGAGAGAATTGTGTCCTGCAGCCCCAGCCCTCCTCTTGTTAAGAATAATGAACCGCTGTCAGTTTATTCAGTAAACGACCGCAACAATGCTTCAGAAACTGATCCTACCACTGAAGACCATAAGTATTCTGATTGGTTTACCCCTTGGCGTCTTGAACAGGGAGCTCGGAGAAAAGAGGAGTGCACAGGGAACTGTAAAGGAGGCAGTACTGAATATAAAACAGTTGTCTGCAGAAAACATGTGTGCACTGGGAAACGATGTAATGTGAGCGAACACTGACCAATTCAGGACAGGACGCAGCATCTGCATATGGAACAGTGTAACAACAGCCTTTTAAATCAAGTAAATAACAAAAAGAAAATCAAAACAGTAAAGGTTTTCCATGTTAAATGAGATGCACAAATACATTAATTGCATGCAAGGCCCATAATATGTTGTACAAAATAGAGCCTATACATTTTATAGCGGAATCTGAAAATGCTAACGACTCCCAGAGGATCTTTAACATAACGCTAACATGATACATGTGTGAATTTCCTGCCCCCTTTCTCCCACTCCAGAAGAGAATGAGCTAGGCCATTGTACGAGCAGACACAGCGAATTAGCTGCTCTGACACGAGCGTGACACAAACACATGTGCAGGATGGATTTCCTCCCTGTAACTCTTTCTGATTACGCAGAGATTATGAAAACTAATCCCTCAGCCTGGATCACAGACATGGTTCAGTGCGGGAAAGTGATCTTATTGGCACCGAGGAGAAAGACGCAGAACAGGAACCTCCAACATGCAGGCACCCACAGCTTTGTGTCATTCTAGATGCCCTGAGAGACCAGAGGACTGAGCGACAAGGGGAAATAGGGCACAAATGGGAGCGGATGAAAGGAAGATCCTGACAGGCGGGGGTTATGAGAAGTCGTAGACAACTCAACAGAGTATTGTGCCAGAGATGAGATCAGTGTTGGCTGGGCCAGTTGGGGTTTTTTTTGAGAATACCAGCTACAATGTTGCTTAACAGTGATTGATTTTTCACTGTAATATTAAAACCTGGGGTGAGTTATCTCTTTCTTGCCATACTTCTAGTTATTATTTCATCTTGATACCAAAGGTGTGGTAATGCCATTGCTCCATACAGGATTTGTATAATTTGTTAGCTTACACTCCTGCACACTAGGGTTGAACATGATTTCTTTAAGTGGGAAATGTTCCTGGATGAACAGCTCTTAATCCATGAAGACAACACACTTCTTTAAGCGATTCTGATGTCATCAGTTTTTACCTCACACACGTTCCATCCCGAAGCTCCTAATCGCATCTAGGTGTGAGTGGTTGTGTGTAAGTGTTACATTTACATTTACAGCATTTAGCAGACGCTCTTATCCAGAGCGACTTACAGTTCTAATTTTTATACAACTGAGCAATTGAGGGTTAAGGGCCTTGCTCAAGGGTTCCAACAGTGGAGATAGTGGGGATTGAACCACTGACCTTTGCATCAGTAACCCATTTCCTTAACCACTAAGCCACCACCGCCCTGTGTTGGCAGTGTTGGCCCTGCGATGGCCTGGTAAGCTGTGCAGGGTATTCCCCGCCCTCGCCCAGAGTTGGCTGAAATGGGTACCAGCCTCCCCGCGACCCTAATTAGGATTAAGCGGCTTCGAAAATGAATGAATGAATGATGCATTACACAAAACACATTTGCTTACATTTAGCATGTTTTTATTTATTTATTTATTTATTTTAGCACTCGAAAGTCAGAAGTCACCATCTACCTGTGTGTTTAGTAACCTCCTTCCAGTTCAAAGCATGTATGGAAGGCCCTACAGGTATTGAAAGAAGGCCATTTTGTTCACCAAATAATGCTTATAAGGTTAGTTATAATTTCTTAAGTACATATAAATGGACAAGATGATTTAAAAATTTAAACATTGTTTTTTAGTTTATTCATGGTAATTTATTTTAAGTTATTGGACATAAATTGGATTATTTAAATTAGAGACAATTATTTTACTCATTATTAGAACTTATCAAATAACCTAATAATCATTTTTTTTCATCCATTTCAATAAAGTTAATTTGAATTCCACCAAAAATAAATTCATTCATTCATTCATTCATTCATTCATTTTCTGAACCACTTAATCCTAATTAGGGTCACGGGGAGGCTGGCACCCATCTCAGCCGACTCTGGGCGAGGGCAGAGTACACCCTGGGCAGCTCGCCAGGCCATTGCAGCAAAAATAAATTAAAAATCAAAAACAAGATAAAAGCTATTTAATAAAAATATTAAATACTGCATTTTTTTTCTTACATTTGTTTTAGATTTGTAAAAACATTCGAGTGTGAGAGGGGACACAAGGGTTCTGAGACAATATATTAGTAACAATTCCAGGGCACATTCCCATTTTCTTTTGCCAAGCAGATATGTAATATTAGATGATGATCCCAAAATGAGCAGTTAATAACACATATTACTGTTATTTTGTAATTTATTTGAATGGTTGGTCTGGTATGTTTTAGCCACTCAAAGTGCTAATATTCATTGCATATGAATAAAATAAAAATTAATCTATTCTCCTTAATGGATGTATTATTCTACACATATATTTGACATAATAAAAGTAAGAAGTTCTGACTGAGTGCCTGCATGGTGAATTTCTGATCCACAATTCAGTGAAAAGAGGTATTTAACAGACCTGCCCTTGTAAACCTTACCTTGTTTGGTTGATACCCTTATTTGTTATCCATTACAGGAAACTTGTAAACAGAACTGCTTCGTAATTAGTCAGATACCTAATGGTGAACATTGTTAGCTGTCTCTCGTCAGTAACAAAACATTCATTAATTTGTTTGCTGAACCATTCAACCCTACTATGGTCACGGGGAGGCTGAAGCCTATCTCAGCCGACAATGGGTGAACATTGGGGCACACCCTAAACAGCTCACCAGTCCATCACAGGGATGACACACCCATTTACACTCACACCTAGGAGCAATTTGGAAAAGCTAATTATCCTAATGTACATGTCTTTGAACCCAAAGGTAACCCACATAAGCATGGGGAGAACATGCAAACTCCATACAGAAATTCCTTATAAATAATGATAATAATTCAGAACACTTAGCCACAGTGGCTAATCACTTTCAAGTCCCACTGCTCACCCTGGATTCAATAATGTAGTAAATGTAAAATAGTTTATATTGTAAAGTAAAATATATTAAATGTTTTAGTAGTGTGTACATATAGAGCTGATAATTGATTGGCCAGGTGATTGAATTGTAATTGTACATGTACATATACATACATATATGTATATATATATATATTCTTTAATAAATAATATTATTTCTGAAAAGATAATGATAATTCAATCCACACTTTAGCTGACTTTCTAGAAACTGGTTTGGTTATGGAAACCAGGAAGCCATAGAAACGGATAATTACCTATTTACATGTAATGTTTTTTAACTACATGTTTTTTAAACCACCATGAAGAGGCAGCATGGAAGCCAGTGATTTACAGAAATGCCTGTAACTGCAAATAAAGTTAACCACAAAAACTTCTATAAAAGATTTTAAGGGAATTCATGAAAACAAACGCATAATTGTAGAATGTTGTCACTTCAGGTGAACTTTATGAAAGTTTTCCTGGGTCTTATGGAAATATAGAATAAAATAAAATAAAAATATGCTCAAAAGGCAGCCATGGCCTAGTGGTTAAAGAAGCGGATTTGGGACCTAAGGTCGCTGGTTCAATTCCCAAACCAGCAGGAAAAATGGGTGGTGGTGGGAGGAGTGAGCAGCACCTTCTCTTCCTCCACGTTTATGGCTGAAGTTCGCTTGAGCAAGGCACCTAACCCCCAACTGCTCTCCGGGTGCCCTAATGTGTGGCAGCCCACTGCTCCGAGTGTGTGTGTGCTCACTGTTTACATGCGTGTGTGTGCTCACTTTGGATGGGTTAAATGCAGAGTCAACAATTTATTAATACAGTATATCAAAAATTAAAAGTAAAAAAAGTTTATAAACAATACAGAACCCCAAAAGTTCTGCTAATCGTCATATAAGAAAAACATGTACTCGAATTTCCAGTTTTCTCCTTTAAATAAAGACAAAGTACAGTTAACTATGAATAACTTTTTCATTCCAATTCAGCCTAATGAAGAAATAATTTTCCACACGCTGTGACTGCATCAGGGAAAAGCTGATGTTATCAGAAAGGAATCCACCACCTCCCTCTCATCTAAAACAACTGGATGGAAACTTTTAATGGCACAACTACATGTACTGGGACAACTAATAATTGGTTTAAAGAAGCCACATCTGGTTTGTTCAGCAAAGATGAGTCTGATAAAAGTAGACCTCTGGTTGCTCCCAGGCAGTGGCTGAGAATAGGCCTTAAAGTTAAACAAAAATCTTAACTACAGGAAATGGCCTTGTTATCATAATACAACCGTTTACCATTGGCCAACAGTCTGTGTCATACATAAAAGAAGTTGTTTACTATTAAATGTAGCTATAAAGCTTGGGGCTTCAGGGCAGGTGTGTATTTTGGAACAAATATATTTTGGAACTTTATAGGAAGAAGGAAAAATACGAAGCCTGTCTAAGACTCTTAGACAGAGTTGATAATTTTTGGATTTCTTCGCAAGAACTTAAATCTTATATGTTCTACATGTATAACACTTGAAAATAGAGAGAAACTGCACACAGAAGCAGGCAGATAAAACTAGATGACTTCACTGGGGTTTATGCAGTTATAAATTGAGCAATGACAGAATAATATATACAGCATTAGGTCATTCATTCATTCATTTATTTATTCATTCATTCGCTCATTTTCTATCTGTTTATATCTTGTGGGTCATGAGTGAACTAGAGCCGATACCAGCAGTGTAAACCCCGGACAATACATTAGTTTAGCACATGGTTAACACAAAGACACAGATATTCACACTCGCATTTACACATATGGGAAATTTAGAGCAGCCAGTTGACCTAATCCACATGTCTTTGGTCTGTGGAAGAAAACCGGAGCATGCAGAGGAAGCCCACACAGACATGCTGCCTCCACACAGAAATGTTAACCAGCAGGTTCACACTCATCACTCTCATATGCACCATTAGACCAAATCTAATATTCCTGTGTGTGATGCCCCGCCGTAGGATTTAAGGTCATGTCTGTCTGATTGATCTGCTCTCTCCTCTCCCGTGTGTGTGTTCTGATTACAGG
>JBCNYH010000025.1:26784050-26799568 GCA_039654325.1 Tandanus tandanus
TTAAAATTAAATCCTAAAATCGGAGGGAAGAAGCTAGGTTAAGAACGCCGACAAGCAGTTGCCGGCACGCGATTCAACAAACAGGAACTGACGTCACAACAAGGCAAGATAACAGCAATAACAACAGTATGCAGGTATTAAGCTAATAAATTAGATATATCCGTATAAAATAATGCAAGACACATCTGCACATAATACCGCATAAAATTTACATTAATCCATGGTAGAAATCCCAGTACATTTAATGCACAACACTTTCACATTAACTATTTATTTGACATCACTCCCACCCCACTTTTCCCAGTACAATGGCACCCCCTGTGTGAGGATTTATTACTGTTTTTTTTCCCCACGAAGAAGGTTGTAATAACAATAGTGTTTTGATGTTAAACTTATACTGTGTATGCAAGCTTTTATTAACTTTGGATTTAATTCCCCTTTAATATGTAGCGTGATTCATTTCTCATCATTTTTGATGGATCGCACAACAGTTTTCACAGGTTTCGTCATTTTTGTTGCCACAGTTTTGCAGGCAATTCAGGACGCATTATGTATTTCTGCTGTGAATGTTCTTCTTCCTTCTCAAATGTAATTGGTCCTGTGGTTTTGATGGATTTTCTTTTTTAGTAGTAGTAGTTTCAGCTGTAATTTTAATTATTTAAATTAATAATTATAGTTTTACATTCTCACACTCTAATTTTGGTTGGACCACCTTTAGCCTTAATTACGGAGTCACCATGGCATTGTTGCTTTAGTTGGTCAGGTCAAGGCTCAGCAACATTATGTAGCAATAAATTGTCTGCTGATGTACTGAATGACCAGGTTATTCGTCAAAGCACTTTTTCTTCCCTCATGGCAAGGACATAAAATAATAAAAAAAAGTTGATCAGGGAGCATGAGGAATCATTGTCACAGATGAACTGGCACTACAGAGTCCTGACCTTAACCCTATTGAAAGTCTTTAAGATGTTCTGGAGAAGATTTTATGAGTGGTTTGATTCTTCCCAACAAGATGTCGGTGAAAAATAAACCCAACTCTGATGAAAATAAAAGCTGTGATGTTGCACAATTTTGATGAAACAATGCCATAGCGATTACGCACTGTAGTCAGGGCTGAAGGCGGTTCAGCAAAATATTGTTTTTATCTGGGCAGTGTACAGTATGTCATTGTTGATATTGGGACTATTTTTTAAAGAGATATTTATATAACATTTATGTAACGAGTCTTCAGTGACAGCACTTTTTACTATCATTAATTTCTATCATGGAAAGTTTTTACTACAGAGGACTGTCGCTCATAACTGCGGGGGTCACAGCCGGGTTTCCGATAGCCCAAGACTAGTAAGTTTGTACCTCGGGCAAGCAATTTTTTAAAAATAATAAGTGAAATACATGCCCAGGCGGACTAGTAATCTAGAGCTACAAAGCAGCCTTTGGTAGGTTTTTTTGGGTCTCGTGTCCAATCGCCGACCGCCAGGTAATTCTTGGCAACATTTATGTCTAGTTAAGTTTACAGCTTGATACTGTCTAAATTAATTCAATTTCGTTCAGTATTTATTTCACAATTTACATTGTTGCAAAGCAGCTTTAGCAAAAGTCATTTAAAGAGGAATTTAAACATTTTTCTAAATTAGACAGAGTACTTCATGCTATTTTTTTCTCAGATTAATTTTCTGTGCATTGATGTTATACTTGTTAATACTCTTTCTGACTTGCAACTATTCTTCAAATGTTACACTAGATGTGACTAGTATAAATTGAATATCAGATGCATTTTCCTTTTTTTCTCAGAAATAATTTTTATACTTTTGTGTTACCTATTGTGAAGTCTGGAGCATTTTATCTGGCCAAAGAAATAAGCAATTTCACAAGTACTTTGCAAAACCGTAACTTATGTAGGGCTAGCGGTTTTCAACTGCGGGCTAGTAAATTGTGTGAGCCACTAGCACTGGGGCTGGCGGATTACGGAATTCTGTGTTGACCCCTGAACAGGAACTAACTTCTCTTAGAAATGATCCGTAACGTTCGCTGGCACTGTAAAATGTTAAGAAGCTTGTCATTCATTAAGTCACAATCTCTTTGTCAAACCACTGTAGTGTACAACTAATTATTCAGGACATGCTTTTAAACAAGTTGGCTTTGGGATTATTTGCATCAATCCGTCAAATATCAGCACGCTCCATTATACCCACGAATGCAGGTTCTCCAACTGTGCATCCACTATTAACCACAGCCCATGGGCAAATACAACCCTGAGGTGACTAAATGATTAGGAACTGCACCCCTGTTTTATAATCATTGGGTGGTTTGTTCCAGACGTGGGCTGTTTAGGCATAAACTGACAGCCTAATCAAAAGGCCCAGACGCATGCTATTGTGCCCAGCTCCAGTCTAGTGTGATTAATGAAGAGCCTGGTCACAAAGGGATTGCCATGAGCTTCGATACAAGAGTCACAAAATGAATGTGTTTATACGCCACATATGCCGATTTCCTGCACTTACCCACACATAACATATAAAAACACTAACACTCAGCATTCTATAAATTGTTGAAGTGTGTGTTTTTATGGGTCACACATGCCCTCATGCAATTTATAGTCTGGGTGTGTCTTGTGACATGGCATTGAGTTTGACTAAGCATTTCTGAATCACACACTTATCTTAACATATTAGCCTTGTCAGTGTGTTTATGGCTTTGAGGCCCATAAAAAGAATTGTTTGTCACATATTTATAGGCTCCATACTGTCATAAATTGATGCCGTATGTGATTCTACAGGCTATTTTATGACAGCATCATCCTTGTCATGATTATGCTTGGTGCTTGATGGAGCGTTTTTTTTTATCATGGCCTCAAAAGAGTCATGAAGAGAACATGTTGCACATCATGTTCACACCTTGTCCAACCTGAGCACTGGAAAATGAGTGCATGGCCTCGGGACATGACAGCAAGTGATGAATTAACATTTGCGATCGTCACCGCAATTGATAGCTCAACTCAAGTCATAATGCAGTGGTCCAACCACAGAGGGGGAGCAAACATATTGATTTATTAATATTCAGTAACAGTTCTGCGTCTCTCACAAAAGGCTGATGGCAGTGGTGATGCTGTTGCTAAGCTACAGCAGAAGTGATAGTAAGTAGCAGGAATTCACACTCATAACACAGAGTGCTCTTTAGCTTATTAACAGGCGGTTTACGGCTTAATTCTCATTTAGTATTTAAAATGGCACGATCTGATTGGTCCCCTATCTTGGGATTAAGAAAACATTATCTTGGCTAGTGCTTGAATCAAAACAAGTCATGATGACTTGGAGCAGGTGTCTGGCGGCATCATCATCACCATGCTTTAAATGGAAAAAGAAAGCTTTACCGAGCAGTACATATTCATGTAGTATGTACTTAACTCTGAATGGGGGGTGAACAGACACTGCTGGTTACACAGCATTTACTTCTGCTCAGACTTCTCCCTAAAGCTGTTTTATCTAAAAATAGCTTCTGGCTAAGGTTGTACTAAGTCTACCAGTTTGTCCAGTGTAGCAGTGTTGATATCCACCATTGTACTCCTTTGAGACTCCCTTTTTTTTTTTTTTTTTTTTTTTTTAAATAATATACTTTATTACACGAGTCTGAGAAAAAGGCTGATTGAGGAAATTGCTGTCACAACACTAAGCTTTTGTGCTGAAATATCCTCTCGAAACTATTTCACTGTGAAGATATACAGTGACATGCATATTGGCGATTATATTACCAAACCTGCCTGTCATCATGCCTCAGAGTGCACAAGTTTTCCCTCAGAAAATATAATTATTGTTTTTTATGAAGAAATGAGCTAACGAACATGTGAATCTGATCTGTGCAGGTGTTTTTAACTCTCTGATATTAGTAGACCTGTGCTGGAAGCTCTGCCCCCTTCTACCATATCATGCGCTGTCAGTCTCTACCAGGGTTAACAGTATTATATTTTGAGACCAATAATGTAAAAGAAGGTGCTTGGCTAGTTAAGGTAATCTAAACAACTTTATATAACCTTGGCTTGGTACGAGTCTGTGGATCAGTCACTGAAGAATGAAGAACATTCTAACAAAACATAGCACCTCAGATGGCGTATTGATGGTCGTGGCGGAGATGAAGTTTTAAAACCTCAAGTCGCCCATGGGCAAGGGGTGGGATCCAATGACTGTGAGGACCATAATATATAATTTACATAATTTTTATATCAATCAAATGATTCACAAAATCCTCTTGTCCTGTTGCTGAGGCACATGTGAGTACATGATCATTGTAAAATTGTTTTTAGAATTTGCCAGTAGATTGAAAGCTACACGGCCTAACTCTGTCCCTACTGTTATGTTCTGACAGTTAGCATACAGGCTGCATTGAAACCAGATGAATGTCAGTTTCAGTCTCAGTAGTTGCCCTTTAAAGGCACCTTTATGACTCTGCCCTGTCTGCTGCTGCTGCATTAACCAGCCTTCCTACCCCACCTTTTTTGCAATCGGTTCAGCACATGCAACTGTGGCTCATCCCTGATTAGCCTCGCTCTCCCCGGCTTACCTCGTGCTGATTGAAAAGGCTGCACACGAGACACGCACTCTGCCTCCAAGCTCGTTTTAAAACACAAAGCATCCACCAATGCTAATTTTGTAATTAGTTTCACCAGTTTGTTGAAGTTACAAGTGAGTGTGTGTGTGTGTTTTATGGGATGATTTTTTTCCCCCCTTGCATGGCTGATTCATTGCTTCTTCAGATAATATGCCCTTTTTGACCTTAAGTCTTTAGGAAACCAATGACATTACATTCCATTGCCATGTTCAAGGACTGTTTCTTGGTAATCACAGAGGGGAAAAAGCACAGCTCCTTTTATCTTAATACTTTAGTGTTGCCAGGTCTGCACTATAAACTGACGGACTAGCCAGATACTAATATTCAGTACAAAACCTATACCAACAATAGCCTTTCCATCCATACATATCATTTGACATCATGACCACAGTGGAATTGCTAAACTTGTGATGATAGTTGCTATAAAGCATACTTTGCAATCTTGGAAGCAATTTGACAACAGTTTTGAGAAGATATACGAGTGGCTTGCTGGTCCTAGTTCTGTGTGTAGCGCAGCAGGTGCTGGGATGCAGGATCAGTACTGGGGGCAATAGTTACATTATTGAGGTGAATCATTCCATCATGAAGTAGACAATCTGTAACTACATAAAAACCAGTAGCCTGGACATTCTGACATGGGAATGTGTGGTTGGACAGATTCAACAGAACATATTATATTGCATATTAGGGATGGCAAGCGCTAGGGACCAATACGATATATCATGATACCTAGAGGCCAATTTGGTTTGTATTGTGATCCTGTAAATTTCATGAATCTATAAATGTCCAGATTCAATATTACATTTTTTTTCCCCAGTTTATTTTTGTTACAACTTTAAAACCTTGAACCACATAAAAGAAAGTTGAGTCATACCTCCAAAGCATTAAATCTTGAAATCTTTATGATTTTTGAACTGAATTGAACATGAGTAATTAAATGTACTACTTAGAACATTACTTTTTCTTCCTCAGAAATCAAGGCAAGCATTTAAACAATACAGAATTAATTCCACTGCAAAAAAAAAAAAAAGATTTTTTTATATATATTTTGGAGCAAGTGTGCCGATACATGAATCGCAAAACCGGGGGTGGAAATTAACACTAGTCTGCTGGCCTGTGGCGAGTCAAAGATCTGTAGGGCGAGTGAAATTAGCTAGCAAGTCATCCTGCTGGCGACCTGACAAATCCAATAGCCAAAGAAGATATAGCGTTCCTGACCAGTAAATGTGAAGGAGGACTAGTAGTTTCATAATTTCACTAGTCCTGTTGGCCAGTAGCTTAGTTTTGCTAAATTGTGAAGAAAAAAAACTGAATCGATTAACATAATGTGCATATCTTTGGACCATGGGAAGAGTACTTGAACGAAACCGATACAAGCTCTGGGACTTGAAACCTGAGCCTGGGACTTGAACCCAGGACCTTCTTGCCGTGCATCAAGTATTGCCTTCCCTATCACACGACCACCACCAACCAGGGAGGGGCGTAAGCATGCACATGCCCCCTCCATGGCATGCAATGCTGCCACCCGTCTTTTTTCGAACTGCTGCGCATGCATATTTGGGGCGGCCTAACACACTCGGAGGGGAAGCGCTATCTGCCCCCTCGTACGAATGAGCTCACAGACGTCAATGATTAGCTGGTGATCACTGTGAGTGACAGGGAAGTGAGCGTATGCCATCCCTTCCTCTTGTGAGAGCTCGGCCAGTTAGCTCCTATGGACTCCCGATCATGGATGGCTGTGGCATCAATCTGGATTCGAACTTGCGATCTCCGGGTTGATAGTCGCGCACCTTGTCGATGTGCCACTCGGGAGCCATTATTATTATTATTTATGCTAAATTTTATTTAAATATATTTCTAATTGCTGGGTTGAATTATATAGAGTGAGTAATTAATTCATGTCATTTTAATGTGATCTGATTGTGTTTTAAAATCTCACAATGATGTTGGGAAGAAATAACTAGTATTGTGAGATTAAAGTATGTGAGACCGAATATTTCAGCAGTAAACCTTGCAGTTTCGCAGTAACAGTGATCTAGGGTTGTGTAGTTCCTGAGCTTGGTGAGAGGTCAAAGGTTAGTTTTATTCAGGGGGATTATGTTGAAATGATGCTATCTTCATTCATTGTGTTGATGTAACTCCATTCAATCAGACCAATGTACACATTTCTATTAAGTAAATTCAATTTGCTTTTTAAAGTTAAGGAGACATTCTGGATTTGCCAAGTCATTGAAGCTAGAAGTTGAAAATTGTTGAGTAGATGAATTCACAACAAACTGGAATTTATTAAAAAAAAAAAAAAAAAGCTTTGTCTTTTTTTAGAACCACTGTGAAACTGTAAATGCGAGTTTCTCATGATTCTGAGATCAGCCTCTTTGGGTTCACGTGAATCCTTCTTATTTGAGTAGATTGCTATATAGACATGGTTGCTATATAGTTATAACTAATCAAATTCATGCAAAACACTCCTCTCAAAACCTTGATGACTTTAAAACAACAACAACTTGACAGCTGTTCAAAAGCGATCCGATACCGCAGGACTAACAGAAGCACTGACACACTAATCCGCTCCAGAAAAGGTGAAATTGTGCTTTGTGCTGTAAAGTGTGGTTGAATTTGGAATGTGAGATTTGGGTAAAATATGCTTATACAATATTTACCTCCTGGAATCCATGTAGATGGGACAGTACTTCCATACAACTCAAATGTGGTGAAATTCATGCACTGGCTTTATATCTGACACGATGGGTTTGCTCAGTATGCCTGCGGTTCATCCAAGTGCTGACTGAAAACCCATCAAGTGGTTCTGTCTATGCAATGCATCAGGTACACTGCTAAGGTGAGCAGTTATTACAGACCTTTTGCATGATGTACAGATGCACAGGTCAAGGGTTAATACAGCAAATTATGTGGATCTCCTTTCTTAGTTTCGGTTCCAGAAAAAAGGATTGCTTGTGAGGGAGGAAAAAGCGCCGTTAAAGCAGTTTTTTGGGCTGCAGTAAGGGGACTTCTGAGAAAATGGCGCCAGATGATTTTATTTGGAAATTCATCTTTGCTTGTAAAGTGGTGTAAAAGGGAAACTAATGTACATCCACCCACATGCACACACTCGGCCAGCCTTGTAAGTAGCATTAGAGATCAACTCCTGCTGCTTGCCTGCATGTGTCTCTGGTAAGTCCCACTAAGCAAAAATTGTGTGTGTGTGTGTGTGCTCCACCACACCACAGTTTCCTTGGTTACTCCAGAGCTATTGCATAATGCGCGTGGCTTTGGCGTGCAGATTAGCCGGCTCAGGATCTGCTCTCCCTGAACCGTCCTCCCACACTCATTTTCTGCTAATGAATCAAAATGACTCACGCAAGTAAACCATTAATTCAGAGCAAGCATATCCATGATGACCCCTATATGAGACCTGAGGTCATTATGCTAAGGTGAGGAGCTGAACCCAAACAATTTAATTTGAGAATGAGGAGTTATGATTTGAGATCTTTTGTCATAATCAGGTATAGCGTGATGTTTAATGAGTTATTTAATACTTGGGGTATGATCTTGTGTGTAAACAGCCTAAGGCTGGTTTCACACCTTTCTTGTTTGCTGGATTCTTCCTCAGAAGTTGTTTCAAGTCATCTGATTTTACATTACCGCAGTTTCCAAGCAATTGTTTATTGTACATGTGGGTGTTCTTTAAATAGTCACAAATTGGGCAGGGATTCAAGCACTCATGACGCTTTTAGGTTTGCCCCATTAGTACCTAAAGCATTGTTTTCCTTTACTTCTCATCTGGCATTATTATCAGCAGTTTATGAATCCATGAAAGTATGACTGTCTTTCTGTAGTCCAGCATTTGAATTGGTACATTATGTGGACAATACAATCCTAGTGTACAGCTAGAAGGGAAGGCATAGACATGCTCTGATGTCCTGTCAATACCGCAAGGATTGATTTGTTATACTTGCTTAAATAACGCTTGTTCGTGAAGGCAAGATGGATGTCACTGGATAGTTGGCCTGTGAACATCTGCAGTATTCAATTCAACGACATCAAAACAAGCCTGAGGCACATAATTGCTTTAGTGTATACTCCACAGGAATATAAGCCATAAAAGTACAATTGATTAGATTTTTATGGTTTGTTTTTTAGATCCTTACATCATGACATTTACAGCATTTGGCAGACACCCTTATCCAGAGCGACTTAGGTTTTTATCCAATTCATACAACTGAGCAGATGTGGGTAAACGGCCTTGCTCAAGGGCCCAACAGTGAAAGCTTGGTGGTACTGGGGCTTGAGGCACCAACCTTCTTAGCAGTAATCCAAAGCCTTAAAATCTGAGCCACCACTGCCCAAGTGAACAGACTCTGGTGAATTCCAAGAGCATGTGCGAGCAGGTGCAGAGAGCTGTATAACGATGTCTTTTTAACTTACTTTAAGAGTTTAAGAATATACAATGTGGAAACATAAAGAAAGGCAAACTAAAATGAGATTTATATAGTTAATATTTACATACATTTACCATAACAAGGGCAGGCCAAGTGAGTCTCCGCTGTGTAGCTAACAATGTATTTTTACCCCTACTTATTCCTAGTTTAGTACATACAACACCACACTTTGTAAAGATTTGTTACTGTAGAAAAGTAAATTTATTGCTTTATTTTTCCATTTTGATGCGTAATAATGATTATGCCACCTATTCCATTTGACTGTGCAAACTGTGAATATCCATTATTTTTATTCAAGCATTCTCCACTCAGAATAGTTTTTTTTTTAATCTACTGTGTTATGTACTAATGTCTAATATTATTATTCTTTTAAATTATTTCTTCTTCCTGATTGGTGGAAATCAATTCATTCTTGGTATTCTTTTACAAGCCGACTTATCCATCGCTGACATCAGATAAGTGGAATAAGTTGAAAATATTTTGAAAAGATAATAAAACAGTTGTAGAATTTGGCTTTTGTATGATATAGAGAATTGTTCAGGATAGGAACTGAAGAGGAACACATATACCCATGCTTCTTTATTCAATTATTCACTCAGTCATGTAGCACAATCTATACATTTCTACAGATATAGGTCAAAGCATCAGTTGCATTTACATTTATGGCAATTAACAGATACTTATCCAGAACAACTTTTATCTCATTTATACAACAGCAATTGAGGGTTAAGCACCCTGCTCGAGGGCCCAGCAGTGGCAGCTAGGTGGTACTGGGGCTCAAACTGCTGACCATCTGATCAGTAACGCAGAGCCTTATCCACTGAGCCACCACTGTCCTCTACTGTCCAGTTAATATAAAATCAAAATATGGGATTTAAAAAAAAATAATAATTTATTTTAGTGACCGTGGCTTGGTTGCTTGTACCAGACGGGCAAGTGTGAATATTTCAGAAACTGAGCTTGAGATCTTTTAGATAAATCAGTCTCATGAGTTTACACATAATAGTAGGAAAAGAAGGACACATCTGTGTGAGCAGGAGTTCAGTCTTCTTGATGAGAATGGTTAGTCTGATTCAATCTGACAGGCCTATAGGTGGTAATTTATGAGATTGTACAAATGCCCATGCAATTATAAATTCTGTTTATTGGTCTGATTCATTGTTGATTTCTCCATTGATTCCTGATGCAGCTGTTTGATTAACACATTTAGCACACATGTTGAAATAAATTATACTAGTCCTTTTCAAAAGGCAATGAGCTTGAACCAAAACATAAAACTAACAGATAAAATCAATGTCATGTCTGCTTTCTGTGGGAGTAGATACTAAATCTCTCATTGAGGATCTGTGAAAGCTGCTAAATTCTCTCTGGGTGGGTCTGATAAATCTGCTAAGCAAGCCTGCCTTGGTGACTGTAGGATAGTTACCCCCGGTATCGGACATGCTGCTCAGGTTGAAACCAGTGGCACTTGTGCATAGTGTCAAATGCATGGAATTTTATAATGTATTGCTGGTGTTTACATCCTAGTTGAAGTGATCATTTTACACAGATTTAGCACCATTGTCAGCTTTTTATTTATGCATTGAAACCACAGTTTGGACCACTTTCCAACAGTTTTCAGCACTGTAGTCACAATGGATTTGCAATGCAAAAAACATGCCAGCATTAATCAATTAAATTGATTGAGTAATTAACCTCAGAGCCATAAGATTTCAATAGATCAGACAGTTTGGAACCAGTTTGAACCTAACCAAACTGGTTTTTGCTTTCTCATCCCTAAACAGGACAGCCACATTAACTCAAATACCCACTCTATACAACAGAGGTGAGCAGAATGCACAGTATATGGAACCATGTGGTATATGCGTTTCAATAGCATGCAAAATGCTAAAAAGACAAAGTTGTAAGATAATATGTTGGAATTTATTCCTGGAGTACTGGTAAGGCAGCGGAGTAAGACTAACATATTAGAAGTTGGAAAACACTAGGACAAGTTTTAAGGCAGACCAATGTAAAAAGAATATGCAAAACCAGTGCTATTTAAGGTGCAAGTTACTTTGACTACTGGAAAAACAAAGACAAGCAGAGAGACGGTTAGCTTACCTGTCTCGTGAACAATTAACAGGCCAAAAACTGTACAGCCATTGAAATACAACTAGTACTTGGAACTTCATGGAAAAGTTAAACATTTAACATAGACATATAAATAGAAACCATGTAAGTGATTGAACAGTAATGGAGCCAAATAAAGGAATGATCAAAACCAGAACTTCAAGCTAATAAAATGCTAGATAAAGCCTATCTAAATGAACAGAGTGAGCATTGGTCCAGACTTGAAGCTTTACACAAAGGCTCAATATTGCTTGAAAATATAAAAAATATAAAGGAAATCTGAACATGGCTTAAGATGTTGAAGTCACAGAATCGTTCAGAACCTTATAGTTCTATTGTCCTGGTATTTCTGTAATCTGCGTATTTGAAAATAAGGTTATATCTAGAATCATAGAGTTCTTTGGTTTGTTCTTTGGGAACCATCTAAAAGGCTCTATACAGAAACTTGTAGTAACATTGTAACTGCCCAAAAGGTTCCAGGTAGTAGCCTACCCCTTTTTAAATCTAAGACTGTGAACTGTTCAATATACCTTTCTTCTGTATTCATTGTAATAGGAATGCAAATAGTTTTGGTACTGGGCATCTTAAAAGGGTTATCATCAGGATATGGAACCATGGTTCACTTGGTATAAAGATGAACAAGGCTCCAGACTACTGATGAACAAGGCTCCCTGTTTTGGTATGTGCATGGGGTGGTTATACTTGGTGAAAAGAAATAGCCTACAGAAAGTGATTGATAAGCCTCAAACCTAAATGTGAAAGCAAATTGAAACACTACATACATTTTTTTTTTTTTTTTGATTTTTGATTTTGCTATACTGTATTAATTCCACAAGGGAAATTATTGCCTTTGCACTTAACCCATCCAAAGTAAGCACACACACGTAAACAGTGACACACTCTGAGCAGTGAGCTGCCACACACATTGCGGCGCCCGGAGAGCAGTTGGGGGTTAGGTGCCTTGCTCAAGGGCACTTCAGCCATGAATGTGGAGGAAGGGAAGGTGCAGCTCACTCCCAGTCAGTCAGACTGGACAGTAATCATTCATGCCAGAAAAAAAACTTAAATGTTTGGTGAATTGGTCCATTCTGGCAAAATTGTATTTAACTGAAGAAGTTTGCTAATATTTCAGCTCCTCATCGTATTACGCCTTAACCTTCCTTAATAAAACAAACTGCTTTCTGGAAAGACAGAATAGTTTTGGCAACTATCAAGTAAATTGGTCTACTCGAAATAAAAAGATGTGGCTCTTACTGAATCGATATTTGGGGAAAATCCTAATTGCTGGATGAGGGATCGGATTAGTTTGCAGCTCTCAGGGGAAACGGACAAAGCCAAGCTTTCAGCCTGCAATCTCCTGTCCGTCAGATTCCGTCTGCTGAATCTCACCGTAACAGACATTCCATTCTACAGTTATACTTAATGATGGTGAGTAAAAAAGAAAAGCAGTGCAGAAGCAAATTTTTATTATTTTTTATTTTTTTATAATGGTTCTTACATCCAAAAGGAATATGCTGCAGGAAAAAAATGTTTTTTTTAAATTATATTTTCTTCACTGTTTATTATGTCTCTTTCTGAATCAGATAACCTTTAATATGTTGCCTATAACCAGTTAAGTATTATGGGTAATTTTAAGGGCATTACATTGTTTTTGGACATTACAAAGTTAAAACTTTAATTTTTTTTCAATTACTGAATCTATGAAAGCACACATTTTTATTAATCACAACTTTTTTGTATGACAAAAGTATAAAAATGCACAAAAGATAGTTTACAGACATCAGTATCATAACATTAAAGAGTACCGGTATTGTTCATCCTTACAGCATAACTTGTGCGTATGTAATACGTTTAAGGTTTTAAACAGCTTATTTTAACATGAATGACCATAAAAAGCACAAAACTGGTAATTTTATCCCGTGGATTATTAGAGGTGTGTTGAACTGTGGGGGTCAGCAGTTTTTCCCTGGAAGTGATGTCAATGCATTGGGTGGAGTTGAGGTTCTTGTGGAGACAGTGAAACTAACATTTTAGTGACTCTGAGGATGAGAGTGCTGCCAGAGACAGTAGGTACAAAATGGCTTATGCAGCTGTTTTGCCAACTCAGCTTTCCTGTTGTCAGTTGGTTTAGAAACTAAAAGAAATGTTTTCTGCGCTTGTTGTTTGTGCAGCTCATCACAGGCTGATAATGTGTAATGCTGCACGGGTCAGTGACATAGCCCAGCCAATTCAACGAGCTCACATCACTACCAAGCTGGAGCAGCAATCAGAAAGGCAACATGTCTAGAGCTGTAACACTCATGCTAGTCAGCATGTCTGAGCATGCCTAGAGCTGTAACGCACACTTTAAAATCGGGCATGGACTGTTTCCAATACCTGATTGTTTTAACTAGCTAGTAATACTAATTCACCACAGTACGCTTTCAGGACACTGTAATCATTTAAATTAATTTTGACTGCAAATCTGTAAGCCAGATGAATGAAGTACCCAAATTGTACTTTTGAAGTGATCTTGTCCGTCTGTGTCATTATCACTGAAAAGTACAGAAGAACAGAGTTAAAGAACTTTTCTTTCTCAGCGATCTTCAGGGAATTCAGATGAGGCAGCTTAATATCAAATATGTGGCTTTTTCCAAATCTAGTATTTCATAGGGGTGAATGTGTTCAGGTCACGGGGTCGAGTGAATGTACAATTCAAATATACATTTTTCATAAACTCTAATGGATGACTCATGGGGAAAAGTTATGCATGAGGTGTTAAATGGATTTACACATTAATGCAGAAATATAATTATTTTAAAGCATTTTGGTGATTATATTCCATGATGATGAGTAGAGTTAGTCAACTGGAGCAGGCAAACTGCTGAGTGTTCTCTCAGCAATACTTATTGCATTAGAGAGGTTTTATTAATGGCTCTGAGGCATTTATCTGAAATATGTGCTTAGTTAGGTTGTTATGAAAGACACTTTACCAATATTGAACACTTTAAATTTTTATATTGTGCTAAACACGTTTTAGACCACTTTTCATGAACGAAAGAAATACACATATTTTGATGCATTTTTAGCTATTTACATTTTGTCTTTGTTAAAGAAAGAAAATTTAACAAGTGTAAGATTTGAAGTTCACCAGAAAGCTGAGTATTAATTATGTCCTGCTCTGACCTTTATTATCGCGAGCATTTTTGCAGGCATTGTGTTTATATATTTTTCCAGTTTCCGTAAAGACAGTGTTCCAGATTCAGAGTTTTGGTGAGTAAAGTTTTGTGTCTAAGAGTTTTGTGGTAAAATCCTGACCACACCCCTGCATGGATTTGCACAACACTTAATGGGGACATTACCCTACCTAAGTCCCAGAGATCATTTGATTTTGGAATGTCTCAGTGAATAGTCAAGGTCAGAGTAAGGTCACACTGTTTGTGGGATAGAGTACTTATAATCTAATTTGAAATGAGTGCTAATACACATCGCGTTACGATGGAAGACTAACAGGAAAATATATATGGACTTCCAAAAGAGACAGTTACCCAGCTGTTTTGTAAAATATTTATATTTAAATGTGGTCACTTCCATGTGCTATAGAACATATCGTAAGACGAGCGCATTGGTAATAAAAACCAGTACCCATATAGGGCCTGTTTACTACATTATCCATGTTGTCTGGTGGAGGTACCGTGTTACCAATGACTGTCTTTGGATGAAGCCTTCGTGCAATCAATTCATGAGTTAGTTAATTCCCAATTTGTTCAAGTGAATTCAAGTGAATGCTTCTTGTTCAGTTAAAGGCTGTTTCATGGTCAGGGTTGCCTTTTTAAAATTATACAAGGGACCCCTTTAAGTAGGCACTTACATGCTTTATGACTGTCTCTTGTTTATTGTTGTATAGAGGAAGAGTAGTCTGAATTGCACTCCAAATTACTAACTAACTTTTACTTTTGGAGTGGTATTTTCATACAATCTAGAAAGATTTTCTGCTGCTTGTAAGCTCTATTTATAATCTAAGTGGCTTTGTCGAGATCCTTTGTCTGTCAAAAATGTCTTCTCCGGAAAGTAGACTTTACATGTGGAGGACAGTGATGTTTTTTTTCAGATATTAATTGCTTTTTCTAAAACACCACAGTACTGTATAGCTTGCTGAAAAATATAATTGGAATTGGATGTGAAATACTTTGTGTACAGAGTTCCACATCAGCTTGATAAGCATGTCCATCAAAAAGTGTCTTCTCCGGAAAAACTACAATGATTGTCACTGATGCTGTTGTTACTGCAGTTAATAATATATACAACAAATGTTGCATGAAACCTGCTCAGATAATGTGTTTAGTGAGCTTTTATTCTTAATGCTGTGAATTCTTTACAATTCTG
>JBCNYH010000025.1:26862462-26875414 GCA_039654325.1 Tandanus tandanus
GGGTGCAAGCAGGGACTCCTGCATGACTAACTATGGCAGCATAACTAAAAAGAGAGAAACCAGAAGGAAGGCAGACACTAGGGCACCCTGTAACGTTGGGCAATCAGCCATTCCACTGTCAACGGACCTGGGTGAGCATGTAGAGTGATCCCAACATCACAGTTTACCAGAACTCTCTGTGCCTGAGAACCCCCAGATCTGCTCCTTTACCTAATACAACAAAATACTTGACTAAACATGTTTTCAGCCTAGTCTTAAAAACAGAGACTGTGTCTGAGTCCCGAACATTAACTGGAAGGTTATTCCATAACTGTGGGGGCTTTGTAAGAGAAAGGTCTGCCCCCTGCAGTAGTCCTCAGTATTCGAGGTATCACTAAGCAGCCTGCATCTTTTGATCTAAGGGGTTGTGCTGGATAAACAACAATAAGTTTGCTAAGATAATGTGTTATAGGTTAAAAGTAGCAATTTATATTCGATTTCAAATTTAATAGCCAGTAGACTAGGTTAAGGCTTAACCTTAGCCAGTAGGAATTTATTAACTGATAAATAAATAAAAATCACTGGTCCCCTAAGCACAAGTGTATTTTTATGAAGATGATCTAGCTGTTCAGATATTATTTAATGTGTATAATAATGTAATAATGTGACGATTCATCCATGTATAGCTAACTTTGTGTTCTTAAAGATTCTGCTCACAGAGCATATTTCTGTTAACATTTATTTACTATAATTTGATTTGAGTTTGCATTATTTTTAAGCCTACTTGTTTCTGAGTAATTAGGGTTTGGGTTTATTGACAAATATTTATTTGAGCTCATACTATGATAATATAGTAATAATTATACTCAGTAATAATAACACTAAATATAAAAATAAATCATACATAGACAGAAGTCTAGACAGACCCCTGCTTAAGCTTTATGGTCATAAAGGACCATCCTAATGGAATCAGCATGAAGTGGTGGAGATGTGGTAATAAGGTATGACAACATGACATCATTTCACCCAAGTCGTCGTTATCGTCTTCTCCCATCCTTATAGCTGAGGGTCGGAGGACATGGATGCATACACCCGAGCAGTCCACCACTTCCTCCCTTTGCTCCTGTCTATCCTTAACTCTTTTTGGGATTAAGTTAGCGGAACAGCCAATTAGCCTAATGTGCATGTCTTTGGACTGTGGGAGGAAACTGGGGCACCCTAAGGAAACTCACACAAACATGGGGAGGACATTCAAACAACCCAGGGCCTTCTTACTATGAGGCAGAAGTGCTAACCACTACGCCACCATACTATAAAACAATATTATGTATTTTGTTACAATTTCCAGCAGCCAATGAGAAGGGGGGGAATAAAGGCAGTTATATGAGTATTATGTCATAAGAGGATTTCTTAAATAAAATGCATTCTGAAATGGTGTTTTGTTTCAAATAATGTACTCTAGAAAGATTACAATTAATTGAGAACAACTCTAATAAGATTTTTCAGCATGCAGAAATAAGGATGATGAAAAAGTGGGCTCAAACTGTGTAACCCTTTCACATGAACAGATTGCAATTTAAAATATATGGCCAAAGTGTTTTACATCAAATTACCCATTAATGGATCATCATTATTATTACAGCTACTTTAATGCTGCAGTTAAGGCCTTCGTGAGTCATATGAAGTATAATAATGATGCACATTTAATGATTGATGTTCACAATTATATGCTGAATTTTCTCATATAGCTCACCAAGCCATATCCCCTCATGCTCATAGTGAATCATTACCTTTCCTGTCAGTATGTTATGAATATTACAGTTTCCTTTTTCTTTGTGCTGCAGTCGGGGGAGACCGCTCTGCATGTGGCCTCTCGATATGGCAACGTGGATGTAGTTCAGTATCTTTGCAGTATTCGTGCAAACCCTAACCTGACCGACCGGGTGAGTAACGCCACAGTAACTGGAAGGTACCAAATACTTCACGTCAAATCAGGAAGCGTGTACTACAAACAGTATTTCTCTATTAAACATTCAACTCTAAAGAAAATTCTGTTTATATTCAGATACTAAAAGTGGGATATAGTGTAGTGACAAAAGAAGTTATGACAAGAATTGGGGGAATTTCTTTATAGATATAGAATAATGAAGGATTTTGTCATGTTTCCTGTGCTAGTATTTAGTTCTATAACAGGAGTGACTTTTTTTAATGCAGAGTTTCATACTTCTGCATTACATTACTCATTGCGGTTTGGGGAGGAAGGGGTTAATCCCGCCATTTTACACTTTCTGCGTTAATTTCCATGGAATCACACTGGTCTGTTACTAGCAGTTCTTGCCAAATTTGGTCCAAATGTCATTCATGAACTTGCTAATTATGCCTAACGGCTTTACTAAATCTGAAAGCACTGAATGATCAAGCACTCCACAGCAATGGCACACAGAGTGCGCTAATCATATTTGCGCTTCATTTCACTCGAGAACAATTACATTTATGGCATTTGGCAGACGCTTTTATTCAGAGTAACTTACATGTAGCGGTTTAACACTACTGTGCAATCGATGGTTAAGGGCTTTGCTCAATAGTGGCATCATGTTGGTACTGGAGATTGAACTCCCAACCTTCACATCAGTAACCCAGAGCCTTAACCAGTGAGCAACCAGTGCCCTTATACCATCTTCCTCCCATCTTCCAGTAGGACTTCAGGACACAAATAACAGTTGTTATTTTCAGAATGACTTGAATAGAAGCATGAACAAAAGAGATTTTCCATTTTGTTTATGGATGTAAAGCTAGATGAAGTACTGGATGAAACATTCTGTTAGGAAAAAGAATAACGTTCCTTAGCACTTGAAAGCTCTTTTACTGGTTCTTTGCCCTTACTGTATAACTAACACTTTAACTGGTCTTTGTCCTGCAGGAGCAAGAGACTCCTCTGCACTGTGCAGCATGGCACGGGTACTCAGCAGTTGCTCGGGCCCTATGTCAAGCTGGCTGTGACGTTAACGCCTGTAACCGTGAAGGCGAGAGCCCCCTGCTCACTGCCTCGGCCCGTGGCTTCCGTGACATTGTCGAGTGCCTACTAGGTCACGGGGCTGACATGGACTCCACTGATAAGGTACATGCATACACACAAGACAAGCAATATATAATATATATGTATGTGAGTGCTATCTAGCTCAATCAGAGACACTGAGATCAGACCTCTTGTTATTAGATGCTAAGAATATCAGAATGCGTCATGTAAATGTGCAGCTATTATAAACCGAGGCTTTCAGGTGCTTCTCTGCGTTACATTCTATGAATTATTTACTTTTAACAAGGCTACTATAAAAGGGGTATGGATTATTCCTACATTATAGATGCACTTTTCTCTAACTGAATATATTGCTAATGTCTAAACTGAAACTGGTCCTTGTGTTTTAAACTCTACATTACATAGGCGTAGGAAAATTAGCTCCTTTGTTTGCAGAGTTTTTGAATTTCCTTGGACCAAATGTAGCTATCTATAGTAATCTATAGTATGGAGACACATTTGTACAGCAGCTCCACATTTAGATTTGGAACTGCCTCTCTGTTCTATTAGCAACTACTTTATTTTGCATGTGCACGTGTGTGCTACAGGACAACCACATCGCACTCCACCTGGCCGTACGGAGGTGTCAGGTCGAGGTGGTAAAGTGCCTCCTTAGCCACCACTGCTATGTGGACCACCAGGATCGCCATGGAAACACACCCATGCACATTGCCTGTAAGGATGGAAAGCTGCCATTGGTGACACTGCTGTGTGCTGCTAAAGCCAACTTGGACATTCCAAACAAGGTAAGCAAGGTACAAACTGGTTTAGCAACGACAGCCTGTATATGCATAGTGGCCCTTTATCCTTTCAAGAACAATTCAAATCCCCATGGGCACGCCATCCTACACAAACTACACCATACTATTCTACACCAACTACACAAAATGGAATATACTCGGTTACCTTTTTTCATAATAAATAGTCAGTTTTTGTGCTCATTTAAAGACTATTTTTTGACTTACTGCACATTAATATGCTTACATTATCATATCTGATTTGATATACATTATATACTAGTCAGCCACAACATTAACACCATTTGACTAGTCTGCAGCTAGGCACCCCCATATGCAACAAGCTGCAATGCATTGTGTTCTCTGACACTTTTCTATCATAGCCAACATAAACAGCTTCAGCAGTTTGTGCTACAGTAGCTCTTCTGTTGGATCAGAACAGATGTACTACCCTTCACTGTTCACATGCATCAGTAAGCCTTGGGCACCCATGACACTCTTGCAGACCACTGTCCCTGGACCACCTTTGATAGGTACTTACCACTGCATAAAAGTAACTCGCCACAAGACCTGCTGTTTTGAAGATAGAATAGACCTAGTTTTTTAGCCATCATTATGTGGCCCTTATCAAAGTCACTCAGATCTTTACACATTTTTTCTGCTGTCAACACATTCAATTTGAGAACTGACTGCTCACTTTGGGTATAACACATCCCACTTCTTGGCAGGTGCGCGATGTTATTTACGTCACCTATCAATGGTTTAATGGTTTTTAATGTTTTGCTGTATATTTGAGTCATTATTGCAAAAGAAGCTCTGTCAGAAGTAACTACTATAATTTAATGTAAATGCACTTATTCTACTGCATTATTGTTTCTGTATTAGGAACTTTCATATAAATGATATTGTGAGATTTACTGTGAGGAGAGGTTTAGTTTATCAGTGGATTGGTCGCCAATGTTAGAATGTTTTGTAGTAGTTACTGGGTGAACATGATGATAAAGGGAATGATTTCCTGTTGTGCCACTCAAGAGACCCAGGAACAACTTTTTATAGCTGATACAATATAAGTGACTACATGCACACTATTATATCTAAGCAATAGTTTCTTGTTGGGATGACTACTGTTTGTGTAAAATGCAGATGTTTATTCAGAATGTAGATGTATATACAGTATGCTTTCATAACCTTTCCTTAAAATACAGTGTAGGTTTACCTTACTGTTAGCCTTTGACAAATTTTAAACACTTTGTGTATTTATTTATATAACTTGACAGGACCTGCAAGACTTTTAATAAATAGGGTAAAGGTGTACTCACATGTAAGCGAAATAGGGCAAAATAGCTCATTTTTTTGTCAGTTGTTTTTGATTTTGGCTGGCCGGAAAAATGCGCAGTAAAAATGCGCAACAATGGGACAGCCGCACTGTTTGTTTTAAGCTGAAGTGCGTACGTGTGTGTGTGAGATACCTAGTGGAGCGCGGAGCTGCGTGGAAAAACCTGCGCCTTTCTCTACGTTGCGTTCATTCCATGTCAGATCGAAGCATAATTACCTGTTAAGAGGTTTTTAATAATTAAACCTAGGGATTTATCGTTTATTTTGGACGCGCATAACAGACTAGATCAGCTTTCCAACTTGCGCTGATAAGGGAAAATCCCGTATTATACCAGAGGAGAGATTATGTGGGAAATCCAAGTTGAACTAGTTATTCTAGGAAAAGTAAATAAAAAATACAGCAGTGGATTACTGCATAGCATATATATATTTCTCATATGTCCTCTCTAATACATCCCAAAGAATTAGATCCTAGCGCAAATGGTTAAAAACAGATCTGAGATGCGCGTTCCTCTGTCTGTTGTGAAAAGCAGCTTCAGCAGTACACTGACACCAGAACAACCATTTATATTTAGAAATAATATTATATTTTTATAATACGTGTGTGAGATGGCAAGAGGCACGTTGCGTGTAGGAAATATGCAGATTTTTATATATTTTTTTTAAACGAAAGTGTAAATAGAGGCACACAGGACCCTTGCAGGCCCCCTCTTAATAGAAGGGGCAGATTCGCGTGACCTGTGCATCATTTTGCAAGTTTTTCTTTATAAAAAACGGGGCGGATTCACGTGACGTGTCATAATTTCATGGGTTTTTCTTTGTCAAAAGGGGCGGATTCGCGTGACGTGAAAAAATCAGTCGCTTGAGCCCTTCAAAAACAAGCAAAAAGGACCGAACTGCTTTCGAAGCTGTTCGAGCCACTCTGAATTCGCACCAAATTTTGAGCAGGTCCAAAACCTTTTCCAAGATCACGAATACGGACCATTTACCTCGAATTCGACAGACTAACTCCGAAAATATATTCAATTACCCTTGAACTAAAATTTGCTTGTACATTCAGCCGTGATTGCTTACATGTCAGCTAGGCTTAATAGTCAACATTTTGTCCACAGGATTTTATCATACTTGAGGGTTTAATGGTGTATTATAGTAAAGAATTAGATTTCCACTTCCTCTGTTTCACATCTGTCCTCGCTTCCGTCCTTTACGTTTTAGTATTCTACAGGATTTCAAATGTTGCATGATTTAAAACCATTCGTTAAAGCCATGATCTGTTGAGCAAATGTTCTTTCTGTTCTTTTGTTCCGAGTTTATTAGAAACAGCACTTCCATTAGCCAGCAGGCAGAAGATGGATGGTGGCTCTCATTTAGAGTTTTAACAGGAACGAAATGTTATTAGTGTAAAATTGATCCATCAGTGCCAGAGTTTCTTCTGCTCCGTAAATAGAAAGTGCAGGGGGTTTGTTTTCCATTTCAGTTGTTGACTTTGGAATTTTTAGACTCTGAACTCCCCTGACTTCTGTTCTTCTGTGTTTGCTATCGCTGGGATGATGTTTGCGGAGTGATGTAATCTAAAGACTGACTTTGTTTTGTATTTTTCTCACAGTTTGGGAGAACTCCTCTCCATGTGGCAGCAAGTAATGGAGGATTGGAGGTAGTGCGACATCTCTGTGTAGCTGGAGCTAACACAGAGGCCATCACTAATGTGAGTCATGGGGTATAACCAATGGTTTTTCACAAATCCAAGCTTTTACATGATCTACCAAATTGTTTAGTGAACCTTAGGTACAAAGTCTTCAAAAGTAGTAAGTGGCATCGATCAGAGAGCACGAACCTCCGTCAGGGAAGGATAGTCTCTCTCCTGTTTAACCCCCTGGGTGAAGGTAAACAAAAACTAACCATTTGTTCCTTGACCCATTCTCCACCTTCCATGAAAATTTCACGAAAATCCATTTATAACTTTTTGCATTTTAAGTTCATGATCAACAGAGAAACAAATGTTGGCAAAAACATAACCTCCTTGGTAATCATATAGCAGATTTATGAAATGACGGATTGCCAACAGTTTGATTTAATGACACTTGCACACAGAGAGTTGCCACAGATACCGTTACTAAAATCAGCCACACAGCAAACCCACCAACGGTCAGGCCCTCTGGGTCGGGGGCCTAGGGTAAGCAAACAAACTTGTAAGAGTGCTGTTACTTAAAACACAGGTTCCTAACCTTGGTCCTGGAGTACCTTCTGTCCAGTCATGTTACAGCAGAGAGAACCAGGATTGGGCGTTTGGCCTAAAGAACAAGAACTGCATGACTCATGAGTAAAAGCTGACATCCAAATAACTGCTTGAGTTAAAAGAAGGAACTATTTACTGATAAAATGTGAGAGGAGATTGCTAACCACTATAGTGCCAACGTGTCTGTGAAAGAATGCTAAAATATGCATATGTTCTCTGCTACCTGTGTCTGATGTGAGCAATTGCTATATTCATAGACACTCATTCAACTTCACTAGGCTTTTCAGATGGAGTATTTTTGCCAGTTTTTAAAGGGTTGAGGGAAACACTGTTCAAAATCTCACAATAAAGGGCCGATCACACGCCTGATACAAATTTAACAGATTTTTATTTTTATTAATAAATTCTTGATAATTATTGATATAAAATTAATTAACTGTCCTATTCTGGAAGCGTAATACATTGTAGTGTGATACCATTATAACAACAAACCTAGTTAGAAAAAATAAATAATATTTAATTCTTATCGATATTTGGTTAGCTTGTTTACCTTGTCTGTCCACAGTCATCCCTTTGATGTCTATGGCAAGAGGGTTCTTAAAGTAGCCTGTAGCTTTATGAACTACGGAGAGAAAATGGTGCAAAATAATGCCTGAAAAAGAACCAGATCAGTAACATCAGCAGAAACAACAAATGTAGCAAATTTAAAAGATGTACCCAAATGTACCCTCCTTTATGCTACTCTTATTAAGTTCATTTTATTCAATTACTCATTCATTTGCCAAACCGTTTAATCCTAATAGGGGATCTGGGAGGCTAGACCGTGTCTCAGCTGACACTGGGCAACTATTCACAATCACATTCACACCTAAAGGCAATATGAACAGCCAATCGACCTAATGTGCATGTTTTTGGATTTTGAGAGGACACCGGAGTACCTGGAGAAAATCCATGCAAGCACGGGGAAAACCCAGTAAGTTATTTCTGTGAGGCGGACGAGCTAATCACTACGCCACCATGCCACCTAAACACATTTTATTTCTCGTGCAATATTTTTAATGTAAATGTAAGCCCAGAAACTTGTATGTTACTACCCACCTCTTTTTTTAAACTTGAAACAGAATTAGAGGTTGTCCTTTCCCTCTGTTTAATCAAAGCTGAACATTGAAAGCTTTACTATGAATATTATTGATCATCTTATGTGATAAGCATTGCATGAGAATCTGAAGTTATAATCCTTCTCTGAGGTATCAGTATGATAGGCAGGAAGCAGTTATTTATTATGTAACATTAGCACCCTTTTAAAGAATGTTGGAGATTTTAGGATATTTTATTTTTAGTAAAGCCGGCAGAAAAATGTGTGGGCGTAAGATCATGTATTGTATAAGTGGTATTTTAAAGGCCGTCTTACATACAATGATTAAATTATTCCGTAGATGTTATAATGCACTAATGTTCACCTTCCATTACCTGAAATCCAGTCCCTGCAGAAGCTTAGAAAATAAGATTAAGTCAAGGGAAAGCTAATTGGTGCATATGAAATTGAGTTTCCAGTTGATTTTGGGGGTTTTTTTCTTGGTATAAATGACTCCTAAAAGAAGACAAGTAGGGAGTTCAGCTCCCAAGCATTGATTGCTCACTATCCAGTACTGGCTATATGCAGTTCTATAGTGGACTGAAGTATGAAATTGATACAAGTTGAGGAAGCTAGGTTTGTATTCATGTAATAGACTGTGGAGTGTGTGTGTGTGTTTGCGTAAGCTTGTCCCTGGGGAGCAGGTGTTATTGATGCTGCTTAAACAGTCTCTTTAAATGTGTGTGTTTGTGTATGGCATTATGTATCCACTCAATCATGTGCAGGGGATCTGTGCCTATATGTGACAAAGAGAAAAGGTCTGGATCATCACACTGTTCTGTTAGCCTTCAGCAGCTGTCAGAACACATCAATTATCAGTACATACCAACCTCTCTCTGTAGATCTGATGGCCAAGGCTTTCATGAGATTTGCCTTTGAGCATTTTGCACATGCCATTCACACACTGTCCTGATGCCTGAACTCCAAAATAAGATGCTTAGATATGTCACTTATATTAGCAAGGCGGATAACACTAGCAGTAAAATTATAAATATATTTAAGTACATATTAGAAATCCCCTTAGAAATCATGTCTTACTTTAACTAGCTAGCTGGGATTCACGAAAATATTATTATTACATTCTATTAGTATGACTTGTAATTCCTCTTCGGAATTAGCAATAACGGATAATATCTATGGCAACCTTGCAAGAACCAAATAACCCACTTGACCATTAAAAGTGAGTCCAGTGCACTATTGTAGACCTTAGGCATTATAGTACAATCTATAAAATTGTTCGAACAGTATTAGTTCATTAGTATTAGAGAGAACACATTGTGTGTAGCTTTCAGAAAGAGCCACAGCTGTTTTTTAGCTGCGTTGTATGCAGTAGGTCTCAGGTGCTGGCTTGCATCGAAGGGTGTTAAGTGTGGGGATTTGTGGTTTACTGGTTTCCTCTAAAAGCCCTTGAGGTTTGTGTGTGAGGGAGGGAGAGAGAGAGAGAGATGGACTTGGCCTTTCCTATTAGTATGCGACGTTTCAGGCACCCTGCACAGTCCTCATGCTCATAAATCTTTAGTCACAAAACCCCCAAATCTGCCACTGTCTTTGTCAACTAACAACCATCATCCTTTTTCTGGACCTCTGTAGGGTATCAGTGCCTTGCTTTTTAAATATAACACTGTGCACCCCTTCCCCCAGTCTTCCTCTTCCTCTTTTTTCATCTTTTCTTCCTCCAGCTTGTTCTATAGTAGCATCAAAGCTCTATCATAGGGAAACTGAGTTGTAATTCAGAAGACTATTGGAGTTGTACTTTTTCAGCCTTCCTCATCCTGCCAGCTCACATCATTCCGCTCTGAAGCTTATCTCCCTTTATGTTTATTTCTTCTTTTGAAGGATGGAAAGACTGCAGAGGAAGTGGCAATTGCAGAACAGCAAGAGCATGTAGCACTTCTGTTGGCCAAACTGAAGAAGGTTTGTGCTCTGTACATGAAAATGATGGCTGATGATGGCACTGCATTAATTTATTTTATTTTAAGTTTGAGTAGAAAACTGTAGTATTAAAAATATTAAAAACAAAAGTAATAAATAAAAATAAATCTATAGTAACTGATTTCTATTTTATTATTATTATTATTATTATTATTACTATAGCTGACAAGTGGCTGAATAATTCTGATGTACAAACACAATTTATTAGGTTGGGTCCAACCCATGTTGCGTTATTTATGTATAAATTTGAATGATCTAGGCAGATTTTCAAGAGGCAGGTCATGTTCAGCCTGTGCAGTACTTAATATATTGTTCAACCCTTTTAGTTACTCTTCTCATGCAATTTTTACTAAATTGTGTCTCTTAACAATTCATAGGCAAATCTGCCTTCATGTGCGCTAATGACTTCCTTTAATTTCCTCTCTGATCGCTCCCCCAGGACAACCACAAAGGCGGCTACATCCAGCAGCTGAGACCCACTCAAACGCCACAGCCGCGGATCAAGCTGAAGCTGTTCGGTCACTCCGGCTCTGGGAAAAGCACACTGCTAGAATCTCTGAAGTGTGGCATCCTGAGGAGCTTCTTCAGGCGTAGGAGGCCAAGACTCACCAACCCTGTGAGACACCCAGCCTCACCTGCCACATCCAAACCTGCAGGTATTAAAGGCGTTGCCACTCTACTGGAGCCATGGTCATGCTTCTGTGAACTGTTCCAAAGAAATATGGAATGTTTATGGGGTCTTTTTCCAGAGTAGTAGATGGTTTTTGGCTATTAGTATGCTGTCCGAACAGCAGCAAGTAGTAGTGGTGTTGTACACACTTCCGTACTTAGCTCACATCATTAAAAACATTGTCTATGCTGCCCATAACATGTTCTAGTTTACGGTTCTAAGACTGACCATCTTTAATACACATTAGTGTTGCTCTAGTTACTATTACCAGTAAGTGTGATCTTTTTAAAACAGTAGGGCCCCTGAATTTGACCCCTTTTTGTTAAACTTGTTAAACTTTATAATGCACCCTCAAGAGTTTGGTCTTGCACCCCCTAGAAGGAACCGGCAACTCGTGAGTGTTATGTAAGTGTAAAGGTCTTTACACTCCGGATATGACACAAAAATGGGAGAAAAGAAGAGTGTGTGTGAGATGTTCGCATACAGAGTATACACATATGGGGTGCGATGTAATTTTTTTTCTATGTCGTGCTTATTTCAAACTGCTTTCACACCACGACTGTGTGATGGAGTTGTCAAGGAGTGAGGAGGATATAATACATTTAAACATGCTTTCAAAAAGTAAAAGTTTTCAAACACAGGAAAACATGAAGAGGCACATGATCTTTGTCAAGAGCTAAAGTTGACAGATGCATCACACACATGTTCTCTCTCTCTCTCTCTTTCTCTCTCACACACACACACACACACACACACACACACACACACACACACACACACACACGAGAAGCAGTGTTTACAAATTTTGATGTTAGTTAATTTCATCAGTTTGTGTGGAAAAAAATTATATTTGTGTGTGTGAGAGGGAGAGAGTGTTTTTTTTTTGTTTGTTTTTTTGGGGTTTTTTTTTTTTTTTGCATTGTTCCGATTCTACAATGCCAGGTACTGTACCGAATCCAAAACTCCTGTACCAAGCCAACCCTAAAACACATACTCTACTGTGCATGTCCTCCTGCTAGAGAAGCTCATCAGACGCAAGCTTCTTAAAAGGAAATGAAAGTTTCAGAAAGAAGAAGAGTTGTGTAAAACTTGTCGAGTGTGCTAGACGTATTCGGCACAGTGTGACTAACACATTCTCCAAATCCTCATTCACGTACAAGAAAGATGCATGCGAGAAATAAATAAAAAATTTGGTGACACTAATAAAAGTGTTGACTGTAGATCCTGCTGCTTTTCGTTTACTGCTCTAAACCTTATTCAATCTGAGCCCAATTGGTTAGTAACATTTCCCACAGTGATGTGATATGCATGGCCAGTCTTTGCAAATTCAAATCGAACAAACCTCAGTGTCTGGAGCTGTGACACACACTGTGCTTTGTCAGTCACACTGTAAGGATGGTGTTTGATATTCACTGAGGATCTCCTTGTGAAAGTTTTTTTTTTTTTTTGCAATCTGTTTGTTTTATTACATAATCATCTTTAATGGAAATTAGAGCGTGATTTAAAAATTTGCTTTGACTTCAAGCCCACTGTAAACTTTGTACCATGTTTGCGTCTTCTTACAACAACTTAAACAATGCCTTTTCTATGATATATTTTTTCTAGTCACTGAATAATTTAAGGTGGTAAATAAATGGGTAAGGATTACTGGATGATAGGATGGAATTTTAAGAGGTTAGAGAATTTCAAATGGCCATACTGCCTCCCTCTGGTTATAGCTTGTTACTGCATAATTACCAAGAAAATCCAAATATTTATCTTAATAAGGATTTGTGTCTGATTTGTGTGTGTGTGTGTGTGTGTGTGTGTGTGTGTGTGTGTGTGTGTGTGTGTGTGTGTGTGTGTGTGTGTG
>JBCNYH010000025.1:26875665-26893540 GCA_039654325.1 Tandanus tandanus
GTGTGTGTGTGTGTGTGTGTGTGTGTGTGTGTGTGTGTGTGTGTGTGTGTGTGTGTGTGTGTGTGTGTGTTTTTTACTCCCATCCAGTTTCTGTGAGTATTTCCAACCTGTATCCCGGTTGTGAGAATGTGAGTGTTAGGAGTCGCAGTATGATGTTCGAGCCCAGTCTGACTAAAGGAGTGCTGGAGGTGTTCACTCCCGTCCACAGCAGCCTGAACACAGCCGACGACACGGCCACCAAGGCCATCGACATCCACACAGCCAACGTCAACGGTTAGTCACCCACTGTCCTTTTCATTCCACACTCGTTTAATATGTTTCTTACAAAAATCTCCTGAATCGTGTTACAGTCTGGATATAAATCTGAGATGCTTTCTACATGAAATAACTGAAGCAATTTATTACATCAAGATCTGAATTGTTGGTGTGTTGAAGTATTTGATGGAGTTTCTATCATGTCTTTATTATTTCTGTAAAGGTACAAGTTGTTATTGTTTGTGTATGTGTCAAAGTGCATAGAATTATTACCTTTTGCGTGACCTACCGGTTTTCGTTACACACCGATTTTCGTTCCGCAGGAAATTGTGTGTCTGTGTGTGTGTTTTTCTGTCCACAGTCCATAAGTGCGCACTCGGTCCTAGTAAGTGTGTGCTATATAATGTTCATGTTAGTATTACTAGACATTTCAGAGCTTATGGAAATTGTACTAAAGTAATATTATGATAGTCATTACATTTACATTGACAGGAACTTTCTATTAGGTCTAACGCCGGGTTCTAATTAGATCATTAGAAGTTTTACTTCATCTTCAAGTTAGACAGAGTATGCCTGTGTCCGAAGAAGTTTTTAAATTCGAATTTCTCCACTAATGACATTAGTTTCTATGTCATTAGTGGAGAAATTTGAATTTAAAAACTTCTTTGGAAGTCATGACAGTAGTAATGTTATTAGCAGTATTAGCATAAACATGTCATTCAGGTAATGTAACATAACGCTAGACCCTATTATACAACAACAAGGATCTAACATTATATATGCCAGTTGATGCTACCTGAAGGACACTGAACACATGTGTTCACTCCACCAGTGATCTTCATATGTCTGCCACAGATAAAAAAATAAAATAAAGTATGAATCAATATATAACCAATTTAAACTTTAATACTTGAATGATATGACTTGTTGCAAGACATCATCATACATTGCAGTTGTACAGTGAATGTGCACTTCTATGTTAGCACAGTATGTTCATACACAGTATGTGTACCACCATAATATAAAAAATATCATAACCACTGACAGGAGAAGTAAACAACAAAATTGATTGTCATTAAAGTGGCACCTTTTAAGGAGTGAAATGTATTAGGCAGACAATGAACAGTCAGCCCTCAAAGTTGATGTGCTGGACGCAGGAAAAATGAGCAAGTGTTTGGATGTGATATGGATGGACCCCATTGTGATGGCCAAAAAAATGGCTTGGTCTGTTTATTTCCAATATGGCAGGTCTTGTGGGGTGTTCCTGGTATGCAGTGGTAAGTACCTACCAAAGATAGCCCAAGGAAGGACAGTGAACTGGCAGAAGGGTAATAGGTACTCAAGACTCATTGGGGAGCAAAGATTACAACGTCTGGTCTGATTCCTCAGAAGAGCTACTGTAGTACAAACTGCAGAACGTGTTAATGCTGGCTGTGAGAGAAAGGAGTCAGAACACATTTTGCATTGCAGCTTGCTGTGTATGGGGCTGCCCAGCTGCAGACCAGTCAGGGGGCGTTAATGTTATGACTAATCGGACCACTTTGCTGTCCTTCTCTCAAGACAGCATGCGCACATGAGGAACAAATTTGGAAAATAAGGAATCACAAAATTCACAAGACGTCACTTATTGGCTCATGTTGATTGAAGGAAATTGTGAGTTGTCTGATGGAACACTGTGTATGTGCCTGCATTTGTGTGTATTAGGTGTTGGAGATTTCTGTGTGTGGGAGTTCTCCGGAAATCCAGTATACTACTGCACCTACGACTATTTTGCGGCCAATGACAGTACAGCCATTCACCTGGTGACGTTCAGCCTGGAGGAACCGTACGAGACTCAGCTTAGCCAGGTCACCTTTTGGCTCAACTGTCTCAAGGCTCTCACGCTGCCTGAGGAAAACATCTGTGAGTTTTTGCGTCTGTGTGTTTGTGTGTGTAGGTAAGGTTAGGACTGGACTATGAACAGTTAATTCTATTTCATCTCATAATACAAATCAGAAGCTCTTTAACATTGACCTCAATGTCTAAGAGTGAAATCTTGACTTCAAAGTTTTCACTTTAAGAGCACTTGGTTGAAATGTTTTTCTGTCCTTCCAGGGAACACATGCTATGCATGCGATATATAGAGATTACGATGCAAGTTCATGTGATCATATTCCTTATTTAACAAAAGCAGTTTGAGAGTGCTAACCTTTGCCAAGCTGAAAATATAATAGAAAGTACACAGCACCCCCTGCTGGGCCTGCTGTAATACCACACTTCCAAAAAATACTTTGTATCTCAGTGTTAAAGAATCCTTTAAAAAAATAATGAATCCAGAAATTGATCCAAATTATCTCCAAAGTGTACTGCAAAAGTCGTCCTTGTCAAAAGCTCCACCTGCGGGGGAAATTTCATGAAAATCCAAACAGAACTTTTTGTGTGATCCTGCTAAGAAACACAGTTAACTCAATAGTTTCAGGGTCAAATTGAGAGTTATGGCACAAGGGACACAAGTATCCAAATGAAAGCCTCTCGACTTAATCTTGTTGGGAGAGGTCTCTTTCAGCACAACTCTGTCCTCATCAACAGGGCACAGAGGCTCATGGAATGGCTTGAATATGAAGGTGATGTAAATCATACAGTATATACAGCCTTCAGCATGCATACATACATTAAAGTGATGTGGTAGACAGTGCTCCCCACCAGCATCATCCAAACATGGCATGAAGGAGTATCCTTTGTGCTGGTTTTCACCACTCTGGTACAGTTCCAGATACGTAAGGAATTTCTGCCAGGACATATTTAAAGCTGTTCTGTTGGTTTTCTTGTCTGTATTTATGTTGAATTTTATTTAGTGTGTTCACCTGTTAGTATGCTTAGCTTGTGACAGCATTATGTCAACCCCCCCCAGTTACTGCTTGGCAACCGTTGCTATCTGCCATTATATCGGTCTTGCTTTGCTTTCAGCCCTTTAGCACACACATTATCATTTCCTTGGATATGTTTTGTATTTTAAGAGCTAGAAAGGGTCGGTGATATGTCTGGGGTGCTCATAATTATGAGTAGAGGATCTTATTTTATACTTATTTCCAAATTCAAAAGTAGTAAAAATATAGAAAATGCTATACTGTGCATGAAGTACTACTGTACATTATATCGGTAGAGCTTCAATGATTAAAGATGAAGTACTGTAATTGTCTCAGGGCAGCGTAGTGGTTAGTACCGCCTTACAGCAAGAAGGTCCCAGGCTCTGGTCCCGGGCTCGGGTGTGTCTTTGTGGAGTTTGCATGTTCTCCTCATGCTTACGTGGGTTTCCTCCAGGTACTTCGGTTTCCTTCCACCATCCAAAGACATGTGTTTCAAATTGCCCCAGGTGTAGAGTACCCCGCCTTTTCCCATTGTCGGCCGAGTTAGGCGCCAGCCTCCCCACGACCCTAATAGTAGGATTAAGCAGTTCGGCAAATGAATGAGTGAGTAATTGTCCAAGTACAGTGGATTTTCTTTATGGTCATCATCATTAGTTTCCTTAGTTTCCCTGCCTGCATTGCTCAGTTGTCGATGAACCATGACATCACAGTATTGACCACTAGATTGGCAACTGATAGTGTTTTCACCTTCCCATGTCAAAAGAACAAATTCCCAAGTATGTACAGTAATAAGTAATGTGTCGTTAATTTAAAAAAACAGTCTAGTAAAATTTTTGGCCTGTCTTATTAAATAGATGATTTTTTTTGACATTTGCTTATAGTCCATCTCTCATTTGTCTCTTGTGGATATTTTTAATTGTAACCCATATGCATTCTCCATGTCCTCATCACTGAGACGTTCAGACTATTCAGTGATACCTGAATAGTCTGAACCTGATACCTTTGGGGAATAATTGTACTGTGTTTTCCCAGGCTTTCTGTCGCCGTCGCATCCACCACAGACACTTCTTGTTAACACTTTAGATTAGCCGGTTCTTTATGGATTTATTTTATATTTATGTTGAATGGTCCCTACGGCACACCCTACCAGCCTTTCGAAACTGGGTCACCTTGACCTATTTTTTAAGGTCACAGAGGTCAGTTCATTAAAAATGCCCATTAACACTCTTGATGGTGCAGTTGACCACGTGGGGGATACATGTTGTGTTCTGTGAGAAGAACACATTTCTGTTTATCAAGTATAATAGTACAAAGACAACCAAAAATAATGAACAAATTATAAAACTTGAAGCACCTCGAAGTAAATTAAGTTTCTGTGGCAGCACATATTCAAGTGTTTTATTCCTCTTATAGTGCAGCACTTTACTAACAATTAAAATTTGTTGGCTTTTATAGTTACAGTTAATGTTTGAACATCCCGAGACAAAATATTTTCTGTTATGTTATAGCAGTTACAGGCAGCTGTTTCTTCACCAGCCTCTGTTTATTTCTTCACCTGCAAGCTAATTTATTTTTCTGTGAGAAGTAAATGTTAAATCAACTTCGATTTACAGAAACAGAATAATATTTCATATTAAATAGTGTTTTTCTTTGTTGGATAACACATTTGACTATAGAAACAATAATGTAATAAAATGAGGGCATTAATATAAACCGTCATTTGAGTTTGAAGTATTTATTCTCTCAGACTTGGAAATTCTGCATTGATGTGGTATAAATTCAGCATCGGTGTTATATAAAGCAACATCTCTAACATCTGAGTGCAGTAATCATTAATGTCAGAGCTTTTTATGCTCATTGGGGTAAAAAAACATATTTTGCAGAAATATTTTCAGTCCATTAGGCTGCAAGACACATTCTAAATTTCTGATTACTTGAATGGTAATGCACAGTATGTGTAGGTGGGTGTATTCAGATTAAAAAGAATGTTATTTATGGATGGTTTTTTGCTGTGTTTCTAGCTTTTGGAGGAAAGATTAGAAATCCTCTGCATGTGGTGTTGGTGGGCACACATGCCGACATTGCCAATCTGCCTCGTTCTTTTGGTGGAGAATTCAGCTATGACAAGGAGAAATCTTTACTGAAGGAAGTCCGTAACAGGTAAAATTGCTGTATGCAGGTTGTATCTAAACAGCACAAATTACTCTTCATGTTCAGCTGTGTATTCCATGAAATAATTAAGATTTGTGGAAAATAGTTTGTCTTTGTAAGAAGATGATGTTTAACTAGATTCAACTCTTTTAAATTAAGTACTCTTTCTAAGCTTTATTTTATCCATAATTGAAGACATCAGATCTTTAATGCAGGGCAACTGAGGCTGGTTAAAACTACTATTTATGCAGCTTTACTACAAACAAAGGATACCAGCTTATAGTCTAATGTTAAACTATAAACACTAATAATAGAAGACATAAATATGAGACAGTCACAAATACCCATATTGTTCAATAAACAAAATACAAATCACTCAATCTTAGCATGAGCAGTGTGACAAGTTTTATTTATAATGCAGTCAGATTAATACAAGGGTTGGGTAAGATCGTAATCAAACAATAGGTAATGCTAAGGCAGTCAGCAAACAATATGCAAGATTTGTGAAAAGGTTTGGTAGTGACCAGTTTGGGACACTAAGCACATACTTTGAAATGAATGAAAGTTTTTATATACTGTGAGTGTCATAGAGTCCGGGAATGAGTTCAGCACGCATTTGATGTTGGGTACCATTCACTAACATTTTTCTAGCTAAAGTTTATTGAGCACCTTGTTACTTACAAACTTCTGATGGGCTCACTACGCAACCACCTCTCAGTTCCGTGTTGAACACTTGAGATTCTGTAGAATAAGCAGGCATGGTCATGTGTAGAATTTTTCACTCCTCCTGACAGTTCCCAGTTTCTGGAAACAGCCCAAATGTAATCGCAGTGTCCAAGGAATGCAACCGAGAGCAAATATAAGAGGTTAACTTTCAGAATTCAACCCATGGCCAGTTTGTCAAAATGGTGAAAATTTATTCTTTCTATGCCATCTTGTCTGTTCCTGGCTAGCCACCTCTCAGGATTATCAGGTTCTGTTAGCTAATGATGCTAACTTTTTTCTGTTATGGTATGGTATAATTATGAACGATAATGATTTGGTGATAGATGGGTGTCGTAGTCGTTGGCAGCCATGTTTGTAGGCCATACTGTACTCTGTGAGTTGTAGTTAGATGCCTGCGTACAAAACAAAGGTTTGTAACAAATCTACATAAAGAGATCAGCTACTATAATAAAAGTCAAATTAATAATAATAATAATAATAATAATAATAAAAAAAGAAAGGAGGATTCAAAGGGTTTTGAATGTGTTTTTTCTTGATTGAGGTGGTTTCTTCATGTTATCCCAGGGAGTTTTTCCTCTGGCATGTTCATTGGGGATTTAATTTATTGTTTGAGATAGTGTCTATTGATAAAAATGCTTTACAAGTTATTTTGTTTTAAGTAATGTTTGCAGTATAGTAGTATTGTACACGTTCGACTACCACACAAGTTTTTAAAAGTCTTGCCAAGCTGAAATACATGTCCTGTTACAAATGTTTAAAGATCTTCAATACATAATTGTGTGATTTGAATCTCTCCCAGGTTCGGACATGATCTGCAAATAGCCGAGAAGCTCTTCATAATGGATGCTGGAGCTTCTAACTCAAAAGATATGAAGTTGCTAAGGAACCTCTTATTAGAGCTGCGCAACTCCATCATCTCAGTAAGAGCCTTCTGTTTTGGTGTGGTAATAGAGGCTGTGTGTGTGGGGGTGTGGGGTGTGTGTGTGTGGGGGGGGGGGCAAAGAAAGCTCTTTACATGGTAAAAATTTTTACATTGGCTTCAGTATAGTTCTATGTAAAGTCTACAGACTGTTTGTTTATTTTTGCATGTATTTCATCCACATTGTCAACTGCTTTTAACAGTTTCAGTCCAACAGTTGAGCTGACATCTTATTACAGACTGAATTGAAAAGGCAGATAGTTAAGGGATGATGTGATCAAAGCCTGACAAAATAAGCTGTAGGAGAAATTCACACTTAATTAGCAAGGTTTTAGATGTCCGTCTGAAAGTATTCACTACCATATTTCTTAAAAAGCCTCCTTACAAAAAGATTTAAAAGAGAAAAAAATAATAATAATTAAAACATGAATTTCTTACATTTCTTATTTTTAAAAATAACAACAAACAAATAAATGTTATTGTAAAAAGTTACGGTCTGAAAGCATGCTAGGTAGAAAAACCTCATTTTGGATCATACTGTTGTAATGTCTTTTTAGTTGTTTGCTATTTTTAGCTACAGCAACATACTGCAGGTTTTCCCAGCTGCACACTAATGAGATTCGACCATATACATTTATTTAAATCATAATTAAAAATATAACCCAGATTTTCAAGTTTGTTACTGATATTTTCCCTGCGATTAGCCTGGTTAAAGAAAACATGGTTTCAGAGAGAAATCTTTTTAAACCATATATTTTTGTTAAAGACAATCCGTCATCTTACTCTTGCATGAGTGCTGAACATATCTAACCACACCTTAGTCAACCACAGCACACACTTACTTAAAAAAAGGATCTATGCAAACTTCTCTAGGTCCCGCAGAAATTGTGCAGTGTACATGTGGGGTGCACCATGTAACAACACCTACCCACCCACCCAAGGTCAGTCCGCCTTCCATGTATGGTGAAGGTCACTGGCACGTGTTTTTTTTTTTTTTGTTTGTTTTTTGTTTTTTTTATAGGAAAACACTCAGTTAAAGCTATACATAAGTTAAGCTATACAAAAGTTAAGATTATTTAATCAATATTAGAACTTAAGATAAAACTTTGCTGCTAATTACACAGTTGAGTCATTTGCATAACAACGATATTTAAATATACAATGAATACCTTGTTTTTTTCCGAGTCAGCAAAAAAATACCATCTCTTTGCTTAACCCTGCCTAAAATTAGTCACGTGACACTATTTTCGGACCATCAACAGCAGTGGCGGTGACGAGAAAGTGAGGTAGGCCAACTGGCACCAGAGAATTTACTGAATCATGGAATAGAGTGAAAGGGGAGCTGAACTTGATGTCTGAATTTACAATCTAACCCAAATTCACACAGTCACGACTTATATATGCGATTCTGTAATGTAAACAAGAGAGTATGCTCACCTCTTCCTCCATCATGGCGTCAATGCTCTTTCCCACGCACATGCGCAGTGGCGTTGAATTGTCAGAACCTTGTTTATATTCATGAGGAAAACCGAGACGCTTACAGCTAAAATTAATTCTAACACCAGGGAGGTACCATAGTAAATGATCAGTGAAAAGATACATTTTTAAATGTATTAAAAGTTTCTCAATTCAAAATCATCTATTCTCTACCACTAAAATTTTGCTCAGTACACTTACACCTGTATACAACTTGCCCAGTGATTTGTCACTGAATATTGCCTTAAAACATGCCATTGCTTGAGTCATGCAAATTTCAACAATAAAAGACTGAAACTAAGGAATGTTGGCTTGAATGATAAAAGGACCAGCCAAGATAGATTAGTCTGATATGGGAGCTACATGTCGCATAAAAAGCTTTGTAAATGTTGCATGATCACATTTCTAACTTCAGAACCATTGTTTCAGAGGCTTGCCATTAGTTACTCCTAACAGTATGATTTTCAACAATAATTCTGTCGAAAAATGTCAGTGTTAAGTGCCTGTGAGTCTGTGTGTAAGTCTAGTACATTATGACTCAATATCAACCCACTCTTAACATCAGTCCTGCTCGTCCTCTCCTTGTAGAAACATAGTCAAATGCTTGTAACCAAAAGCACAAAGCCTTTCCTACACATTCTCTGTAATGAGACCCTCTCCACTTCTCCCACATAACTCTTCCTCTTCGCCTCCTACACATACGTGTAGCCGTCTTCTCCTAATCTACCTTTTTGATCGAGAGAAGCTGCAAGCAATCAAATGAATGATTTCTTCAAATCACAGAAGGTGGAACAAAAAGAAAGATGGCAGTCCTAACATTTATTATTCCCCAATGTAAACTGTGTTGTCTGCCTTTTTTTCCTCAGAGCTGCAGGCCTATGACTCAGCTGGCAGAGAAACTGATGTCCATTCTGCCCTCATGGCGTAAAGTCACTGGACCAAACCAGCTTATGTCCTGGCAGCAGTTTGTGGTTGATATACAGGATCAGATCAACCCTCTGGTCAGCGAGGAGGACCTGCGAGAGCTAGCTTTACAGCTGCACAGCATGGGCGAGGTGTGTGTGTGTGTAATAGGAAGTATTGTATGTATATGAGTATGCCGTATCATGTGCTACACTGAATGAACCCTGTTATGATTGTCAAGTTTATCCTGGCGGATTCATTCATTTGCAGAATTATTTACACCCTTTCAGAAAATGGGACAACGTGTATAAAATTCAAAATTTCCACCTGCTTATTAAAGAAAAAAATAATGTAAACATGATTTTGACACATGCATACTCAGTACATTACGTATTCTGTGTTATCTATTTCTAACAGGGAGGCATAACCAAATATATTTGGCCCAACATGTTTTTGTGGGGTGCCAATAGTTTTTAAGTACTATTTAAACTGCAGCGTACAAAAATGTCTACATTACTTACTCACTCATTTGCTGAACCACTTAATCCTACTAGGGTTGAGGGGAGGCTGGAGCCTATCTCAGCCAGCACTGGTCAAAGGCTAAGTACACCCTGAACAGTTCACCAGACCATTGTAGGGCAACATACACAACCATTCACACTCACATCCACAGCTAAGGTGAATTTGGAATAGCCAATTAGTGTAATGTGCATGTTTTTGGACTGTGGGAGGAAACCCACATAGGGCCCTGGAGAACATGCCAACTCTACACAGAAACACTCTCGTCGAGCTCGAGACTAGAACCCAGGAAATTCTTGCTGTGAGGCAGACTTGCTAACTACTATGCCACTATTCTGGCCATGTCTAGATCAGAAACACAAAAATAAATCCAAAATATCACTTATTTGAAGTGCAATTAATATTGGGGGCTGTATAATACTCTGTAATAGACAGTATGAATGGTTTGAGCTTCATGCATATTCAGAACATGTTTATAAATCTTCTTTATGTATTTATGTGTATGTTAATGTATGAGCTGTGGGCGGCACTGACTGAATAGCAAGCCCTCTGTTTTTCAATTACACTGCCTACACTGTTTTTGGTGGTGTAATAACATCAAAACAGCCAGTGTTAGTCATCTGGCTTATTATGTAAGTATAATGTCATCATGTTGTGCTCTGCTGAGCAATCTTTAAAATAATTATTATTCTACCAGATCTTTAAACCCGCAGGTTCAGTGAAGTGGCTCAAGGAAATTTACTTTCATGTCCACTAGATGGCAGTATAATGATATCTCAAATGATTTGTCCTTGTTTTAAAACTTGTAGCATTTACTACGGAACTGATCCAACTGCTTTAGTATTCCAAAGAATGATGACTAGCACTGCCACTGTTTGAGGGCTTTTATAAATTCTCTCTTTTTCTGTGCCTCAGATCAACATCATACAGAGTGAAACTGTCCAAGATGTGGTTCTCCTCGACCCCCGCTGGCTCTGCACCAACGTTCTTGGCAAGCTCCTCTCCATTGAAACTCCCAAAGCAATTCATCATTACAGGGGGCGCTACCGACAAGAAGAGCTCCAGACTCTGGTCTCTGAGGGGGATGTAGATGAGCTCCTTCAAATCTTGGATGCCATGGACGTATGTGCCCGTGACCTGACCAACCCTGGTATGGTGGATATTCCAGCCCTCATTCGCACTGGTGACCTGCAACATTCCTGGACTGATGAAGCAGATGAAGAGGTGGAGGATTCCTTGCTGTATGGAGGTGTCCGCATAGTCCCAGCCGAACATTTGACACCTTTCCCTTGTGGCCTTTTCCACAAACTCCAGGTGAATCTTTGTCGCTGGAGCAGGCAGCAGAGACCAGAGGCTGAGGCAGAGGAAGTTAGGCTGTGGAGTGGAGGTGCTCGAATAGGAGTTGGTGGAGCAGATGCTTTAGTACTGCTAGTCAATCACGGACAAGGTCTGGAAGTACGGCTGAGAGGCCCGGAGTCTGAACGTAGCCAGTGTTACATTTTGCTGGATACTCTGTGTGGAATGGCAGAAGGGCTGCTTGCTGTTACACTACCAGGCTTGCTAACTGCCCGTCATTACCTTAGTCCCCAGCAACTGCGAGAGCATCATGGACCTGTTATGCTTTACCAGCCAAGGGACTTCCTTCGAGCTCAAGCCCGGGGTGAAAACTCGTTAACAAACACCATGGGCGGCTATCGGGAGAGCTTTGCTAGCATCGTAGCGCTAGGTTGCACCCAAGTCTATAAACAAGGAACACTTGGCAGGGATGTAGCTGTAGCTGAGGTTAGCCTCCTGGCACGACGCAAGCTCAGTCGCATGCTTGACCCACCTGACACCCTTGGCAAGGACTGGTGTCTTCTAGCCATGAACCTGGGCCTTAGTGAGCTAGTTGCTAAGTACAGCCCCGGCACTAATGGAACTCCTCCGGCTGACCCATTTTCTGTCCCAAGCCCAACAGCGGCGCTCCTTTATGACTGGAGCCAACGTTCAGACTCTACCATTGGTGTCCTGGTGGCTAAGCTAAGAGAACTTGGCCGTCGTGACGCAGCCGATTTTCTGCTAAAAGCAGCGCCCGTGTTCAGGGTCAACATGGACAGTCTGGGGACTCCACCAGAACCTTGCGGCCCAGTCTGCAACGGAGGAACGTCTTATAACTCCATCAGCTCCGTCATCTCACGCTAGAGTGGCACCTGTGTGTATGGAAGAATGTGTGCAATGTAAACTGTGGAGTGTTGTTATCTTTCAGTTCCTGTGTTACACAATACTGTAATCTGTGAAGTTTAATACTTTGTAAACATCATTCTTTCTGCTCTATGCTTTCTGAATAACTCGTTTCTGTGAAGGTGCCTACTTTAAGAGTCATTTTAGCTCAAGTTTTTTGTCTGTTTGTTTTTAAGTGACAGCGTTTTAATATCAACAAAAGTTTAAGGATTTCTCAATTTCGGATTTTATGCATTTCGATACAGTATGGATGGCAGTGGTTTTATACACAACCTTTTGAGAAGTGCTTGGGCCTGTTTCTTGGTAATGATCCAATTAATTGAGTGCCTTTTTGAGGGAAAGCCAATTCTTTATGAGCCATTTTGAAATTGCCTAATGCCCCTTATTGAATTAAAATCCCAAAGTCTTCTAGCCATAAACTTGGACTTGTCAGTATTTACTGTGGTCAACTTTAAAATGAATTTTCTTCCTCTATTGCTAATTTGATCGAGCTTGAGATTTTAACGGGTGCCGTTTACGGTCATCTTTTTCTCAAGTTTACATTTTCATAAGCTAACAGGCTTAGCATACAACTGGAAACTGCAACACTGTCCATACTGGAAACGTACATAAGCATAAAATTATAAATAAATCAACAAATAAAGGTTTATTTTAGCCTATAGTCCAACATTAGACAAATTATTGTTCCTTTAAGGGTATTGTCCAATAGACAGTGTTGTTTGAAGTAATGTTGAAAGCAAATGGAAAAACCTTTGGAAAAAAAAAAAAAAAAAGTTTTGGGCTTTTATTGGACATGCAAAATCCTCTGGTTGAATTGAAGGGTCATTTAATTTTTAAACCAACCAGAAGTTTTGCTCTGACTATGATGCTTCATTTTACATGAGCTTAATTACAATTACAGATACAGACGAAGTTTCTTAAATATTGCTTTTGAGCTGCTGTATCTATCTTGCTTATTTAACAGCGATGTTTCAAGGCAGGCTGTATTGTTAATGTGATCCTTTAGTTTAATGTGTTTTGAAGCATGATATAAATATTGTTACAGTTATCAGCTTTAATCTATACCTTATTTCCCGTGTGTAAACAGCGTCTATGGACAGTTTGTTTCAGACATGTACTTAACTGCAAGCTAATGGTGCTCCTTTCAGTGGAACTTTAACCAAAAGAATGCCTTTCTGTACTGGATTGAAATTGAGCACAGGTTATGTGACATGTTTTAAATCAAGACTATGTGTATTCAGTCTCATTTCCATCAGTGACATGTAGAGACCACGTGCTCTCATCTGAGTGAGTCTTTAGCTTGGATTAGCTCACACTTATAGTATATAGAGTAGAACTGTTTTTAATGCAACTGAATGTATTTCTTGTGTCAGGCAACTGCACTGGCAGTTGTCTTGGTGTCGCACACAACTCCTTTCTCTCTCCGCTCCCCGTGCAAGGAAGGACACCGGGAATTTTGTAATTTTTAATCACATCTCCATTATTTCCCCAGCTACCCAGTTAAAAATAAAATAATAAAAGGGAAATGTGCATACTTGCTATTCTAGAAAGCACATTTTTATTATATTTTGTGATCGAGTCTTATGTATATGTATTATTCTTATGTATTCATTCTCTTTCTCTGTTTTGTCAGTTGTTGAGGTTCATGCCTTCCCTCTTTCAAAATCTTCTCTGGCTTCATCAATGGGAACCTGAACCGGGTGTATTAAAGACTTTGTACAGTCATCTCTTTGCACAAAATGTTTCTTCTATTTATGTTCTATTCCTAAAGCATGTCTCTGAATGCCATGTCCTTAATACTTCCTTAAAAACAGTGTAGAACATTTTTATAATAAATTGTTTACCTGATGATGTTGGGCTGGCTTCGTATTTAAATCACTGATTTAGAAATTGGTGTTTTGGCCAAAACACTTTCCCTTTTTGCAACATTTTTGCATATCAAAGAAACTCTGTTTGCTGCTGATTAACACAGATGTTGTGATGCAGGATCTATGGTTCTAAGAAATAATGTCTGTGTTTATGGAGTTGGGGCTGTGTGACGATTTTTACCCGATTTCAGTTGCCCAAAAGTCGTTGAAATATACTTTTATTCTGTATTAATTCCGCAAGGGAATCTTTGACTTCTGCATTTAACCCATCCAAAGTGAGCACACACACGTAAACAGTGAGCACACATACACTAGGAGCAGTTGGGGATTAGGTGCCTTGCTCAAGGGCACTTCAGCCATGAAGGTGGAGGAAAGGAAGGTACAGCTCACTCCCCCGCCACCACACGTTTTTCCTGCTGGTTCAGGAATCGAACCAGCAACCTTTCAGTCCCAGAGCCACTTCTCTAACCATGAGGCCATGGCTGCCCTGCCATTTATATGCAACAAATGTCCAAAACAATAGCCTGTGTTTATTAAATAGCTTATTGACTTGCAAATCAACAGAAATTTAAAGTTTTTGAACCTGACATGGAGCGGGAAGAGAAATGGATTGCATCAAGTACTTTTTGCAACCTTGTTGGGCTGAACAGTTTTCAAAGATTGAAATCCCTTTGCAAACTTCTAGCAAATTGGTTGTACGAACCTAATTCATGTCTAGTATTCTTTGTAAACTAAATTTTCATCTATATAAATAGTTATGCCGCCTTTGATAAAAACCACTGATGTTATTTAGACTATTTTCTGTAAACAACCATGACACTGCCACTTTAAAGGTTTTGTGCAAAAGGTTTTAGCATATAAATCATTTAACTATATTGTGGATAAGACACAAAACCATTAATTCATTTTTTAAGCTGCTCAATCCTAATTAGGGTCTCGGGAAGGCTGGCACCGATCTCAGCCGACTCTCGGCATGGGGCGGCACATCCTGGACAGCTCACCAGGCCAGGGCCAACACACATACAACCATTCACACTCATACCTTGAGTCAGTTTGGAACAGCCAATTAGCCTACTGTGCATGTTTTTGGACTGTGGGAGGAAACCCACGCAAGCACGGGAAGAACAGGCAAAGTCCACACAGAAATGCCAGAGCCCAGGAATTGAACCCGGGCCTTCTTGCTGTGAGTGGACATGCTAACCACTGCGCCACTGTGCCACCCGACACAAAACCAGTGAATGGAATTTTCACCATAAGTTAACATTCCACCTGACATACTGTATATTCATTTTCAGTGTATAATATGGGGAAGACATTTTTATATGTACTGCCACAAATCCAAACAGAACCTGATTTAGTTATCTAAGCAATGCTTGGATTTCATTTTCAACTCCTTTATAATGCTTAGTTTTTTTGATCAAAAATAGAATTTCCAAATAAGGACTATAGTTTTGCTTATGTGGTTGCTGACTAAATGCGCAGTGAATATTTTCATTAACAATGACCGCTACAGGACATGTTAAGGCACTGGAATGAATATTCTCCTATGGCTTCTTTTCATTGTGGACATTATGGCTGACTTGAATTTCAAGCTGTGAACAGCTAACGTTAGCTAACGCTGGATACGTTATTAAAGCCCATATTAAGTTTCTCATCAAACTATCTACAACATAAGACTTTAAAAACATACTTAAAGTGTTTTAAGAATTGTATGTATTAAATTGGATACAAAACCCATTCGCATCAGAACACATTCTGAAGCAATGTGGCCACGGTGGCTTACAGACCTAATGCACCTTGTGGATGTTGATAATCCATTCAAAAGACAATGATACTTGGAGAATATTGAGTCATTTCCACTAAATTATAAGGCTGTCTTGGGAGGAGATTAAGGAGAGTGGTAACAGGCAGGTAATGGGATTACATCAGGCACTTGACATCTCTAGTAGCTTATCTAACCTTTGACATTTTTGTTATCAGGTATATTGACATCTATGTGGACAAGTTGAAAATTTGCATGTCGCATGGATACTAACTAGCATAATAAACTCAAATCTTGGTTGTTGGTTTTTTTCTTTGTTTGTTTTTTGGAAAATCGTTCATATAATTTGCTCCAGCCACTAGATTTCAATAAATGAACAGAAAAACAGATGTGAAAACTGCTTTGTTTCCGTGTTGCTTGCCGTATCAATTGGCTTAAACTGTTGTTTAAGGTCAAAATTGTACACAGTGTTCCTGACAACTGAATGTCCTCAGCACCAAACACTAAAATCAATCATAGGTTTTAGGTGTCTCAGGCGGCACAGTGGAGTCGTTGTTAGCACGTCTGCCTCATGGCAAGAAGGTCCTGGATTCGAGTCCCGGGCTCGGGTATTTGTGTGTGGAGTTTGCATGTTCTCCCCGTGCTCGCGTGGGTTTTCTCCGGGTAGTCCTGTTTCCTTCCACAATCCAAAGACATGCACATTAGGCTAACTGGCTGTTCCAAATTGCCCCTGGGTGTGAGTGTAAATGGTTGTGTGTGTGTGTTGGCCCTGCGATGGTCTGGTGAGCTGTTCAGGGTGTACCCTGCCTTCACCCAGAGTCGGCTGAGATAGGCTCCAGTCTCCCCTTTACCCTAATAGTAGCATTAAGCAGTTCAGCAAACAAGCGAGTGAGTGAGTTTCAGTAGCAGTTTCAGGAGGCTACACAAAACCAAAAACCAAGATCTTAATCTTTGTGTAAGCCACTTAGCCCCTTTTAACAATGTGGTTTAAATGTGATTTGAAATAATATCATATCTGCTTTGAACCACAATGCAATGATGAAAAGAATTTCTCAGAACGCGACACCCAAACCTTGTTTCAATCCCATCAGCCGGCAAGTGTATCATGTGCCTCCAGATCACATGCTGGATGATTAATGTTGGGGGGGGGCGGAGTCACGGGGCGTTTCTGACCAATAACAGAGCGTGGAATTGTATCTTTGAAGCCAGGCTTTAAAAACTTGCAGTTGTTTTCGAGGCGACACAATATCTCAAAGTTTGCTGAAGGGAAAGGTAAGAGTGGTCCTGAGGGTATGTTTACATGACTGGGGACGGATTTAGAAATGTATTTGGAGCATGGACATGTTTATTTTGTCTGTTGACGACAGACTGGTGTGGGTTTTGTGTGAACCGCTTTGTCTCCACAGCTTTACACCCGGCTGGGGTTTGTTTTTTTCCCGGCTTGTATTTATTGTTTGTTTAACGCGGTGATATGAAGGTTATTTATTTATTTATTTATTTATACGGATTATTTAAATTTTTAATCCATTCTCTACATTTTTTCGGCTTTCCTGTTTGGGTTTCAGTCTCATTTTCGTTTTCCTGGAAACTCCGGCTCTGGGAATCCTAAGAAAAACAGCGCGTCCTTTTTTCTTTCCTTCTTTCTTTCCCAGTACTCCCGCCTCCTCTTCCGGCAGACGCCATAGTGGCACATATTTGTGAGATTAGTCTGTTAATGTATCGGCTTTAAAATATAAAACCCGGCCCTGTTTACCTACGAATGATATCAGGGTTTTTTTCTTGTGTACTGCAGAAGCGCGTGTGACGTCACTATCCCTTTGAATTATTATTATTATTATATATATTTTTTAAAGCTCTGTGTTGGTTTCGAATTTATCGACATGGAATTATTTTGTCTTGTGATTTCCTTAAATGTATGTGTCTGTGATGCATTTCAGCTTCTCACCATGAGACTGTGTGTGGCTGTGCTGGCTGTGGGCCTCAGTGCAGTGTTTGCTGCTCCCAGTCTGGACCGAGAACTAGACAGCCACTGGCAGCAGTGGAAGGAGTGGCACAGTAAAAAATATCATGAGGTAAGCTTTTTCCTGGTTGTTAAAGTGTGTTTTTAAAAAAAAAAAAAAAAAAAAAAAAAAAAAAAAAAAAAAAAAAAAAACCCCCCCTCTTTCTTCCCCCTTTCTTCTTTTTTCCTCCCCCAAAAGAAAAAAGGAAGGAAAGGAGTGGTCCCAAAGAA
>JBCNYH010000025.1:26907161-26921914 GCA_039654325.1 Tandanus tandanus
GGTATGGGGTTCTGTTAGTGCTCTTGGTATGGGGTTGTGTCGGTGCTCTTGGTATGGGGTTGTGTCGGTGCTCTTGGTATGGGGTTCTGTTAGTGCTCCTGGTATGGGGTTGTGTCGATGCTCTTGGTATGGGGTTCTCTTAGTGCTCTTGGTATGGGGTTGTGTCGGTGCTCTTGGTATGGGGTTCTGTCAGTGCTCTTGGTATGGGGTTCTGTCAGTGCTCTTGGTATGGGGTTGTGTCAGGGCTCCTGGTATGGAGTTGTGTCAGTGCTCCTGGGAAAGGTACCCTACACTTCTGTTGTGGCAACATTATTACTGAAAACTACATTAAGATTCTGGAGCTTTTCGAGAAAAAGAATGCACACATTATAAAGGCATGCATGTGGAAGACGAAGGTGTGAATGCTGGACCTAAGTGCCTGCAGTCCTGAGCTGTTCTCAATAGAGAATGTGTGGGGAATTTTAAATTTTTTAAAATGCTACAACAACTCTGTACTCTTGTCCACCATAAGACCAGTGTTCAGGAAGAATGGGACAAAATGACACTTGAAGCATTTAATTACTTGGTGAATGTCTTTTAAGTGTTGTGAGAAGGAATGGAATTTAACTTAAAATTTAAGCACGGTGGCGTAGTGGTTAGCATGTCCGCCTCACAGGAAGAATGTCTTGTGTTCGAGTCCTGGGCTCGGGTATTTCTGTGTGGAGTTTGCATGTTCTCCCTGTGCTTGCGTGGGTTTCCTCCGGGTATTCCAGTTTCCTCCCGCAGCCCAAAGACATGCTTTAGGCGAATTGGCTGTTCCAAATTTCCCGTGTGTGTGTGTGTGTGTGTGTGTGTGTGTATGTGTGTGTATGGTTGTGTGTTGGCCCTGCAATGGTCTGGTGAGCTGTTCATGGTGTACCCTGCCTTCACCAAGTGTCAGCTGAGATAGGTGCAGCCTCCCCGTGACCCTATAGTAGTATTATTAAGCGGTTTGACAAATGAGTGAGAATTTAAACTTCAACAAAGCATTCCAACTTTTTCTGTTATGGGTTGTATATAAAACACACTGAGGTCCAAGGTTACTGCAAACAGTCTCCAACAACAAGAGTATAGAAACCCTTTTTAAACAGAATAATATATGAAGATAATTGGACCTATAGCAGCAATTCCGGCTGTTGAATTGAATCCTGAATGAGATGTTAAAGAGTAGAGGCTAACAAAGTTCAAATGTAATCTTGCAATGCCACTTAATCATTAATATTCCACAATTTCATGAAGTGCCAGCTGGTAAACTATAAATCAGCTATATTCAGCTTTTTTTGAGGAGCTTGTATCATGTGAGCAGTGTGCTTGAGCTGCTGAATCTATCAGCTCCATATGGACGCAGTTCACATGTTGTAACCTGTGGGGTAAACTTCACATCAGCACTCTCAGCTGGTGTATTGATGCTAACAAAGGGGTCAGATGATGCAGGAAGCTGTCAGGCACAGAGGAAACTGTGTCCTCACACGTCCACCCGCTGTTTGTGTCACTGACACAGATTTGGTAATGGACGCAACTAGTTTATTCTCTGTATTTTTCTAAATGAGCCATGAATATTATAAATAAATAAATAGATAATAATAACAGTGTTTCTCTGTGGAGTTTGCATGGCATTACTTGCCCCAAGGTGTGAATGAGAGTGTCAATGGTGTGTGTGTTTTGGCCCTGCGATGGTCTAGAGAGCTGTTCAGGGTGTACCCTGCCTTTGCCCGGAGTCGGCTAGGATGGGCTTCAGCCTCCCCGTGACCCAAATAAAAGATGAAGCGGATCAGAAAATTACATGACACAATATGAAAATAACCGTGCTTAATAATATTAATTGTTGGAGACTAATGAAGGCATAATCATTCCTGTGCACCCTTAAAAACGGGTCCTTTGTTTGGTTCAAATCAAATGACCTCATTTATTTCAAACATTATAAAATAAAAATAGAGAGAAATTATCAATCCATCCATCCATTCATCTATACTACTGTATAAGGAAGCTGCAGCCAATCCTGGTTGACTTCGTGAAAAAGGCAGGGTACACCCTGACAGGTCACAAATCTATCACAGGGTTAAGACAGACATGAACAAGCATGCTCACTCACATTCACACCTACAGTATGGGCAATATAGAGTAGCCTGTTGAACTATGGACTAGGAGTAATCAACGCAAGCACAGAAAGATCATGCAAGCTCCTCACAGAAACGCCCCTTTCGTGACAGTTTTAACCACTATCACACCGAGAGATTATTTTCAAGTTATTTCGCACTAAAAGTAACACAAAAATAACAGTAATAAAAATATCTAGTCATTGTAAATGTGAAACAAAAAGTAGCGTCAGTCTGTGTCACATGCCCTCCAGTTCCTATTTTCACATCTGTGCATAAACCTGTCATCTGGAGAATTCACAAGAATACAGAAAATCATGGAGTCTATATTTTTACAAATATGTGCTTTTTTACTTTAAATATGTCATAGAATTTATTCATATAAACTTATCTGTATTTACATTTATGGCATTTATGAGACTTTGAAGTCTTTATCAGTAAACAGTTCCTGATACTGATCTAAGGATAGCATCAGTAAAAAAGTATGATTGGTTAGTCATATAGTAAGAAAAGCACATGGATTGCTCTTTTTAAATATGAGAGTGCTCATTTAGGTACATGCATACACACATACAGTGCACACATGGCTCACCATCACTTGGATGTTACAAATAAATGAATGAATCATACGAATAAATAAATAAATAAATAAATAAATATCCGCTGCTATTTCACACCTTAATGGAGTTTTCCCAAATATTTTGGTTATTGCTATTCTAATGCAGTAGATTGTTCCTTTTTTGTCACATATTTCAATAACCTGTGATAATGTATCTTCCACATTTCCCCCTTGGAGGTCAATAAATCCATCTTCCTATAGCATCCATCCATCCATCCATTCATACATACTTCCATCCATCAATGCAAAATATCTAAATTTAAACTAAAGATAGCATGAGCTTCCAGAACTCTAGCCCTAGGTTTACTCCTACCTCAGGAAATTTCTTGTGCTTTATGTACTCAGTCACTGCAGGATCAAAGTACTTGGCATATCCTTCATTTAAGCTGTAGGTCTTCCCCTTCTTCTTGATTTTCACGTTTCTTTCAGTCAGGATGAATTCACCTATGGCCTGAAGAGGAGCGGTACAATGTTTATACCATTATAGAAACTGGCACATACAATATATGGGAAAGCAGAAGTAGGTGTTCATTCAGGATAACCGTACTGTACATATCTAAGGCAGTATTCCGAAAGTAGCTTTCACCTCCAATTAAATGAGAAGTGAAAATAAAATATGATGCAACGATTGTCTTATTCAAGTTGAGCACTCCTTTAGCTCGAGGTCATATAATTATAGATAAAAATCAAGTGATAATATAATATTAGCTATAACATTAATATATAATTCAATATGGGTATATGAGCGTATAAATTGTGCATATGAAAGGGTTTCACACAGCACAGTGGTATAGTGATTAGCACATCCGCCACACAGCAAGAAGGTCCTGGGTTCAAGTCTCCAGCTCGGCGAGGACGTTTTTGTATGAAGTATGCATGTTCTCCCCATGCTTGCGTAGTCTTCCTCTGGGTACTCCAGTTTTCTCCCACAGTCCAAAGACACACACATTAGGTTAATCGGCTGATCCAAAATGCACCTAGGTGTGAGTATGAGTGTGAATGGTTTTGGGTGTTGGGCCCTGCAATGGTCTGGCAAGCTGTTCATGGTGTACCCCTTTGCCCTGTCTTGGCTGAGATAGGCTCCAGCCTCCCCGCAACCCTACAGGTTTAAGTGGTTCGGTAAATGAGTGAGTGAGTGAGTGAGTGAGTAAAAGGGTTTTCATAGACAAAGCTCTTGATTTTCTTTAAAAATGCACAATATTACATAGTCATATACCGTTACATACAGTAAATCTTTGAAGACATTGCAAGGATCAGTATAAATCTAACACTAGCTTTAAATAATTTCTCTCTTTTTAATAAACTACTAGATTATAAAGGAGATCTGATTATTCGAAGCACAAACTGCCTGTATTCATTTTTTTTCGCTTGAGACATAACATGTGACTGGGGATGGTAACTATAGGCATTTTTCAATTTGAAATAAAGTCTACAGTTTTCTTTCTGGTACTCACTGGATCTAACATGAAGAAGTTGAGTCCAGCTCCAGTACTGAGAGCCACTACAGTGGCACTGCCATACAGCGCATAACCAGCACACACTATCTGATTGCCGGGCTGGAAAGCATCCTGTTCTGTGGGCTCACCTTCTGAATCCTGGGAAAAGAACATTCAGGAACAGAAGATCTTTATTGGCTTACATCATATAGTGTAAATGAAGTCATTGCAATTATTGTGATGAAATATGCATCTTCCCCATTGAAGCCAAAGTAAATGATAACATTAATTATATCAAATTAAACAGCTGTGTGTTTTTTTTTTTTTTTTTTTTTAACTTTATATGAGATTATAATACATCATGGGTGATTTGTTGACTGTGTGTTCATTCACACACATACTGTAGATACTGCAAGTCAGTGTGCTTTCTTCAGGAACAGCCTATCAAAAACACCTCATGTGTTACAGCCCCACCTAGTGAATCATTTTGTTAGTTACAAGGAAGTCATGTTCTTGGTTAGGTTTGTTTGTTAGCCGGATTGCAGAAAAAAAGTTATGTTTGTATTTTCAGGAAATTTCTACCAGACGTGGTGCAAGGACAAGGAAGACTCCATTAGATTTTGGAGATGATCCAGATCAAATTCTGGATCCAGGAACCTTTTTTTTTTTTTTAAAGGTTTCTTTAATGAGACATGTTTTGGAGGTGTGGTATTATAGTGGTGTTTGTTGCTGGTGTTGTTTTATGAAAATCTACTTATGTGCTTGTCACCATGTGAAGAGAAATTGTGCCATAAAAATTGTGCCAAGCCAGAATTTCATACCAAGAAGCATGACATATTTGCTGTTCATATACAGATATTATAGTGAAGGTAAAATTTGTCAGTGATGTTTGTTTGTCCACTCAGTTAGTACAGTTACGATCAGCTGTAACTCACCTTTCTGTAGATGGCAAATATGGTGCCTATCGGTGCCAAGCAGTCGATGTTGGAGGAGCCATCAAGGGGATCAAAACACACCACATATTTACCCTGCAAGCAGAAGGTGGAGTGGAGTTGGCAACATACATCATTGATATATCATTTGGGATAAAATGCCAACCAACCAACCACCTTCATTCAAAAAAAGGCACTTGCCGCTGCAAAACTGAAACTCCATACACTTGTTTTCCTTTTAAAATATACGGTGTTCAGATAATATGGTATATTGTACAGCTTTTATTCAGCTATCATATGTCATGTGGTTTTAAACAAACATAAGGGAAACGTTAAGAAATATTCATGTATATATTAAGTTAATCACATTGCAAGCACTGTGTCATTCCGGCGCAAAGTGGAACTTACTCTCTTCTCTATGGGGGTAATAATAGCTTCTTTGTTCTCCTCAGAGGCGAGGACACAGGTGCTGTAAGAAGCCTGGAGCATGTTGATGACCAGATCATTGGACAGCACATCCAGCTTTTTCACCTCATCACCGGTGACGTTAATGTGCCCAGCAATACCCTGACTGAAATATACAGGAATACAAAAAAGGACATATAGGTAACTTTCCCCCCAGTGTTTTTAGAATTGTTTGTCTTTTACCTCCAAATAAGTTTCATTTATGAGGAATTTAACTTGGCATTTGCTCATGTTTACCAAAACAATGTAACAATTACAACAATCCATACAGGAATATTCTTAGATATACAGCTTATATGTAATGAATAATGTATCATATAGCTGTAAACACATTGTGCATACAACATAATAGATGGGTCTTATGGGATACTGACTATACTGTCTATGATATCAGATACTGTCTATGTGGAGTTTTATATGTTTCTGCCATGTCCAAGTGGATTTTCTCTGGGTTCTGTGGTTTTCTCCCACCCCATTATCAAGCAGGTGGATAGGCTACACTAAAGTACCATTGGGGGTGAATCTGTGTGCTCATGATGCCCTGTGATGGACTGTCATCCCATTCAAGGGTTCATTCGCTTCTCACACACTGTACATGGGATCAGCTCCAGCTGTCCAGTATGGTCAGGATTTTTTTCCTTCTTACTTGTTCACTTATTTATTTTGATGTTTTTTACTGCCTCTAGGCAATAGCTACTAGTTAGGCAATATGTAGTAATATAATATGGTCTTTATACTAGTGGAATAATCAATAAAGACAATATTCTCTAATAATACACACCTTTTATACCACCATATTACCCCATTGGAGAAATTCCAATTTACAGTCTTAAAAACAAAACTTTATTGTGTCTTTAAGCAGTCTTTCTCAGTTACAAAGGTCATAGGTATCATGTATCATACAGTAGGTCAAATAGAAAGTCTATGGTCCTATTTTTAAAACTACCAAATAGACTAATACAGGGGGTGAGTGTGATGCATATGTACCAGCGTTTTTATCCTCAGAATTCAATGTGGCATATTATCAGTCAGTGGAAAATGGCATTCTGATCCCAGTTCACTAAGTCAGTCAAAGATTTGATAATCCCTTCTGATAATTATTCATGTGAACTGGTTTCTGTTGATGTAATGTATTAATAAAGACACCAACTCATTTAAGCCAACCTTCATTTAATCCACTCCGAAGATTTGCCAGGGATCAAGTAATAGAGACGTTTGGTGGAATGGTGGGCTATTAGGTGGGGTTCCTTTTTGACAGAACACACCAAAGGTCAAGCAGCTTGGTGGGAAAAGTAACAGCCCAATAGTAAATAAAATCTATTTTTACAGTTGGAGGAGATGATGATAACAGCTACCACAGACAAACAAAACACAATGTCTGTGATAAGAAAATCTGTCAGAACTTTTCTAAGGTGCTGAAAGGAGTGCCGCAGAGGTCATCTTTGTTTTTGGTAGAAATTTCATGAAAATTTTTACATAATTTTTCATGTAAGCCTGCTAACATAAACAAATAAACAAACCAAAGGTAAAATATAACCTTCTTGGCAGAGATAATTAAAGCACCTCACAAAAAGAGATAACACTGGCAATACTGGAGATAAGTGAGAAAAGTTTTTCTGCCTGTCTTCTGACAGGTCTTTATTTGTAGTGGATCCTCAGTTTGGCACTAATGTTAAAGAAATTTTAAAAAGCAGGTCTTCTTTAAAAAAATTCAAATAAGAGGGTGCAACAGTAATATTCATGATACAGGTAAAACTGTAAGGAGCGAAAGAGAGATTTAAAATATAAAAGAATCAAAGTTGCCTCAGAACGGTTTGCCAGCCCATCACAGGTCCAACCCACAGACAATCATTCACAATCACATCTAGAGGCAATTTTGAGCAGCCATTTAGTGTAATTTGCATGTCTTTGGACTGTTGGAGGAAACCGGAGTACCCAGAGAAAACCCACACATGCACAAGGAGAACATGCAAATCCCACAAAGAAACACCCTTGCCAAACCCGGAACTCGAACCCAGGACCTTCTTGCTGTGAGGCGAACATGCTAACCACAATGCCACTGTGGTGCCCATAGTTCTGCGGTTTTGAGGGGTTGACAGTGTATCTATTTGTGCAGTTAGTTAGGTGTTCGCTCTGTAACTGTAGCACGTAAACACTCAAAAGTAGAGAACCAAGTAGCATTGGAAAGTGTCCAAGAAGCTAACCAACCATAACAAACATGGAGTGTACAATATATTAAATATGAATTTGCAGGTATGGTACAAAAAAGCTGTCATAAATTTTATTTACAAATCTGAAATATTATATTTGGACTTATTTTGTTATGTGTTGAAATTGTGTGTACAAATGGTAACCTGTTGCCTAGCCAAATGCTCTCCCTTAAGGAACATGTGTAATGATTTCTGTGTGCATAAACATGATACTGTTTGATGGTCGCAGGCTTCCATTTCTTGTTGAGTAAATCAGTTTTGTGCAAAATTCAATATACAAAATCTGCATCTCCAGAACATTTTGCCTGATTGGCTACATTAGAGGTAGAACATCTAACCAGGACTTACAGGTGAACGAGTCCAGCTTTCCTCACAGCAGATGAAATAGCTTTGATAGCTGTTAGCATGGAGTTGATAAGCTGCGTAAGTTCTCCAGTCGCGCCCTTAGCTTGTCTCCCCATTTCCATGACAAACCGTGTTAGAGTCCACACATCTGTTTCAAAAACGGATTGATCCGACATGTTTCTGTTCTTCGTTTGTTTAACCCGAGTTAGGAATGGAAGAGGTCTGCAGCCTGGAGTTGAATTTTAACATATGCAGGACATGAGTAAAAGCCAAGGGCTATATTTGTGAGAGGTGTCAAGTGACAAAAGAGTGACTAGAGAACTTGGTAAGCCACAGAAGAGGGCCTTCCATTGAAACACGTCTAGGGTGATTATTTCTATTACAGGCAATCACCTATAGGTGCCTAAACTTTAAAGTTTAAACATAAAATGAGTATAAATTTTAATGATCAAGTGTGTTCTATAATATGGTAAAGTTCAGAATATAATTTTTAGGAATGTTGACTTAGTTTTACTTTCATGAATTCATTCATCCGACTTTTTTTTTGATTTTTTAACAGCAATATTCATAAATATCAGGAGCCATCCCTTCATTTTGACCTTTCCAGAAAAGGTTGTGTGTGCAGAGAGTTCAGTCATGTTATACTCAATTTACAGCTGAAAATTTCATTTGTTTCATGCATTCCAGTGTATTTGATTATTATTATTATTAGTAGTAGTAGTAGTAGTAGTAGAAGAATTATTAATAATATAAATATTTAGGCACTGTTGAGGTTTACAGAAAAATGCATATGTAAAGAGAATATACTCCGAAGTGCAAGTGCACCCAGTGCCAATGGTAGCAGTGCACGCAAGCCTAATTGGGCCTGTGAGCACGGATGCGACAACAAAACTGATTGCATGACTTTACAATAGTTGCATAAACATGAAGCTCCGCTATTATTAATATTATATATTTTTTAAAATGTTATTACTTTCATCATTTTTTTCAATTTGTGTAATTGTTGGTTTATTTTGACCTTGTCTCTTTTTATGAGTATTGTATCTTGTCTGCTATTTTTTTTTACATACAGTATTCAAAATAAAAAAAATTCATCCATTCATTTACTCTCATATTTGTACTCAGAACAGTAAAGGATCCTGCTGTAATCTGCTTACATGAACATAGTTGGCTATCAAACAACATCCAAATGCTGCTTGATAGCCAACAACACGCAATACATGATAGTTACATTTGGATGTTTTGGTTTATTTCTCTTTATAATATGAAGAACCAGAAATCTGTTTTTGAGAAAAATGACATGAAAGTTCGTGCAATAAAAAAAATCAGGGATAATGATCACTATATGATTATTAAAGGTCATAAGGAAGATGAAAGGACCACTCTGGCATGCATAGATTTTATTCACATCTGTCAATATGTCATATGACCATATGTCATTTTTGGGGTTAGACCACTATGGCTCTCAGCTCTCAGCCCTTCATATGTAGCTACTCTATATACTTCAGTACACACACTAATTCATTATGTTTCATTAAAATCCACAAGGAACAAACTATAGTTGACTTTTTTTTGGCACAGCAGCTGAATTTAGTTTCCTTGACAGTAAACAAAAAAAACAAACAAAAAAAAAGGCACTTTTACATTCTTATTGTATAGATATGAAACATGATTGAAGGAATGTTCTGATTCACTGTTATCTCTGTAAGTGACGTATTCTTCAAGACCTGCTACAATATTTCTAAATCACAGATTTGTGAATTTGACACAAAAAGAGTCATTGTGTAAACATCTTCCACTGAGTGCAAATGTGACATAATTGCTTCTTGGAGTATTCGTATAGCACTGTTACATTCACAGACAGATATGTGCTTTGCAACAACCAAAATTTACAGAACATAAATGTAATAGGAAAGGATGTGGTAAACATCTGTGTTTCTTTTTCTTCTTTTTTTCTCTAACTAAGATAAGAATGATTACAAATTGATGTTTGGATTTTTAGACTATTAGTTTTAGAAGTTTGGTCACTTGTGATGTTTCTGGTAAATGGAAATGTACTCTTGAACATCATCTGGGGATCCCATGACCACCGGGACCCTCTGGTGGATGCTGTCAGGCTGGATGTCCAGCACATTCATGGTCCCTGTGGTAGCCATTCCACCAGCCTGCTCCATGATGAAGGCCATGGGGTTGCACTCATAAAGGAGTCGGAGCTATTGCACAGAAAACCAAATATTTAATAAAAAGATTTAAAAATATTATCATACAGTTATGATATAAGATGTTGGCAGGTTATCTGAGCTCACACTGAAAGTAAAACTTACAAATAATATTTCAGTGATTATAAAATTCCACTGACTTTTTTGCTTCTGGAATCAGCTAACCAAAAATTTAACTTTGCTTAAGGTCTCATATCGGGGCTAATGTTGATTTGATTCCCAAGTCCTGTTGATGCAGCTAGAAGGCAAAATTCTGTGGACTTTACAGGGTGTGTCAAAAGTAAACATGGAAATGAATCGGAACCTTTATGACTTTCTGGGAAAAAAGTAATTTTTTACTATAGCGGAGTCTTAACAGGAGCACTATAGTCATAGGCGGATTGGAGAGTTGTCCTGTGTCATGTCCGGTCGTCCGTGCATGCCCACCATAGGAAAGCCAATATGGCTGTCATGTCATTGAGTTGATGCTGATTGGCCGTTATATATTGCTGACTTGCATGATGACTTGCATAAAACATTTTAATAAAAAAATTTATTATTAATAACAAAACTGAAACCCCAAAAATCGAGGCTCATACACCAGGGATCAGACTCACATAGAATCAAAAACACACAATCTAACTCAGAAAGGCAGACAGGCCTGCAGGCAAATTAATGCTCATGGAGCAAACACCGAAATCAGATGTCTGACAAAACATAAACTTGTTAAACGGATAATTAAACTAACCAGATAGGTGATACAAATGAACACGAAAAAAAAAGGCAGTAAAAAACAAACCCACCCTTGAACACCTATCAAGAGACATCTATAAGGAGTGCCGCTTTTAAGTAGTGTCTAAATCTTTATATTACCTTTCCTTTGGGACTCTTCACATTGGCTGGGTAAAGAAAAACACCTCCGTAAATTAGCGTCCGATGCACATCTGCTACCATGGAGCCCACATAGCGCGCACCATAAGGTGCACTACCATCCTGCAAAAGTACACAAGATACATCACCACATCAACCAGCTACAAATTGAATGCTGGCATGTCACATGGATGTTACCCTCCAGCACAAAACCAGTCGGAACACTCATGACCAAGGTAAACGGCTCATAGAATAACATCATCTTTCCTTTCCCACTTCCTACTTGCTTATGTCCTAATGTTGCACGCTGTTAGCGGCTAGCGTGCACGTGGTTCAGGAGTTCAATTCAAAACTAGTTTTAGAGTGTACAACACACCGTATGAAACTGTCACCTCCTAATGGTTATGTACAATCTAAAAGTGGTTTAGAAACCCCCAACCCCACGTGCACGCTAGTCGCTAACAGCATGCGACATTAGGACATAAGCAGCCTCCAAGTAGGAAGTGGGAAATGAAAGATGACATTATTCTTTGAGCCGCTTACCTGGGTCACGCGAGTTCCGACTGGTTTTGTGCTGGAGGGTCACATATATGTGAGAAAACACAAATGCATCAACCTCTTCACCGAATTCTGCAATGTATAAAACTGCAATGAGGGCAAAATAAGCCCATTATATTTCTTATCTAATTTCTGCCACCACTTCAATAAAGTGTATGTAAAGTGAAAGTGTCATGGATTTACTTATACCATAATTAATATTACATTGCATTTTACAATCTTGTTGTTAGACTACTGAATCTGAGTCATTCTCTGAAACTGGGTCAAATTTAATGATTCACATTTTGACCTAATATTTTACAAAAACTATAAAGAATAAAAGAACAATCCCTGCCCAAAATATACCATATGGACACATACAACATGTCAAACAAAAATAATTTGGATACATCCAGCAAAAAAAAATAAAAATAAAAAATTCTGCAAAATTGGTTGCAATGTGTGGACGAAGATTGTGACTTTTTTTGTTTCTCATGTTTCATGCCATACTATCAGCGAAGTATCAGCACAAAGTGCAAATAGGACTTGCAATAAAGATCTTACATTAAAATTTATATCCAAAGTAGAAATTCCTGTTTTTCTTACTTTGTGGACTAAGAATCGCACTTCAATTTACGGTTCCGTACGTAACCAGTGGTGTCCACGCCACATACGGACCCGACCCATTTATCCTGTGAGGGGTGAGGTTCCATGTTACGACGTTCACTGTACAATTGAGTTCCCCCTGAAGTGTATTTATTTCACATGTAGTCAAGCGGTAATTAATTCATTCACCAAAAACAAATGGTATGAATTTTGTGTCCATACATGAATGAAATTGAATTTAGTGTTACATCCGGATTTGTTCCTGTTTGTTACTAATAAAAGTGCAGTTATGTGCATGAAGTGGTTCTCTCACTGTCTTTGTAACAATGGTTCATGAATTTATGGTCAATATCGAGGGAAATAAGCAGGACTTCATTGAAATGTGGGGATTGTAAATGTCACACTTTATGGTACCAGTTTTAGAGAATGACCCATAGAGATTTGAAAGGTTCATATTTGGAGTATTGGACTTGTTTTGGGCTGCTTTTTAAAGTAGGCATGGCAACTCTATCTGAACAACAAGCAAAAAAACAGAAGTATGAGTGGTGAAAGAGGCGCAAATGCCACAAAAGACATGTTGCTTGATCATCTTGCTTTATTTTGCAAACCAAAAATAGGGGGAAACGAGATGGTGAAAGTTCAAATTTAAATTTTCCATTAAACATGTCTGTGCTGATGGGCGGCATGGTGGCATAACGGTTAGCATGTCCACATTGCAGCAAGAAGGCCCTGAGTTTGTGTCCTGGGCTTGGCGAGTGTTTCTGTGTGCATGCTCTCCTGGTGCTTGCATGGGTTTCCTCCAGGTAATTTGGTTTCCTCCCACAATCCAAAGACATGCACATTAGGCTAACTGCCAGTTCCGAACTGCCTCTGGGTGTGAGTGTGAATGGTTGTGTTTGTTGGCCCTGCAATGGACTGGCAAGCTGTTTAGGGTGTACCCCTCCTTTGCCAGAGCCGGCTTCACAGTGACCCCAGCAGGACCTAGTAGTTTGGCAAATGAATGAATAAATGAATGAATGAATGTTTGTGCTGCTGATACAACTGCAAACAAATGTGTGTTAAGGAGAACACATGCTGCTGCTTTGTGCATTGACAATGCAATAATCACATGACATGGGAAGGACAAGGAATAGAAGAAAGAGTGGTCAGGAATTCTGTATGGTTGCTCACACACACACGTGTTTGCTAAAGCTCTGTGCCCAGGTGGAATGCTGTACCTCTGGAAATTTCTTCTTCTGTAAGTACTCTGTGACTGCGGGGTCAAAATACTTAGCATAGCCTTCATTGAGACTGTAAATCTTTCCTTTTTTCTTGATTTTCACATCCTGTTCTACCAGAATGAACTCCCCGATTGCCTGCCAAACAGAAAGGGGGTAAATAATACATGCTTGCACAAGATCATTCCACATGTAAACATACTGTGTATTTCCTTCCTAAAATTTTTATTCAGACTCAAATAACTTTTAACTATCAAGTATAAATCTATATTTTTTACTCACAGGATCCAACATGAAACAGTTGACACCTTGACCAGTTGAGAGCACTATCATGGTGGCACTGCCATACAGCGCGTATCCAGCAGCCACTATGTTTCTGCCAGGCTGCAGGGCATCCTTCTCAATTGGCTCGTCATCTGTAAACTTGGGGAAAAAACAGTGTACGAGTATATTTTACTAAATATTCCTAGATAAACAGTGTTTGTACTAGAATGAGCTGAACAGTACTTTATAGCAATATGATGGTGTTATTTACATTCAAAAAGTCCATGCGACAATAACATAAATAATAATAATAATAATAATAAAATCAATCACTACTTTTCTAGTAGAGTATCATGCAATACAACTGGCAAACACATTGTATGATCTGCAACTGTACCTTTTTATAAACACTAAAGATGGTCCCGATGGAAACCAGGCAGTCAATATTAGAGGATCCATCCAGAGGATCGAAGCAGACTACATATTTACCCTTTGGAAAAAAAAACCACATGGGCATATTTTAGTCAGTATTTAGGCTTGAACACTGAAGACTCTCATAAGCACCAGGTATAATCTATTTCCCTTGTTCTCCTTGACATACCCTTCTCTCCTGCTCCACTATAATGGCGTTGTCATTTTCCTCAGAGACCAACACACAGGAAGTGAAGGAGGATTGGATCATGTTAATCACCAGGTCATTAGAAAGGACATCCAGCTTTTTCACCTGGTCCCCTGTCACGTTTGTACTGCCAGCAATACCATACCTATGCAATAATATGAGTGGTAAGTTTTTAAGATTCATTTTAAACAAAATTGTTAAACAAAATACAGATTTTAAATTAAATCACCTCAAGATCATCACAAATCCACCAAGTTCCCTCAAGATCACCACGAATCCACCAAGTTCCCTCAAGATCACCACGAATCCACCAAGTTCCCT
>JBCNYH010000025.1:26954522-26977087 GCA_039654325.1 Tandanus tandanus
GTATTTCGGGAACACTTCAAATCCCCGAGCCCACATCTTACGCCATCACCCGGAGCTAAAAGAACCGGAGCAGCAGCACGGCCAACTCCTGACCAACGCACTCCATCACTTCACTAAACTCCCAACCAACTCTGAACGAGCAAAGCAGATCAGTACATCTACAAAACCAGTTGTCTAGTAATATAATTTCTTTCTTTCTTATAGAAGAATGTAGTGAAATTGGCTCCCTTTGTTTGTAATGGTTATGAATCAAACATCGGTTTGAATAAAGAATCGATTCTGAATCGATTCGTCAACCCAAAAATCGGAATCGAATTAAATCGTGAGTTGTTGTTCGATTCACATCCCTAATGTATGTATGTATACAAAATAAAGCAGTTAGCCCCTACAGAAGCCATACACTGCTGGATTAGCAGCATTTTAGAAAATAATATGGCCTCATGTATATCATAGGAAGCCTGTATTGAATTGTAATTTTCCAAGAATGCATATAATAGCAAAACTACAGTAAAGCCTACCTTCCTAGTTTTCCCTGCCAAAGTACATGTCAGGCCTCTTAAGTTTCTGTTTTTACAAATAAGTCTAGGTTTGCCTTGGTAACAGAGGATCCATGCTGATGAAGCCTCCTGGTGGGGTGTTTTCATTCCTCCCTTTTTGTTCAAAGAAAGAACATTAATATATGTTTACTGAAAGCTCATCTCTTCCTGCGTGTGCTTGTTCAGAGTAATGCTCAGGGCTATGTTCCTGAACCGAGCCTAGTTTGTTTATTAAAATTAGTGTGCAACGTGTCATTCTCACCTGGACTGTTGAAAACTTGTTCCACATGTTTTTTTTTTTATCCCTTTTCTTACTGATCATTTAGTGTTTCCAGAACTATTTTTGACAGGCATTCTGACATTTTCTCGATGGTGGTGATGGTTCAACAGCTGATTCAACATGGCTACAGTCCAGATTTTACTGCGTATTATTTCCTAGAGGTGTTATTCAAATCTCTGCTCCCATGAGCTTGGCCCTGTTATGTAAATGGTTGGTATGGAATGCTTCCTTAGATATTACTAGGCTTTCTCATCTATTGGATTATCAAGAAAATATGTGAAACTTAAGTTCAGGTGGTTCTTGTCACCCATGTATTGGATGTTCCAGGAAATTATGTTTAGTACTTGGGCATGGGAAAATGGAATAATGGCTTAGTTAATAATTCCCTGACCATGGTTGGCCTGACAAACTCTTCTCTAACAAAACATGCCTCAACAAATGGGAGAAAAAAAAGGACTTGGAAGCCACTTAATGGCAAGTATGAGGGATTAATTTTGCGTTTTGGAAATGCATTTACAAGCAAATTCATCTTTACCACACCGAGCAGATCAAGTTTCTTACATTATATTGCAATTAACACTATAGTTTATTTGCACTTATTAGTTCAGGAAAAGACACCTGCTCTGTTGATTGAAAAATCTGTTCTACTATGCAGTTTTAATTCACTGCAACTGAAATAAATATTTTATAAATTATTATTATCTTTATTATAATTTTTTCTTTCCCCTAACTTCGTCATGGCCAGTTCCCACCCATTTGCCTCCTTAAGCAGGCATGTAACACGTAATGCTGTCACCCGAGTCTTTATAAACTGCTGCTCATGCGCATTCAGGGGTTGCCTAACATTCTCAGAGGTAAAGCGCTATCCACCCCCTTGTATACATAAGCTCACAGATGCCCATAATTGGCTGGTGATGTAAGTCACAGGAAGATCGTGAGAGCTCACCAATTAGTTCCCATGGCACAGGATGGCTACATGCATCACCCTGGATTAAAATTTTTGTGAGCTCCAGATTGGTGGTTGTACCCCTTTGTCAATGTGCAACTCGGGAGTCATAAATTAGTACTTTTGAAATTAGTCTGAAAATGAAATAAGGAATTTCTGATTAAAAAACAAGCCAAAGTGTTAAGTGGAAAAACCAAAGCGTCCATTCTCATGGCTAAATGACCTCATGCCATTTTCTCTGTTCATTACTTGTGTAGGTTGTGTAACTGGTTGCTGATTAGATAAAAGGGAAAGAGCACTGAATAAATTGCAGGGGACTTGGCAGGAACAGAGAATGCTTTAGCACTATAAATAAGTCTAATTACCTCAAGGACAACTAGCTTTTACTTACTTGAGATCCTTACACAGTCTTCCACAAAAAACCTATTTTGATTAAGTTTTCAGTCTTTTTTGCAGTGAACAGCTGACAAAAACACCTGACCCCAGTTTAGTGAAAGCTGGTCCGCTTTGTGCTGTCAGTGGACATTGTGTCTGCTAATTTGATAAGTGGTCATTGATTCGTTAAACCCTGCACGCTATTACTGAACTCATTCCCAGGCATAGAATTTGGGTGTCAAGGTCATACACTTGGCCTTGTTTTATAAGAATAGACCTCTCAGGGTGCCATGTCTAATGAATGTGTCTTAAGTGTGGAGTGACATGACCATCTGACTTGTCTCAGGCTTCTGAAGGAGAAGTGAATTCACTTTAATGAACCCCTAGTCTTATGAGCATCTGTTTTTTATTTTTATTTTTTATAATCATTATACATGGCCAGGAATGGTTATGTGGTGGGAAGCTCACTTTTTGTGGCCATGTCCGAAAGTTTATTTATTTATTTATTTATTTTTTTAATTGCATGCATAGACAGGGAAATGGTTCTGAAGCTTGTGGACTGCTACGTGTCCAGAAACTGCAATGTGAAGTATTTTGTGTAGTGTCTATAGGTCATACTTTTTAACTCTGTGCTGGCAATTTTTGAAAAGGGGTGCATGTATTTTTTCTTAATAAAGAAAAAATACAGAGGTATGGAACAACACTGAATGTAAGTAAATAAACATAAAATCAGGAATAAAGCACAGCAGGGTGTACTCTTATAGGAAATTAATCAACAAAGGTGAGGGCTATTCCTGACATGTATTTTTTCTTCTTATACCACAGCGGTTTGAAGTGGTAACAATGTTTTAATTAATTGATGAATGGCACAGGTAGCTTTCTAACCATTTAGAGTTGCATTTAATGCTATAGAATGTCTTTGAAACAAGTTATTTCATGTTAGTGGAGCTCCATAGCAGACCACTATAGTCATGGAATAAGGCTTGGATTGTTGTCTGATGTCTGTGCGTGCCCAGCACAGGAATCCCAATAAGGCTGCCACCTCACTGAGTTGATGCTGATTGGCTGTTATGTATCACTGACTTGCAAGATGCTTGCAAGCAAAAAAAAAAAAAAAAAAAAACACACACAACAGATTTATTAGTAATAACGAGACGGAAACTCAAAAAACAGAGGCCTATACACCACTGCTCAGATTCGCACAAAATAAAAAACACAACCCCAAGTAGGCAGACAAAATTGCAGATAAATAAATGTTCATGGAGCAAACACAGAAGTCAGAAGCTTGACAACTTGAACATCTTAAATGGATAATTAAAGTAACAAGACATGGATGATACAAATCCTTTAAAAATAAACTTAAGGGGTGGATTAAAATTAACCAAAGCTGTAACCACAGCTTATGGCGCTGCCCACTGTATTGTCTGCATTGTACTTTCTTTGTATTACACCTTATGTCTGCTTGTTTGACAGTCTTGTTTGCTTGGCTGTTTTTAGTATTTTCTAACAGTATGTCTATTTTGTTCTGTTTGTATTTTCGTTCTTCTTTCTACTGCTTTACTCTTGTCTTTCGCCTTGATCTGCTAGGAACTACAGATAAAACCTAGTTAATGTAGTTAATTCTGGTGCATTTACATTTTAATTTAATATTTAAATGTCTATGAATGTACACTGTCCCTTTTTAAATAAATAAACAAAAAAACAAATTGAAGCAGAAATCAGCTCATGTAAGGAAAGGCAGTGAAAAGCAGATCTGGGCTCGTACACCTATTAATAGAGACATCCATTGGGAGCTCTGCTCTCGCAGCCTCTCTTAAATCTTTCTCTTGAATCATCATCACTCGTTAGATTTGAGAATTTAGGATCCCTATGGTATAACTAGAATTAAAAAAAATAATGGTTTTATCTGGAAACAATGAAATGTGCAACAGAGATAATGTGTGATACAATACACAGGCATTTTCCCCCCTATACTTTACACTTCTTTATCCACTTGTCAGCATCCATGCCTCTAGTGGGATTTTTCCTGTGGGAACATCGGATCTACTATACTCAGGTCTCATGTAATTGCAGGGCTGGATGAGAAGTGAGTTGTCTACTTTGATGTTTGATAGCTGACTTCCAGGCCACATTGTCACTGTTTGTCTCTATGGCTCCCTTATTACTGCTGTACATTCTGCTGAGAGTGGAGTTCGTCCAGATCTGTTCACCAAAAAGCACTGTGTGCATGAGGGCAGAGAAGTCTGATACTGCTGTGACCTCCTGACACCTTCTCATATTAGACGTGAAGCATGGATTAATATTAATGTTGTGTTGTTAAAGCCTACTGTATAACTGTTTGCAGGCAGCTATAGAAAGAATGGGACATATCATGTACTATGAAGGACAAGTGTATTTTCAGAAGGTCCCATATTATTTCAGAACGACTTCACAGCCCTTATTGAAATTTGAGCTGTGACATTAGCAGGTCGCCATTTATGTTCCAATAAATATTTCTAAGTAGATCTGGAGCAAACAATCCAGGCCATGTATTTAAAATCAAACTCAAATGTATGTGCATATTCCTTTAGAGTTTATTTTGGGTTTATAGATATTTTCAGCATAATGGCACATCACTTTAGATTGTGGTGTCTCCTGTCGTATTTCTGATAGTGCATGTAATGGAGAAGAGTACCTCAGGCTCAGGTATTGTCATAGTAATTGTTCATGCTCACCTGAGTGTTCCGTTTTACTCGAGTTCTTTTAAGTACTACTTATTTGGGATTTTTATTTTTTTAGTCTCTGTACTAACCAAAATCTACAAGGTTAATGTCTTTATATAGGAATTCATACTTTTTACATTTGTATAAAAATTTTATTATAAGCATGAAGATAATATTTGTCTCATTAATTTACTAATTAAATCTGATATGGTATAAAATTGTATAGTGAAAAGTGAATAGTGAAATGTCTTAAAACCAAGATATTGGGAATGTTGAAATATTACAGATGAATGAAAAACTTCCTAAGCATTTCTGAAATACCCTGCGCTTTCTTTTTTTAATTAATCAGTGCAAAATTCAAGTTTGAATGCAAATGAAATTTAAAATCAACCAGTGTATATATTGTTATTTTCAAAATATGTATTTGTTTCTCTACCAAAAAATTGCACTTACACAAGGCTTTCAACTTTGTTCTCTTTAGGCAAAAGCTTGCTATTGGTCTATGAAGAAATTCCTTCAGACGACAAACACTTTTAAGGAGTGTGGTTTCTGAAAGTGGAGGGTTCATACTGCTCCACATCAGGTAATTCTCTCTCATGCTTTTCAATCCTCAAATACTCACATTAAACATTCTGTACTGGTTACTTCTTACACTCCCTTCAGTCATTACTTGTAATTTCCTTTGTTGTGCTTTGCAGTCTGATAAACTGTTGAGTCACACAGTTTGATTGCTGCTGAAGGTCATGTGGACTAGGCACTTTTTCACCGAGCTAGTGCTAACTGGTTAATATAAGTCAGTTTGGATGAAAGCATTTGTCCGTTTATATTTTCTTTTTCATTTAATTGTCATGCATACTCTCAACAATGCAAAGCCTTTTTTCCCCACATGAATAGGCCTGATGTTTTTAAGTTAGAGTGTCACCGTGTGGTTTCACTATCCTGCTCCTACTGCTTGAACCTGTATTCTTTGTATAGACAGCTCCATTGTGAAGGTGCTAGCTTTGTGAATGGATGTCCAGATGCTTTTGACACACTGTCAACCACAGTGCACTTATAAAAAAGCTTGACCCTCCATAGTCTTCAAAAAGCACCATCTTAAAGCATCTAAGACCGTAGTTTCATGAACTGCATCTAACAGAAAAAAGGCTTCATATAATATATAGATTTAGGCACTGCCTAAAAACAGCTCCCATATGATTTCCCTTACTTGACAAGTTTTTCGTGGGAACTATGCATGTATCCTACGCATTTCAAGATTAATTCGTTTTATAATAACTTGTTTATTGGAGGGAATAAAAATGAGGTAACCAACCATACAAGTCTTGACATGTAAACACCATTTAGAAACCATCGGTTTAGAGAACATTTCAATAACTCTGTAATATATTAAGTTGTTTGTGTGAATTGGTTGCTCTGTAAAATTTATGATTCGCTGACAGAATCAATGACAATTAGCTACAAAACATCTAAGAAATCATTTATCCTAGTAAGAGTGCGCGTGAGTATCCATAGGATGTGGCCTTTCTATTCAAATGAGTAATGCATTGGGCTGCAGTGATAGTTTAAACGAAGATAAGTGCATATTAGGCATGTAAATCGGCCTTTGATACTGCACTTGAGCATTGAGCATTGATGTACAACTGATACTTAAGCAATATTGAGCAGAATATCACAAAAAAAATCTAACCTAATGTTGCTGGATACGACGGCGTGTCCAAATCAAGTGACTGATTTAAGATGACATAGCAGGATAACGCAGTCTTGCCAAGTCAGCTTGTGTAAGAATTGAAAAGTATTCCCAAACAAAGCTGGAGCCTCCTTTATGTTTTTTTTTTGTTTTTTGTCAGATTCAGTTCTCACCTCATTAGAGTTAATTTTCAGATTTGTTTTTTTTTTTTTTCCCTTTATATTTGGTTAATGTGATTAACAAGCTTATTTCTCTGCCAATGTTCTCTGCAAAACTCATTCAGAAATAATTACAAGCGGCTCCCTTTTTTGGCATCACGCTACCACGCCCCTCTTCGCACACGCGCGAGATCTCGTTTAAACCAAAATGGCATCGTAAACTACTAGGAAACACACAGTACATTTAAGTTTCTTCTTGGGTTGAGAATGAATGGAAGCTAGAACTGCGTATTAATAAGGACATCATGATGTTTTCAATTGTTCAGCTTCGTCTCCAGGTTTGTTTGATTATTTTTAACAGGTTTAGTGGTAGATATGCAGAAACCGGTTGGCCTTAAGTGACTCCTTGAGCAAATATATACTCTAGGTTTTTTCTTTCATACTCAGCAATAACATTGCCCAACAAACTTTTCTTATGCCAAAGTGCTCATGTGTATCAGCCTGAGATGTATCGTCCGTGTTCGTATTGGGAATAGGCAATGTACTCTTCCCTCAAGTTAATGGTGATTATGAGCATTTTCACAGTCTCTTAGAGCAATCAGTCACAAAGCGGTCAAAAATAAAGGTTTTTAATTTGCTAGTTTTTTAAGTAGTAATTTTCTTAAATGTTCACGGTTATAAAAACTTTTTAAATTTTACCTGTAACGTTATTTTCTTGGAAGTTATGGCCTTTGAAAGTATGCATGTACAAAACAATAAAATTTCTTTATAAACTATCATTGTCAATAGTAGTAAAATTTCAAAGTTAAAACCAGTTCAATTTTTTTATTAAATTTTAATCACATTATTATAATACAATATTAAAATGCCTGAACTGTCGCAAGTAGAGTTCAACTGGAGTTTGAGAACTAGAAAAAAAGATTTCGGAGTGGACACTTTTGGACGAACACATATTCACATGCTTGTGTAATCAACATTTCAGAATCTGGTTCAGATATGTTTTGCTCTAAAGTTACATACCTAGATGTACTTTATAAAAAGTGCATCTGATTGAAAAAAAAAAGATAGAAAAGTCGGAGTGGACATTTTGGATGGACAGTTCCTTGCATGTATTCAGATCTGCCCTGTGCAGAACAAATCGGGGTTATTGCCACCAATGCATGATTTAGTTAAACAATATATATGCTTACCTAATTTTGAATGGAAAAATTTTCAAACATCCTCCTTTTGAAATTTATTTTAGTTGGAATCCTGAGAATTTTTCAAGTGGGAAACTTAAATTTGTCCAAAATTTAACTTCCGTGTATATTTTCAAGACAAGCTGATACTTTTTGTCTCGGTTTCTAGGTTTATCTAGGTTTATGCCATGAGTAAATTAACACAAGATATTTCTACCAATAAAAGCTCAGAAAAAAATATCCATTTCCTACATATTTTATATACTATACATTTCTCTCCCTTTCCACATTGCAGTAGGTTGAAAATATAGCGTGATGTTGCAGTGCATTTCCTTTTTATTTTTTTACAATTTTTTTTTTATTTTTTTATTTTTTAAGTGAAATCACCAAGGTCATTTGTCTGCAGGGTACTGAAAATGTCAAGAAAATAGCCTCATGTTTGTCCCACCCTCCAGCCCCTTACACTGCTTTGCTTTAGGGATCTAATATTAGATGACTATTTATTAGCTAAGGGAATATGTATACCCTCATGTCGGTTGGTCCTCAACAGCATCATTAAGCCCCCACTCACTAAGCCCAGTCCACATGATCATACCTTCTCATATCAATCTGAATAGCAAAGAAGGTATTTAATCATCCTTGACTATGTCGCATCATGTTGTCCCTCTGGGCTATCTCCACTACTGAAAACAAAAGGCTAACAATGTCAGGGGGATGTAGTGGGCCGAACAGCTGCTCTGCTCACTGGCCAGCAGATGGAGAGTCATAAGCACTAGATTAGAGTCTTGAATATGGATTACAGGCGAATACAATAGGACCAGCCACTCGGCAATGAGCCGATTCATGCTTATGCAAAAGCTTGCCTTGTGGAGTCCTGTGCCACTGTGATTGTGTAATGTGTGTGAGTGTGTGTTTTCTGGATGAGTTGCTAAAGGTCATTATTCTTCTTGTCAGTTGCTTTATTTATTTATTTTTATAAACATGCAAGGTGAAATCGGAAATGGCTATTTAAGCTGGTTTGAAGAACAATCCACAGGTGATTTGTCATACTTGTTAAGAACGTACTGTTTTTTAGGAGCATGGTAGTCCTTCTTTGCAAGGAAGAAAGGAAAAGTGTTTTTTATTGTGCTGCTAGTAAAGAAGCTAACGATTGGTGGATGTGATATCCAGTTCCATAGCTGGTCATGTATGTGCACCTGTGACTGAGACCTAGTTTTGTTTGAGTAGTACCATTTGATGCTTTGCCACCTGAAGCGACCTGGTTAGACAAATCCCACCTGGATTTAATTTGTTTAAAATCTGCAAGGGGTTGTTTATTTCGGACTTTATTTCCACTGTAGACCTATGGTTTCTGTGATTTCTAGGTTAAAAGTTTGCCTTTTTCTTACATCTTGACATTTTCATTTCCTTCGGTTATGTGCTGATTTGTAATAGTGACTGTTTGCCTTCTACTTATATGCAAGGCCAGACTTATCTTTTGGTCTTCTCTCTCCACTTTTACTTTTAAATGATGTGGAGGAAGATTTATAGACATGACCCCTACCCATTTACTTTAAAAAGCCAGGTAACTCCTTAAAAGGCTATTTTTGGAATAGATTGGCTTTTCAGTTCATTTAAAGTCATCTCCATAGAATTCCTAACTGAGGTAACACGACACTTCCCAGGTCAAATGAGCATGGTGACAGGTTGCTGACTACAACTGTTTGAAGTGGAGCAAGCAAAGCCCTCTTTTTTTTTTTTTTTTTTTTTTTTTTTTTTTTTTTTTTTTTCTTCGATTTAACTGCAGCTTTTTGTTGGAGCTTGTGAGCTGAGCATAGATGACAAGAACTTTTTGAAGGTCACCCAAATCATTAAGCAGTTGAATTCCTGGGTGCTATGCAAACATTTTCCATTGTGCCTGGAAAGTTAAAAAGTACGAGCTGATCATCTGAATCAAGCTGAATTTCTAGATTGAGGCTCATCTAGACTCAGTGCTCAGTGTGCTGATTTTCTGTGAAAGGGAATTTTTCTCTCACCATATTTTAGAGCTCTGAGGTAGGGAAGACTGGCCATGGGCCCCTCAGTCTGCATGGCTCCCCTCAGTCTGCCTGGAGAGCTAAATAAATAACTGGCTCCAGCCTGTCCTTGGTCAAATGGAAAAAGGGGATCTGATAACAAAGAAAGGAGAGGACAAAAGGTAAAAGAAAGGGCATGAGCAGCAAAGAATGGCCAAGAACTAGACCAAGCTTGGGGCAAGGCAACCTTCAAGATCTGAACAATTAGTGAATGAAAACCTGCACTGAGGAAGAGTTGAACTTGTCACGATGTCTATATGTGTGCATGTGTTGGACAGAGAGGGCGTGACCGATTTTAGACACCTCCCAACCCCTGCAATTGTTTCTTGGGTATGCAGAGTGGGGGTCGAGCCATTGTTGAATGACATGGTGAGTTTGGCCAGAGCCCATGTATGCCTTGCTGCATGCTGCTCACTCTGTTAGCCATGAAGACCATATATTTTAAGCACATTTTGTGAGCAGAGAACATTTTTCTGACTTGCACTGTATCATTTGGTCTGAATGGTTCTATTTTGTTTTATTGGGATGCCTCAAGCAAATTTGTTTTTTTACCCAGATACTTTGGACTGTGCTGGAAACTCATAGGACAAAGCCATTCTAAGGTAATTATAATCTCTTTTTGGGACTGAGAAGCCTATATGCAGTTGGTAGAGACTATTTAATAGAATGAAATCTATTAAAGTGTGAAATCTATTTAGATTTATTAGATATTTTTTTCCTTTCACATTATGTTTGACAGTCACCTCCACAGGAGGCCACATTCTTTCCATAGTTTGATGTTGTCTTACTAAACATAAATGAGCAGCTACATTCTCTTGCTTTTCCTTTCAATATTTTATCCATGTCTCTAGATGGCAGTGTTGCCTGAGTGACAAACCTGCAGATGCAAGCAGCACAAAAATAAACTTTGTGTTACTGTAGCCCATTAACTCACCCTGGGTCCATATAATGTAATTTGTTTGGTAGATTAGGTAAGCTAAGCTTTTTAATCTCCCCACACTGGGCAATTGTAGTGTCTTATTCAGTACACTATGTTACTGGTTTAAGAAAATGACTGGACAGAGGCCTTTTGGCACATAAGTGGAAAGAAAGAATGAAGGTGCCAACAGACTCTATATTTATTGAGTGAATACTCTTTCATCTCAATGGTTGGTGTCTTCTAGCTTTACTTACACACCGCTTTGAAATCCACATTAAACATTTCGCTCACATGACATTTTTCTTGTAATGTTTAATTTGTCTAACAAAATCATAACCGTTTCTCCAAAGAATAGCCTTGAGAAATGTCAAGTGTCTGGCCTTTTTTTTGTTGTTATTCTAGTCCTGTAATTTAACAGAAAGTGGAGATGTGGGGGTTTTTTTGGTTGTTGTTTTTTCTGCAGAAGTAATTTTAAACACCTTACATTCTTGGAGTTAAATTTTCCTACTCTAAAATCGGAGATGGCTTCTTAAGTGTGTGTAAGTGTGTAAGTGTGTGTGTGTGTGTGTGTGTGATTTAAATTAAATGAGGGATTGAAATACAATCCACTGCCCGAATCCTGGGATGTCAGATATGACTGCCTCCAGACACATTAAAATTCGTTATTCTAAAAAAAAACAAAAAACAACAACCAAAGTTTCAAGTTGGGTTTCTACTGCCTTTCTCGTGTGTATGAGGACTGATCATGTGCTATAGCCTTGACTCCACACCTTAAGGTTCTGCCTTTAAAGGAATGCAGCTGTCTTTTACACTGGAATGCTGCTTGAACATTAAGCAGAACTGTAACGTCTACTGAATGGAGGAAAGGCGTTTCTTTTTTCTTTTTTTGTTTTGACTCTAATCAAATGTGAAAGCAGATATGCTTCTTTAATAATCAAGAATGTCTTTTAGAGCTTTTCAGAAATCTTAGTTAAAAAATTATCAAAGAAAGGTCAAACCATCCCTGGACCACGTTTTCAAAAATTGTGAAATTAAAAATTGTGACACTATTCTTCCATTTTTAGTTAGCAGGTAACATAAATTGATGTGAATTGGTAATCACTGGAACGCGGGGCGAGTCATCAAATACCCACCAACACATTCACGCATCACATCACATATCTAGAGAACGATGTCAACTTTAGCATACTAAATATAATATAATTCTACAAGGCAAATAATTATAAAATTTGTTTAATTGTACTTAAAGTGCACCAGGTCATTAAGTGGCTGCCAGCATTCATTAAAAATTCTTTCCAAAATATATTTGCTTAACTTGTTTATTTCCTGGTTATGCCGGATAAAAAAAATACCAGTTTATTATCAGAACTTTTTGAAAATTATTATTTCGAAATATTTTAATTTCCGGTTGTGGGCGCTGATGAGAAACCAGCAATTTCTTTTTATCCAGCCTTAGGGGTGTCGGTCAAGAAATATTCTATGCAGGTCCTTAAATGTTTTGCAGTCAGCAAAATGATGATCTGAAGCTGCTCTCTAATTGGTTGCCATTACATTTCCACAGGATGCAGCTATTTGTGCCCCAGACACACCACCCCTATTTTGGCAGCCAATTGGAATTTTCATGTGGCTAGTTTACCCTGCAAAATGAAAGCAGCCATTTTTTCCCTCCATAAATTCTTTTAAGCAAGCATAATGCATTGATTTCAGGTCTTAGTGCATTTTATCTTGGGTTAATAAAATAATATTTGGATCTAAAAAATTTTTTTCCAAGTGGTGTTTTTTTTTTTATTGTGAAATAACAGCAAAAGTAAATACATATCACTCTCTCTCACTCACTCACTTCCTTACTCACTCACACACACTTTGTCTACTGTCTTAGCCTTAACTAAAACTTTAACAGAACCTTGTGTTGGCCATATCGACTAACTTGACTAGCCCTTTCTTTCTGACCGAAAAGAGAGAATTAAAAGCTATGGAGAGAGAGAGCCTCCTACTGTATTCTCTCCCCAGACTCCACCCCAGACCTAAACCAAATAGAATATTTCAAGTATGTGAGAACACATCTGATATGGAAAATCTCAGTGTGTGTGCTACTTATGTGAACAGGCAACTCCGGACCATATCTGAACCTGAATAACATGTTCATATGTGAAAACAGCTAGTCTCTTTTGACCCTAGGCACAGTACCCGTTTTCCAGAAAAAGCACCTCATGCCAACTATGAAGCATGGTGGTGGAAATTCATGGTTTGGGGTTAACTGAATAAGGGTTGGCTTAACTTTGTCTTAGGCTGGATAAAAATCTTTCCACTAAATTTTAAAAAAGTGTAAGGAGGATGAATTAGGTGTCTTGGTAATAGTCGATGCAAAGAATGTATGATAATCATATTCTTTAAAAGCATTTAAGGGCCACATAAAATGAGTTGGTGAGCTGGATTTGGCCCGCAGGCCTTGAGTTTGACACCTGTGATCTATGCTGTTCTGAGGAGTCAGGTAATCACATGTACTGTTTAAAGGCTCCCAAAGTGAAACACACAAACTATCCTTTGTATAGTGCCTTCCACAGCATGTTGACTGGTCATGCCTAAGACTAGCAGACTTTAAGCGATGTATCATTGTATGATATCAAAATGTATCAAAAAAGAAATGGCCTAAATATGATGGAAGGGAGGTAATTCAGGAAAGTGGAAGAGAGGAAAAACATATCTTTGATTCTGGTTATTCATTGTTTTCTCGGACGATTGTCAAGATACTTATAGTGCTTTGAAGCTGGATTTAAAAGGAGAGGATGGGGCACAGTATGGTGGCTTTGGTAATAAAAGTGTGGTTGTGGCAGTGCTGCTAAGCTCCAGTGCCTTGGCCCCGAACAAGATGAATTCAAATTCACAGGTGTGTAGCCCTCCTACCTTTTCTTCCTTTTTAATTTTTTTCTAAAACTGCCAATTAGGTGTAGGGGTAGCTGGTGAGGGGTTGGAAAACATAATGCTTGTCTGTAAACACCACACAGTTTTTCCATCACTGGAAAACAGTCATACATGTTGGAAAATTTACCACTTTTATGAGGTGATGCAGGCAGGCTTTTTCACAGTGGCTGCTAATGAGGAGGCAGTTAGCTGTCTGAGTTTCTGCTGGTAACAAGCAGGGGGAAAAAAATCAATGTTTTGACTTTTGTTTTAGAAGGGCAAGGCATACATTGGTCATCACACAAACTACTTCTGCATGCGTGCATCAACTCTTTTTATAAACTTCTCATAATGACTTTGATGAAATCAACTAGGCCTTTTTGGTTTGCATGATTTGCTCTGCGCCTGCAGCCTCCATGCTGGGTGTCTGAAAAGAACGCAGCAATGGTCCTACGTCAAAGAACTGGTGAATGAGCTGGAACGACTGTGTTTTGAAATGCTAGAGGTCTTAAACTCTAGTCCTCTATCCAAACCTGGGATTTCGTATTAATCTCTGCCGCTCCCTCTGTCAGAATAATTGAAGTGAAATAGTTAGTCTTGGTTCATAGATAATTAACAATTATACACTGAGCCTGAGGGGCATAATTGTTAGTATATACTGTACTACCACCTAATCAGAAAGCACAATAAATTCGATTTTTACAGTTTATTTACTTATGTATTTTTTTTATTTTTTTTGTCATGACTGACACAGATTCGCTCCAGGCACAGACAAGTGCAGGGACTAACAGCAGTGTAACTCCATCTCTTTAAAGCTTTACAGAGTTGTGGTGGTACTGTCCAGAAACGTTTAAATGGTGGTACTGTCCAGAAACGTTAAAAAGCAAATTGAAACAAGATTTTTATAGTTGATGTTTATGTATTTTAACCATGACACTATGGCAGGTCAGGAGATCCGAGCTTTGAATCAGCTAATATCTCAGAGACTCTGTGTTGCTAGTGACGTCTGTTCTCATCTGTTCAGTGTACCCAATTACACACAAAAGTAAAACAGCACTGCGTAAAGGTGTTTATTGAAAACATAAAATAATGGTGAGGTGAACTCTGTTTTGGGATGCATAAAGGCTCCATGTCATTCCATGATCCCGGGGTACACCCTGAACAACTAGGCTAATAGCTATTTTGCGAATGGTGTTCATTTTGAGACAAAAGGTAAGTAATGAAATGAATGAATGTAAATTATGCTCTGAAAAAGTGTTTTATTACATACTGCCGGAAACACAAGAAACCAAAATAAATGCCAGTTTTGTAGTTCATATTTACAAATTTGAACCATGACACTGAGGCAGTTGTGTTTAACTTTCAGCGGGCTAACAGCTCTGTATCTGATGTCTGTTCTGTTCAACCCTACTCCTTCAGAGAGAAAAGGAAACAGTGCTCCCTAAAGGTGTTTTGTTATATAGCACGGGAAACTCAAGGAAAATGAAGGCAAGATTTTCCGCGTTTATTTTTCCATTTTAAAATGTGATGTGTGCTTGAATGCCTGTGACAGACTGAGCTTTCAGAGAACCAATCAGATCGAGCCATTCCTCTATAGTATACTAGTACTAATTGTATCCCCTGCAAAGCGTAGGAAACACTGTTTTCTCAGGCTGTTTTATACAGGCATCAGCTGCAGACGCTTCTTGGTAACACTTTAGCATAGCCGGTTCTTTATTTTATATTTATGCTGAATGGTCCCTACAGCACGCCCTACCAGCCTCTAGAAACTGTGTCACCGTGACCTATTTTTCAAGGTCACAGAGGTCAATTCATCAAAAATGACAGTTAACACTCTAGAGGGTGTAATAATTGTCGGATCGGATTCTAATTCATACTAGTTATACCTAGCGTCAAGGACTTCAAGCCTATTAAGTCTGGGTCACCTTGACCTAATTTCAAGGTCACAGGGGAGATATGAAATATGCATGTGGTGATGTAAAAAATTCAGATAGGTTAAATTTAGTACACTATTGTTTATTTATTCCAGATATGCTTAATGGACATTTCTGCTAACCTTGTAAAAATAAAAACATGACACTAAGTGTGTCGTTGACCACACCAACATTTCTAGTTTGTTTTAAGTGTTGATGTCTTGATGTAAATTAATTCTTTGGAAATTGATGCCAAGTTGTTTGAGATAGATTAATTAGTTTACAATTCTTTAAGGGATAGATGGACCATTTCTTAGAATTAAGTATTGTGTGATGTGCCAGCTCTTTTTCTTGATACTTTTTTATTATTAAGCTGGAATATAAACTAATATACACTACTTGGATTTATATACACTGTGGTCATATTATTCTGCTTTAATTAAGCAGTGTGCTTTATTTTGAAATCACACCGATTTCATCAACCTGTTGTTAAAAAACTTGAAAACAGGCATCTTGTGTGGGATCGCTCTGACTGGTGGTATTAGTAAGGCTTTTGTTCTGAATTTGACTGTACATGCTGGGCACATCTGTACTCTTAGAGGAGGAACAAGGAAGTTTGGTGTGGTCCTTGAACATTTCAAACCAGTATGTTGAGTGGTCATACATTAAGGAAGCAGAGTGGCATTGTTTGTCACGTTAATGACTTCATGCTAATAGCTTGGGTGGTGTTTGGATCAAATTGTTCAATACCAATTTACAAGCAAGAAATAAATATGCGAAGGGTTTCTTATTGGTTGGTAGAATTTTCTATTAAGCCTTACCCTGAATTTCAGAAGCATTTGGCCACTGAGTCAGCAAGTTCTGACAGGTAAAGGGTGGATGGAAATATCACAAATATGTCTAAATATTTACACATGGCCATGTGAAAGGATTGGTTCTGTAGTTGAATGTGTGCTCTTGACTTCATCGTGGCCGATGGCCTTATGATGGGTCATAAATAACAGAATACTTCACCACATGTACCTAATTCTGTGTTTCATACAACTTTATTACTATTATTAGCGTTAATGTGAAATCCATTATATTCACTTTTACGTGAATCTCTTCAAATATTGCTATGACATTTATCTATCTGAAGTGGAACACCATTATCCACATGTTTTTAATGCTGTTCTTCTCCCTGATAGATCAGAACCAGGAATTTGTCTAGCCCTACACATGTCTTCAGGATTTTCCTTTCATCGCTTTAGGAACTTGGAATGTGTTAGCTGAGTTCACTTTTATGCTTCATCTTTGCTGATGATACCACACACCATTAATGCTAGTTCTACTTTTTTTCTTAGTTCATGAGTATTGCATTAGTAAGAGTTTTAGGGCGGGATATATTCCTATTGGAAGGATATTGGTAATCCTGGCACTAATTATCAGCGTATGGTATTGTTTTCAGCATGATGCTGTTACATGTTGTATTAACAGTGTAAGATGTTTTTTTACCCCCTGAGTTTTAGATGAGAAACATAGCCTGGTCTACTGGTTAGAAACTGTATCCTGTGACACGCTGTGTTATTTGACCCAAACAGATCATGTCCGAGATGATTTATAGACATTTTGGCATCACCTGTGACATGATACATCTCCACCCATTCTTTAGCTTAAAGGTCTTAGTTACTGTTAAAGCATCCCTGCAATTCGGTTCAGGACATAACTGGTATTAAACTCTGATGGGTTAGGTGCTGTAAATATAGGTGTGCCCTACAAGTTTACACAGTTTCATAAGCTCTCCTGCCCATCTCAATGTCTACTAATAATAAGCTGTACTTCTGATACTGTTGTCAGACATGCCTTTATGTTGGTCTTGGCATCCCAGCTAGACTTTCTACCTGAGGGTCTTTTGCAGGGTGCAGACTGCTAGACAGTTTACTGATCTGTCCAGTCAGAATGTGTCATTTCCTGATATAGAACCTAGATCATTTCACTGTCATCTCAGCAACTTGGCTAATTCTGGCTGCAGCACATTAGACACAGCTCTAAGTGCAATGGTGTAGGACTATCAGTAGTCACAACACTTAACCATTGCAGGAGTGGAACCGATTTAGGATGAACGCGGACGGTAGGTCCATGTTGCTTTGTGAGAATGATAAATATTATTGGAATCTTAATTGAATTTCTTAGTTATAGATTCAAAATTGTTGTAACTTAATCTCCATTGCAATGCTGAATTACTCTTTAAGGGAATCCAAAATTGGTGTTATATTGGATCCAGTTTACTGCTTATATTTAAAATGTATATCCTTTATTCGTTTCATTACATATTGTGACATCTTTTATAATTTGATGATCATTTATTTATTATCTTGGTTTGCTAATAATTAACAATTATACGCTGAAGATGTCGTGGGTGGATGCCACTTGAGGGGACTATTCAATTCAGTGACATCCACCAAGCTTGAGGTGCTTAATCTATGTAATATACACTACATGGGAACAAAAGCAAAATAATTATAAAATAAAAAACACTAAAATCATATTTTTATGATTTATTTCTAACATTTTTTTTAAAATTATGATGAATGCAGGTGAGCACCCACGAGCATATGCAGAGCTGTATATGCTATGTGGTAACATAAAAGCTAAACTAAAATATTTTTTATAGCAGAGCTCTGGAGCATATATAATAGTGTTTTTGTTATATTTGAAATCTAGCTTTATTATTATTATTTTTTTTAATACGTATTTATTCTATGTATATAAACCAGACCATGTGCTCCCAAAGCACATCCAAAAAAAAAAAAAAAACATTGTACATCCTAAAAGAAGCTGAACGTGCAGTGATCTTTTCAGTGTGGTAATTTGTTTCCGTATTTCTGATGTGAATATTTTCAGATTAATATTTAATAATATTTTCAGATATTTACAGGTTTAAGCAGCAGTACTATAATTGTTGTAATGTTAATGTTGTACTGCAGTATCTAAGTGCCATACTGGTCAGTTTTCTGGGAAAGGAAGTAGCATTTTAGAGCCATTTATCCTTCTTTGGCCAGAATATGACCTAATATTGTGAGTCATGGAGTACGAGACCCTGCAGAGATTTGGCGAGATTTCCCTACAAATAGCAGAGAGTTTTGTTCATTGCACAGATGTCTGGTCATGCTGTTCCTTATTGTTTTATTGTTGGGTGCTTAAATGAAGCATGAAGTAAATGTGTGTTTTTGGATGACTGGTTGAGTTGTTGAGAATTGTGCTCTGAAACTGCCGTGTTTCCGTGGTCTTATATAACCGTAGGTATGCCATATTGTTCCCTTGGAAGTGAATGGAAGACATTTGGTTTTGAGTGTTTCTTTTCAGCATAATTGCATTATTTGATTTACTGTTTAAAACATGCCTATCGCTAGTCACCACCCAATAACCTCCAGAGAAAATGCTCCACTGTTCACATTGTGATAAGTCAATACACACTCAGCCAGGATAAGGATAACCCTGGGTTTGCAATCAATACTTGGTTCAGCTTTGGTATTTTCCACTGCGTTTCTATTTGCTTTAGGAAGTACAATTTTATGTGTTGCTTCTGGAGCTGGTTATAAAGATTAGCATCTTGCCTTATTTCCTATTGTTCTGGTCTACTCTTCTGGGAACAGCACCATAGGCTTCTATATCCTTTTATGCCCTCAGGAATTTATAAGGCATGTTGTTAATTCAGGCTTCACCTCATCTGCATATGTCTGTATGCTTCTGCCCAACATGAGTGATAACACCACTCGATGACCACTCCATCCTGCACACTTTACCTCCATGGACTTTAACACTTGAATTGACGACCATGTGTCACATGATAAGCGTTAGATGGTCAAAGAGCTTCACTGAGGCCCCTGATTGGTGGGGTTCATGCCTGCCTCTTTCCCTGTTTATTTTCACAACAGAGATAAACTAGCTGTCGAGCTGGGTTAAGACGAGAAGGTAGTATGTCCCAGTCTATATTTGACATTACTTTACAAGTTTACCCGGGTTTATTTAGAGTTGGTCTCAGGTGCCATCCTGGAAATAAAGCCCTGTTTTGTTGCCCAGCACTTTAAAAAGCAAAGATCTCTGGTGTTCTTATATATAAGGTTCTTCTGTGTGGATCTTCTGTGCATAATGCAGTGTGCCTTTAAATGAGAAAAAACAACAACAAATAGTAGTGTTTTATGGTGAATGAAGTCATGTGTGGTTTCCTTTCTATTTTAGTGATAATTTCTTCTTTCTGTTGAAATGTCCCTTGGATTTGACAGAAATCTTTTTCTTAAGACTGTATAACCATCACTCTGTCTGTCTCGCTGTCTGGTTGGCTGGGTGGTTGGTTGGGTACATAGCAAATTAATGGGTTAATTTGTTTGCAGCTTTCCTAATAAACACCCAAATAGCTAACACACAATATGAACATAAAACATCACTCTTATCATAAAATAAGGATACAGGAATCAGGAGTAAGGATTGAGCTTAATGGATAAAAATAACAATAATGGAAGTAAGAAAAGCAATGCTAATACAAATCCAATTTTTTATCGAGGATTTTGCATATGCATTAAGTAATATTACATACACTATAGTTCTAAGCTTGTTTTTTGATCTGGGAAGAAAAAAATGCATAAATTTGTTGCAATAAAGATGTAAAATGCTAACCTTGTCACTAACCTTAACCTTTGTGTGTGTGTATAATAACATCTAAATTGTACGCACTGTTGGTAATTTTAGGTGTATAGACTGACATCAAACTTGAGCATGTGCAACACTGGCACTAATTATGAACACACATGCTAAAAGCATTTCTGACTTTAATGGTGCGAACAGATTGTGTGTTGCATGATGCTTTACCTTAATGTTGTATTTCCTGTTGTCAGGTTGCATGGTAAGCTGGATTTGATGCATGGCATTTGCATGACCCCATTCAGCACTTGTGTGGGGTTGAGAGTGACTGGCTCTAACTATGGCCCAAACGACACACCTTAATGGCAGCCCTGCAGGTAAGACTGCTTTCTCATGAAATGCTGATAACATTTTAGAGCTTGTACTTGTTTTTGTCATGTGCGCTGTGTGAATGTCTAGTAAACACATCTCTAGCATAGCCCACTGCTGTGGACCAGTCCTGCATTAACTGTGTTCATTAACTACGGCACAAAAGTAATAAATGAGTGGCACTTAAGTTTTTCCTCTTAATTTTTTGCCAAGTTTGGACACTTGCTAATTACTACCTGCTTACAACATTCAAAATCACACAACAGCAACAAGTGGGAAAAGGCTTTGTTTTGGCATAAACCACTCCAAAGAAAATGTTGTCTGCCCTCTTTTTCATACATGAGCCTAGAGATACCTGATTGGCTAGTATCACCCTGATTGACAGGGCAAACCCAGAACTGGTTTCTTGGCTGCCGAACATAGATGCCTTACACTGAAAAGCTGGCAAATTTAAAGACTTTTTATAAACTCTTTATAATATTCTTGATCATCTTCCAGAGACTATTCATTAAAGACATGTTTTAAAATGTAAACTCTCTAACCAGGCTGTCGTCTTCAAACCACTGTTAAATGAGACTATAATAAAGCTTTCAACCCACAGGGCTTAATCCCCAAGTTTATAATCAAAACATCTATACTTTGTTCAGAAAAGTTCAACTAGTTTTATAGAACACAAACATGTATGAGCTGGTTTTTCTTGGTGAGGTGTGAAATACGTATGCACTGGCAGCTGTGCTAGGCCATGTACACATGCTGTTCTCCTCTTAACAAATGGGTAAGAAAACTGGCAAAGGGAAAAAATATAGCTCTTTAGAATGCTTGGACTTTCTCATGTGTTGTTTCTTGAGTCACAGTTAGTTTCATAGAAACTATTATTAACTAATAATTACTAATTATAACCTCTGATGGTGCAATATCATATGAAAGATCATTTGCACCCATTTTATTCACTGTTTGTGTGAAAGCAAAAAGTTTTCCTAAATCATTGATCAGAAGTTCCGATGAACTGATCGAATGATCACAGAATGACTCTTGCTTAACATAGATATGTCAGTCAGCTGTATAGCTCTGACCATGCTGTATGTATGAGTCTTTACTGCAGCCATTTTGGCTGTGGGATGTTTGCACAAATGTTTGTCAGAGACAGTTTAAACAGGAGCCTTGATTATTCTGTATAGTCCAAATGAAGCTCCAGCCAGGGAACGTGTTCAAAGCATGTTGCTAAGCTGTGCCTCTGGGCAATGTGGAGCCGTCACTGATTAACAGCTCTGTAAATAGTGGAATCCTTTCCAATGAGGAGGGTCAGTTTTGTTACAATGGCTTGATAATTATCAGTAAAGCTGTTTTTCTGCCCTTTGGAGAACTCCATCTTATTTAAAGATAATTAGATTTGCTTTGTTGCAGTTTTGTTCCCAATTTTATAATTATTGTTAATATATTTATAATATATCAATAATTTGTGATGAAACTTTTTTTTTTTTATCTCATTAACGTCTTTTTTTTTCGTTTTCATACCGCCCATAACACTAAATTTAACTATAGTCAGTTAAAAAGTGCAAACTCAGTGTTCATTCATTCATTAATTAAAAATGTAAATTAGTTGCATAGTTACTTTTATGTCATGTTACTAAGTTTTGGCATCAGCAGCACAGTGGCGTAGTGGTTAGCGCATCTGCCTCACAGCAAGAAGGTCCTGGGTTCGAGTTCCGGGCTTGGAGAGGGAGTTTTAGTGTTGAAGTTGCATTTTCTTCCTGTGCTGGAGTGCGTTTCTTCTGGGTACTCTGGTTTCCCTCCATAGTCCAAAGACATGCACACTAGGCTGATTAGCTCTTCCAAATTGCCCAAGGTGGGTGGGTGTGTGTGTGTGTGTGTGTGTGTGTGTGTGTGTGTGTGTGTGTGTGTGTGTGTGTGTGTGTTGGCCCTGTGA
>JBCNYH010000025.1:26977378-26990291 GCA_039654325.1 Tandanus tandanus
TATATATATATATAGTTGGCTTGTTTGTTAGAGTATTGACGTGAATTCCTTGGGTAGTTAAACTTCGGGAGCTGACGTGGTTTCCCTGGGACGGGTCAGGAAATACCAGACCAGTGTGAGGAAAAAGGGCCCTTGTTTTCTCTCAGTGTAATGCGTGTGTGTGTGTGTGAGCAGTGTCTCAGTGGCTACCAGCTACAGCACTGCTTACACATCTCTCATTGCTAAATGGAGTTTTCTTTCATTTATTAATGGATTCAGAGGTGAGTCTGTAATAAGAGTATGGTCTCCTGATTTCAGCTTTTCTTGAATTATAATATTAGGTTAAAATGTTAGAAAATTGTTGAAGAATTACAGCTGTATAGAGAAAAAAGAAAATAAAAAGACTTTTATTATAGAAATGTTATTATTTATACATTTCGGGTGACACTTTTCTATCTTTATATTTGAATGTATCTTACAGGTTATACAGGTTCTGGTGATTTAGCTTTTGTCTTTACAAAGAAATATATTGTCATATAGAAGCTATGCCCATTAAAGTCATCACTGGGCATTTAAACCACATATCATTTGTGACTAATCTGTGTAAATCATCATGAAACATGTCTGGAATTTTTAAGTATCATGCTAATATTTTGTCTTATTGCCCATCACTAGTGTATATATATTTATAGGCTTAATATAAAAGTATTTTCTTCCCCTTATAGATTTACTTTGATTCTGTTAACATTATTGCATTAAACGACCGCTGTGACTAAAAATGTGTACCATCAAGTTCATTTATGAAAGCTGAGCTGCATCTCAAGATATTTGCAGTTTGTAAAATGACCTGGCACGCGATGTTTATTTTTCTCCCACATTATGAATTTGGGCTCAATTGAGGCCAAACATGACTGTCTGCCTTTTATTTTCATAGCAAATATTTGTCATATTCCACTGCCTAATGTGACCTGACCCTCTAAAAACTTACCTGAAAAAAGTTGTCTACAGAGGAATAGGATTTGCTTGGCCAAAAGTGTAGAAGTAGAAAAAACTTGTTCGATACAATGAGCAGAACTATGATTTGTAAACCCTAATCATAACTTCTTGAATGCAGCTTAAGCAGAATGTTCATGTAAGTGTTTATAACTAATCTAATTAGGAAGTTGGATTTACATTTGAAAACGTCCCAAATTTAAAAGAGGCTGATAAAAAATACTTACTGGCTGTGGTCTCAGGATCTGAGCCAAGTTCCTCACAATTAGCAAGCACAAATTTTTTTTTGACCAGATGGTCAAGTGGTTAACATTCCTTCTAAGTGGCCATTGCTAACATTCCTTCATAGTGGGATTGTTAAAAACATTAGCTGGTTAAAAATTACTCAATAAAAAGAAACATTCTGTTTAGAGACCATATGTATATTGTTTTATGTGGTAGTCATTTAGTGACATCATCAAGGCTCTTTAATTACAACGTTTAATTACAAATGTAGAGTTTAAAAGGGGGATAATATCATATAGCATATTTATCTTGTATATAGAAAGTAAGTCATAGCTTGGCTAGTTGTACATTGCAACTGGTTAGCCATAGAAATGTAAAATGCTTGCAGATGTTCATCCTCCTTTTTTTTTTTCCCCCACGGAAATATTCCCATACCTCAACTTTATCTTGGCTGAACTTCACTAGTTTGCAGCTAAGTGCTAGCAAAACCGCTTTGAAAAAGGGTGCACACTAACAGTGCAATTTGAGCAGGTGCTACAAATCTGCTGACAACCACTTCTGTTTTCTTTTGCCTTGAATCAAACGGTGGCTAGTCTTTAATGTTTTTTATTTCAATTTGGAGTTGTGTTTTTGTTGCAGACATTCAAACCCCTGGGGTTTTTTCCCCTTTAAATCCTTGTATCTGAAATGTATGTTTTACAAGGCGAATCTACAGCATTATATCATATCTGATTTAGTTATTATGAGGAGTGAATTTTGAGAGCATTCTCCATGATATCTTATTTTTAATCTGTATATGTTTAATCAGTTGCTATCTATTTTGAGTTGTTTATTTTCCTAAAATGCTGTATTTGGTTCATTGTCTAGCCAAGGTAACTCATGTTTATGCTTGAAAAGAAAAACTGAATGAAAACATTGTCTGTGCACTGTAGAGCTTTAGTCTCTAGGAAGACATAAAAGCTTAGTCATTATTCAACCAAGCTAATAAATTGCCTAATTTGGTTTACTGAAATCCAAATTTCTTCCCAAAGCTTATTTTGATGTTTTCCCATTGGAACAAGGGTGTTCTTGCACTCGTTCTTTTTTCTGCATTAGTCTTTTTATTTTGCATCCGAGTTTGTTCACAAACAACTCCATGATGACACAATCATGCCACTTGGTCTGGTGTGTTTGCTAATCCAGCTGGAGCTATCTTTGGGGTCATCTTTTACTGCAACCCCATTGGCTTTGTCCTTATTTCTGTGTCAGCCACTCACCTTTATATAGTTATCTAAACATATGCCTTTTTAGAAACATTGTGCCTTTACAACTGAAGTCATTAATCAAGTGACTTGCTCAGGACACTAAACAAACAGGTAAAGGCAGATGACATGATAAATATCTTGTGTTGAGTGAGGGTGTTGATCACGTGAGGTTTTTTTTTTTCTGAACCCAGGTTGCAAAGATAGCTGGTAGTAAAATTTTAACCAGGATTGCGCTTGCCTTTTAAATGCTGCTTGTGTTGCTTATTTTACACTCAATCCAGGCAATTTAGTTGATTGAACCCAGTATCTGTAAGTTTTGTGTATTTGTCATTGTTTTTGCTTTTTTGTTATTTTTATGGTGGATTGTTCTGCTGCTTTTGTTGGACTTGTCTTTAGTGCATCCTATTCGTCATGGAATTTATGACCCCTGAATTGCACAAGCTGAGGTCAGAGCTCGGTTGTTCCTTGTACCATACTGTCCAGTATCTACTGCTTTTCCAACAAGCTAGGAATTGTTGTCATGCATGTACTGTATGATGGCTGTTGTCCAGGAGATTGAATGGGTATTTTATTTGAAATGTATCTATTTGTCTTTTTGGTACAATAGACTAGAATAACCTTTTGATTCAATGTTTGAATGGAGTCCTGTTTTTATTTTCAGTCTATATAATTTGTCCTTATTGCTTGAGACATTGTCTTGAAGAAAGGCTTCCTTGTTAGAGCAGAGTGGGTATGAGGCATTTAAAAAAATCTTGCAAGAAAAGCAAAGGCAGAAGAATGGGGCTTGTAATTGGCTGAATGGCTGGAACAGTCAGCCTATGGGGGCTAAGTTGAGCTTGGCTAAGTTTACACCAATAGTGGAATTTTTTCCCCTTATGGAGTGAAGAAAGTGCCTGCGTGAAGCTTGTTCTGGTTTCTGCAGTCTGTTACTGCGTGAGAGTGAAGGGTACTCTGAAATAGTCACTTCTGTTTGATGCATGGTAAGTGGGGCTTTAAGTATTAGGAGTTAAATTACCAGACTTCCCTTCCCAAATTCTTTCTTGGTTTGAAGGAATTCATCTGGCGCTTTGGCTTGCTGAATAATTGGAAATGGTGAGGTAAAGATGTTTTGCATGCTACTTTCATACAGCACATACTGAGGATAAAGCTTAAAAGCCTGTAGATTTGAAGAGCAGCTTGGTGGAAAATGTCAGGAATCCTCAGTCTTTGGTGGTTTTTGGAATGCGGTACACGCAAGGCTGAATGCATTTTTATTATTGCTCTGTCACTGCATTCCTTGCAGAGTGGTAATGAATGAATTGTTTTATTCTGAAAGCAGTATCATACAAATGGATTTTCACTGCCAACGAATCTGTTCTCAATGTTTGTATGTAACCCCACCTTAACTAACCCACCTTTTGCCAAATTTGGGGGAAAAGTATCCCATATGAGTGTCTAGTTCTGTCCGGGTTGCCTTAATAATATCTCAACTGTGTTTGGTTGTGTCCATTGTGAGAAGTGAACACTAAATCAATACTAATTTGACATCTGTGTTTCTCAGTGGCATGCCTGTAATGTAAATTTGGTCCCTTGAGCTATCTTGATTGATGTTTCCAGCTTTCTAGACAACTCCTGAAGTTCATTAGTTTAATGGTCAGACACCATAAAGTGATTTTGTTGTGAACATGACGTGTTTTGTTTTCAGTTCAATAAGTGATTCATTTAAAAAACTTGAGAGAAATTATAAAAACTTTTATAGAATATAAATTCAAAGAATAAGTTACATTTATTGTTTTCTTCCAGGGGCTTCATCCACTTATAAATTGCATTTGTATTATCTAAAAAAAGAAATTACCTAATCAAAATCAATGGTTTGTCTTTTTGACTTGTCTGGATTTTTTTAAATTTACATTTGTGTTCTCTATTTTTTCTCATTTTATCTAGAAAATGATGACGCTGACAAGGACTCTGTGGCCCCCTACTGTTTGGAGACACCATATGGTTATCAGATAGATTTGGACTTCCTTAAGTATGTTGATGACATTGAAAAGGGCAATACAATCAAAAAGCTGAACATTCAGCGAAAACCCAAACTTACCAAGTCTGTGCCACCCCCCCAGTCTGGTCAGGCTGAATGGACGTCTACAGACTCTCTGTCCTCATCCAACAGTGATGAAAGCAAGCAGTCATCAGTATACTTTGCAACACGCAACCAGTTAGCCTCCCTGGGCCACATTGCTCAAGTCAATGAAGCCGCCCAGGCCTTTGTGAGCATTCTTGAGGCCAAGCAGCAGCAGCTGCCACCACCTTCACCCAATCTCCCTCGCAACAATCTCCAGGTGGAGAAAACACTAATGGAGACCCGGAGACGGTTGGAACAGGAGCGGCTACTCATGCAGCCACCAGCAACTGAGCCACCCCGTCGGCGTCTGGCCAGTTTCGGGGGAATGGGCTCCAGTAGCTCCTTATCATCCTATGGTGGCTCATATGGGGCAAGCCAGATCTCGCCTAGTTCTAATTCTCTTCAGCATAATGGACATCTAGCAAATGGTGAATATAATCTTTATGTAACATCCTCCATGGGCAGCTCAATACGTCACAGCCCGCTTAGCTCAGGTATGACCACACCAGTAACTAACATAAGCCCCCTGCACCTTCAGAACATTCGTGACCAGATGCTAGTGGCTCTCAAACGACTTAAAGAGCTTGAGGAGCAGGTGAAAACCATCCCAATCCTTCAGGTTAAGATTTCTGTCTTGCAGGAGGAAAAAAGACAACTGGTGTCACAGATAAAGAATTCAAAAGTACCTGGACAGGGCCCATCTGGGGGCTTTCGGAAGCGATCCTTCAGTGTGGGAAGTGCTGATCAGTATGAGCCTGTGGCCCAACTCCAGTCAGCTTCTGAGTTGCACATTGATGAGCTTGAAAACATGGAACAGAGCTCACAAAGACTAAAGGAGTTTCGGCAACTGACAGCTGAGGTGCAGGCTTTAGAGAAAAACATTCAGGACACCAGCATGGAGTCAGAGGATGCCTTACACCAAATACAACACAGTACAAACCAAATCGGCTTGCAAAGACAATGGAACCGTGAGAGTAAGTCCATTGGTGTTGGTGCAGATGAAAACATGAATGATGTAGTAATCTACAGGAAGTTGCCAGGACAGAGCAAGGATGTTGCTGTTGGAACTGAGCAGGAGACAAAGAGCATAGGTGTTGGGGTGACTGAGGCCATGCTGGGCATGAGCAGTGAGGCTGAAGCTGAAATAGACCTGCAGCACCAAACCATTGAGGCCCTTAAGGAGAAGATATACAGACTGGAGGTACAGCTGAAAGAGACCACTCATGAAATGGAGATGGGCAAACTCAAGCTAGAGCTCCAGGTGGCTGGCTCAAGGAAGAAACTGGACAAGGGTTCGCTGGCAAGACCTGAAATGTACAGCACTTCAGTAGAAGCCAAGGTCTCCACAAAGAGTCAAGGGGTGGGGAACCATGCCGAATGTACTGATATCAACACAGGACATGTACCACAAAAACACACTGTTGCTGTCTGTTGTCAGCCAGACACTAGGCATATTGCTGTGGGTCCAGATTTGACAATGGCTAGATGGGTAGTAAAAGAACACGTGGAGGTTCAAGAAAAGTGTGTTGGGAAGGTAGTTGTAATGTGCCACCAGAAAGTGGGGGTAGAAGTAAGTAAGTGTGAGGTGGGAGTTAACACTGAGTTGGCTGTTGAAAGTTTAGACCTTTTTAAGACGGAGCCTGAACTATCAAAAGAATTCCAGTCCATTGGATGTGGAGATTGCACAGTGGATGTATTGGTTAGTCCAATTAAGGAGGTGTTCTCTAAAAGCACAGTGACTGACACTGTGAGTAAAGTGGACTCGGCTGTAACTGTCTTACCCACAGTGTTTTCTCAACAAACAAACACTGAAGTGAACACTGTAGATAACTCCTCTAACACTGAGTGCATTGTTCTCACTGATTCTTGCATTAACACCCAACATAATTTGGAAGACAAAGAAACCAGCACAGTACCATTGGACACTCGCACTGTTGCTGTTGGTGATGGGCTTGTAAAAGATATACAGACCACAGTAAAGTCTCGCTCCATTGCAGTTGGTACGACAGCTTCAGATGAGACTATTGAAAAGGTAACCTGTTCCAAAACCAAAGAAATTGGGGTTGGGCTTACTAGTATAGATGATAACTTTTTGGTGGGGCTTAAGACACGGAGCATAGCATGTGGCCCTTTTCAACCCATAAACCAAGAGGTAGAGAAGAGTGTGGCAGTTGAACAAATGATTGCTGCACAGAATGTCAATTCACAAAACAAAGCTGGTACCCATGTTGACTTGGATCACTATATCGAGAGAGTACAGAAGCTTCTTCAGGAGCAGCAGATGTTGCTGGCTGAGAATTACAGTGAGTTGGCTGATGCATTTGGTCCACCACAGCAGTCCCAGTTCAACTCCATCAACAGTGAATTAGTAACCACCCTGTCATCCATCAATTCGGTGATGAAGTATGGCAGTGTTGAGGATCTCTACAACATGGACCTCCGGAATCTGCAAGCAGACTCTGGTAATACCAGAAAAGGTTAGTTATGTTTGTTTATCAACAAAAATACAATTGTTGAAAAATAAAAATAGATGCAGTGTATTTTTTTGCCCATGTGGCTCACCTAAATGCTTTAATTTCTTTTCTTCAAGTAAATAGTAATTATTAGCCATCACTTTCCATGAGTCACTTAACCCTTTAAAGGCCACACCAAGAAAAAAGCAATGGCATTTATTAATTTTTTAATCAGTTTTGGCAAAAATAACAATGTTTGTTTTTGTTCAAACAACCCCATATTTTTTTTTTTTACATACACACTTCTACCAAATGGTTGAGATTAGTAAAAATATAAAATAAATAAAAATCATTGAAGTGTTCTACCAAATATTTACCCAGAACGTTAAAGGGTTAACAACAATGCAAATTAACATTAATGACATTATTAGCTGAGGTCCTCAGCAGAGCCACCCAGGCATGGTACACGGCTTTGATGGCTGGCCCGTCTGTCTGTGCCATGCAGCTGACTTGATGCTGATTGGCTGTTATGTATAGCTCACTCATGATTATATATAGCTTGAGCAATAATGAAACTGAAAACAAAGATAAGCTTTAAAATGGTAGGGTTTCATTAAATAGGGAGTTTCATCACAACGTGTCTCGTCCATGGTTATTGTAAATGCACACCAAGTTTCAACTGAGCTGATTACGTACATTTATAGTTGATGTAGTGAACAGACTACCTGCTGGGAGTATGGACATTTCAGAACTGATAGTGTTCTGATTGGTTCTTTGTGTGGTGATGTAAGAGACTATTGTGCTCATCACCCGACCCCCGACACACAGTCACACACAAGCGATCTTGGCGGCAACAAGGAACATGAACTCGTAAAACAGATAATTAAACTAACAGGCCAGGTGATGCATATGAAATCAGGTAGTGGAACACGGTGAACAGAAAACTCAGTGTAAATCTTTTTCCATTTTTTGCTCCAGACCGAAATCAGAAAACACAGGGTAGAATTATTTATTTATTTCCTCTTTAAGGGAGCCGCACTACTCTTATAACACCTGGCTCGAACAGCATTCAAGGAGATATCCATTATGAGTGCCATCTTTTGTCAGTGCCTAAATCTTTATGTTCTCGTACTAATGACAGTCTAAACCATCAGGGAGATTGAATAGAGAAACATTTACCTACTAAACTTGTTCTTTATACCATATATATTTTGGAATCTGTATACATATATACAGTACTGTTACGTTCCAGTTATATATCCTTCGCGGAGCCTCTGCAGGGTAAATCCTGATGCTCTGCGGGAAATCCAGCTGGGGTTTCAGTAAGATCCGCATAATTAAACGACATGCTCTGCAGTTCTCCCACAGAACTTCTATGGAGCTTCCCTGAAGAAACTAAAGAGTTCTCGCAGAAAATGTAAACAGGGTCCAAGGATGATGCCATGAATAAAAATATGGGTAGCTTGATGTACAGGCTCATAGCTTATTTCCATATTTTCTTGGCCCACTATTATCATGGTCTCCAGCATGAGTTATAAGGGGGGTTTAAACTTGAATGGCAGTGGATCCGAGGAGCATCCGTTGAGGATTTCAACTGGATCCACAGTGGTGATGTACTCTTATGGTGGAGCTTCCGCAGGGGAACATTACAAAGAATGCGGAGGCTTCATGGGGCCTTTGGAGTTTTGTATACTTGTTAAGTGACGGTAGTGTAGGCTGGCACATATTTTGGCTCAATACATGGTTATCTATGGGTTTTACTCTCTGAGTTGGATGATGGGTTCTTCTGGGGGATATGTGTTCAGTGAGGCCTGATTGGATATGCCATGCAAAAGTTGTCTCTGACCCTGAAAATTTCATATAAAAAAACATGGAAGGTGATTATTGCTGACTGTTTTTTTGGAGATTAAATTATATGCTTCTCCCATTTAGATAATACCACTTTATTCTTTGACGTTACAAAAGTCTCTTAAATCTCAAACATGCTCTCGTAATTGTATGTTCGTATTTGACTTCGTAACATTGTATAACACTGAAATGTTTTACTCAGTATAACACAGTGTCTCATTGACTTCATCAGTATGGGAAAATCAGATTTCCCTGCTGCCTGTGCCAAATTCTGACTTTCAGTAGTACTGTATTACAGTTATTCTTTCCTCGGATGCTATTTCTTTCTTCATTCTCCACAAATTTGATGCAAATCTAAATGCTCTATGAATGCTATTTGAAATAAATTCGATATAGGGGTCTTTTTATAGATGTTCACTATTAGCAATATTTTAGCGTTGCCCTGTCTTTCAAAAAATTTGCATGGAAAATATGTATGTTGGCACATATTAAAAGCAATGCTGTAAAGTGCCAAAGAATTAAAAACAGCATGACTTTTATTGGCAGTTTAACGTTTGGTAATTCAGAACAGATTTGTTCTTCAGGGGTCATGCCGTTTGCAATGAATCACTGCTGTACAGATAAAAACAGTAATTTTGTGCCGCTTTCGGAGAAACACAAAAATGGCTCATGTGCCTGCATGCTATGTCAAGAATATTTGTTTTGGAGGCAAAAACATCATAATGTGTACCACTACAAAAACACTTAGTCAGTACAGAAACATAAGGCACGATTAATTAGAGTGAATGTGGATACAGTTGTGTTTTAACTTGTCTTTTGGCTTTGTGATGTTGCAGTGCAGCTATTTTTGCCTAAGCGGAAAATAGAACTGGTCATTTAAACACATGCACATACTCTACACGTGATTCTGTCCTAGTTTGCACTTTTATTTCAAAGGGGAATGCTTTATAGTTAAGGTTATAAAAAGGTTACTTTCCTGTAATAATTGTACATATCTTGTTCTTATCCTTATCTGTTCTGCTCAGACTCTCAGATTGCCAGCTCTCATTTGGCTGGTGCAAAGCTGGAGGTCACTCACACAAAGAGTGGGTGTGCTGTGGATACAGTGTCCCATGAGCAGAGTGCAGCTTTACAGAAGAGCCATATGGACCAGCAGATGTCTTCTGCTCTACATGGTAAGAGCTTATCATATAATGTGTACATGTAATCATTAATACAGTTAAACGTATATTTGAGTACAGAATATTTCCTTGTAATCCCAGCAATTGGTTGTATCAGAAAGGTGGCTGAATGAAGTAGCCCTTGCTGTGTTAAACTAGTGCTATAGACCACAGATCTCTATTCTTAACAGGAAATGTCAAAAAAAAAAAAAAAAGGGGTTTGCCATGTACACTATGTATGCAGAGAGAGACAGGAGGAGGCCATGTGTGAGGCATGTTCTGGCAGTTCACAAGACTGTGTTTTTCTCTCTCTCTCTCTCTCTCTCTCTCTCTCTCTCTCTCTCTCTCTGTGGAGAGAGGCGGAGGTCCTCTGGGGTATTTGGCAGCACAGAGCCTGTAGTTAAAATGTTTGGGATAGTTTAGGTTTTGGACAGGTTTCTGTTGCATGTCGATATATTATTTTAAACTCTTGTGTTTAATTTTTATAAGGTGGCTTTTCTTCAAAAACATCTGCATTACTACTTGGACTGATTCTGTATTTTGTAAATAAATAAGCATAACTTGGCAGGGTGCTGCTTTTGCTCTTGATTAGTGGTTATCGTTTGCTGAGAATATCAAGGAAACTTGCTCATTTCCCAGCAATGCCAGTAAAATGACAGGGTTTGCTTTGCATGCCAAGCAAGATTGTGAAGTGTCGAAAGGTGGCTCGTATCAAGTCGTGGTGATGAGTTGTTTGGGTCTCTGTTCACTTCAGCCATGAATATTCTTCTGTGCGCCACCTTGTGGCTAACAGAAGAAAACCTGTCTGCATATCAAACAAAACTTACACACAGAGCTAGATCTTATAATCTGATATGGCTGTAATTCAGTCATAGCAGTCAGTGCTAATCTATTGATTTACTTTCCATGTAGGTAGCCAGGGCACTTTGAAGTCCATCATGAAGAAGAAAGATGGTCGTGAGGGTACCAACAGCACCAAAAAGAACCTGCAATTTGTTGGGGTGAATGGAGGGTAAGAGCTCAAGATCTTAAAATGTATTTCAGCCAGGACTGATGTCTGTGTGTTTGTGCACTGTATACACCTGCTAGTTTTTATAACCCTGATATTTCATGTAAATTACCGTTCATCCAGGTATGAGTCAACATCAAGCGATGACTCAAGCTCTGAGGAAAGCAGCTCTACAGGCTCTGAGGGGGAAGAGGAAACAGAAAGGCTGGAGACAAATATCAAGGAGAGGAGGCATGATCCATTTAGTACTGAAGGAGCACAGGATGTAAAGAGAGATGTGGGAAGTTCTGGCCAGGAGAATCAGGAGACCCGAGAGAGGTAGAAATGTCTTCCTTGTCAAAGTTATCTCATCAATATTTTAATATCAATATAAACATTTTTTTCAACTGTCCAGGTACGATTTGAGTGAAAAGATGCTCTCTGCTTGCTATGTTCTTAAAACGCACCTGAGCGACCCCAAGGCATTATCCAGTAAAGATGCGGTGAGTTAAACATTTTACTTGCTATTTAAACCAAATTAATCACAACAATCCTGATAAATATCCCCATCCGCATCTTCCAAGTGCACACTGATTTTTCTTACCTCCCTTTCAGAATCCTTGTTTTTATTCTCAATGATAAAAAAATTGCATGCAAATCAAATTGTTTTCTCTGAATAGTTCCTTATGCCCTACTTCACCATTGTGCTGCAGGCAGTTAGGGGATAATGGATAATGGGCTCCGTTGTGGCTAATATAGTGAAAAAGAATGTTCCAGGAACAGCAAATAAGAGCGGGAGGCAAATTGTAGGGCCAGATCTGACTGTGCGTTGGCAGGGTTCAGCATGTACCAAAAACCATAGCCAACTGATGTTCCAAAAAGGCTTTAATGACCATGGTTAGTACCAATTAGAGTGCTTTAGGAAGGATTTCAACTGCTCTGTGGCAATTGTATTTTATGCCAAGTTTTGGATTTGAGTTTTTGTGATTTAATTTTTTATATTTTTCTTTTAAACTAGTTAATTAGAACAGATTTGTTCATTTGCCTGTTTTAGCTGTCGATCTCATGTTTCATTTATGCACATTTTACTGAGTAGCACAAAATAGGATTAAATACTGATCATTATTTATATTTTTTTGACCGTTCAGTGACTGCTGCTTTTAGCTGTGATAACACTAATTCCTTCTTTCATTCCTCTCATATCGCAGAGGACATGCATGAACACAGTGCAGCATGAGTGGTTCCGTGTGTCCAGTCAGAAGACGGCAGTGGCAGCTATGGTGGAGGATTACCTGAACACTTTTCGTAACATCTCGCCCACCCTGCTGCAGTATGTAGTCAACATGGCCGACGGCAATGGCAACACCGCCTTACATTACAGTGTTTCGCACTCCAACTTCCACATTGTAAAGAAGCTGCTGGATGCAGGTAACTAGCTAGCAACACATATTTACAATGACAAAAGGCAGACATATAAAGAGAAGTGAGCAGTTATAGTATTTTAAAAATGTGATTTTTATTGCATTTTTTTTCCACTGAGAAACCAGTTAATGATTTGGGTTTTCATTCATTTATGGTTAGTCACTTATCTATACTGAATTATGGAATGTGCAGTCAGTCATAAGTACAGAAATACAAAGCTCATAAAAGGATTTATAAGGCTAAAGATTAGAAATTAATGCTGGGCTGTTGTGCTTGAGTAGTACAGGCAGTGAAAAAAATAACAATTAGAATTGTAAAAGCACAAACAGTAATAAAAAGAAGATTTATGATGATCAAAACTGCATAAAAGCCATTCAATCAAAAGGGTTTTAAGTTCACCAATGGGGGGGGGGGGGGGGGGGGGAAACCCCTTTCCCCCAAAGTTTTCCAATGGAGCTGGTGTCTGTTTCTTTCCTTTTTCCCCACAAACAAATCGGAAG
>JBCNYH010000025.1:26990391-27002159 GCA_039654325.1 Tandanus tandanus
CCCCCCCCCCCCCCCCCCCCCCCCCCCCCCCCCCCCCCCCCCCCCCCCCCCCCCCCCCCCCCCCCCCCCAAACCAATGTCAACCAGAGTTTTATAATGGAGCTGGTGTATAGTTCTGTAATTTTTAACCACAAATTTCAAAACCACAAACACCTTACATAATATGGTGCACTGCTCTTGTGAGGACAAGTTTAAATTTGATCCTTTTGCAACAGGAAGCCAGAGGAGTGACCTTATAAGAAGGGTCAAATAAAAGAATGCAAGAGTTTATGAAGCAGGTGAGTGGCACCATATGATGGAAGCCAGCAAGTAGAGTTGCATAAGTATGTCTGGAAGAAATTAGAGTTTTCTTTAAAGCTGAGCTGATTCTTTAATCAGGGGTGGAATGGTTTCTTTGATGATGTGAAGAATATTTAAAATCATGTTTCTGAAAGGCAGTTGAATATATCTTCTATAGAACTCGAGTATCTTCAGAGTAGATGAAGTAAAATCATGTTGTTTGTCATCTATAATGAGAATAAGAATGGACTGAATACCCATCATTGGGAAACTCCAGTACTGAGGTAGTGAGGATGAAACAAACCATGGACATGCAGAGTGGTAGTAGTATTGATCTTGCAGATATGAAAACCAGGCCAAAACCCACCCTAAAACAAACCAGGGGTCTAATTTATAAAACATTCCAGATAGATAGGCAGGAAAAGAAGTGACATATTTTTTTCCTTTTAAATATTAAACATGCATATTATTAAAAAATGTAGTAATTTAGGAAAGATGCGAATTTTACCTCACAGTTATAGTACACTATCCAGTAGAGGGAGAGAAGAAAATCTGCAAGTAACATTTTGTATGTGAAAATCTCATAGATAAGATCTGCTAATGAAGCAAGTATAATCACAGCCACTTGATTAGCCTGATGCTAAGGTCTCACATAGTTGGTTGATGTGTGAGAACTGTGGCTGGGATTATTGTGGCCATTTCGGTGGATTTTTGGGGTGCCTTGCAGAAATGTAAGCATCTACCAGGTCAGGTCTACCATCAGTGACTGCAATGCATAGTGGCAGTCACTGTTCCATGTGCATTTTTACCACCATGGGGATCAATGGTAACATCCGGTCGGTGATGTTTGCCTCATGGATGCCTTCACAGTTGTAACAGTAAAAAAAAAGAATAATTTGAATTGTAAAAGCACAAACAGTAATAAAAGTAAGATTTGTGATGATCAAAACTGCATAAAATCCATTCAATCAAAAGGGTTTTAAGTTCAACAATTGGAAAAAAAATAAATAAATAAATCAAACCAATGAACCCACGGTTGATCACGTTTCATTTATGAAATTTTATACTACTGCCTTCAAATAATTTTTATTTGCTTTCAGGAGATCTTGAAGGTTTCTACAGCTTTTGCAAAAAGATTTTATAAATTACCTGAAAGCTGCTTTAATACCTGTATTTTATGTATATTTAGTTAATCAAGCACTTTTCACTATTTTTTTTACTAATTATATTTTACTAATTTTATTAATTATATTTTACTAATTACTTTGATCCAGAATTTGATGTTACATGTTTGCGACAAGACTTTTGTCCAGCCTAGAATGGATATGTTCATCTTTTATTAGCTGTAAAAAGTATAAATACATTTACAATTTTCTGTTGCTTTCACAAAACAATCTGTAAACTTGTAGCATTAATGTAACTCATAGTTGATGAAAATCGGTTAATAGGTTGGTGAGATATGAGATTTTTATACATGAATGTCCACATATGTGACAAGACTTTTGTCAATGACTGTAGTTTTTGTGCTTATGGATGTTTTATAAATCATCGGAGCTTTAAGAAACAGTCATGAATGTGCATCTAGTTTTTAAATGAAATCACATGTACTACAAACTCTTAACGTCATTCATAATTGTGCAGCAAAACAGAAATTTGGAATTGGAATTTTTTTTGAGTATAGTACCTACATTCATGACTTTCTCAAGCAAAAATGAGAAATTTTACTATGCAGCATTGCCAAAATATACATACACTTTGCTAATCCTCCATTAGAAACCCCTCTGAAAGAACTGGAGATGTGGGCTTCTCCAAACCTTTGTTTTCTTCTTCTTCAGTTCTTTTATGAATATCCCATAATGCACTTCATGATGAGGTGCCAGCATTTATTAGAGCGAAAAGCCTATTGTCAGCTTCATTTGAAGCTTCTCAGGCCCTGATGCCCTATGTCTCAACAAGGGCCCCCCATTCACTCAGAGCTCTGACCAACTGCCAGTCAATAAAGTTGAGCTTTAGCCCATACCTTCTTTTTTTCTCCCAAGTATATGCTGTCTCAATGGTTTGCATGTAGAGTGCTTTCCTCTATTTAAGCCTAAACAAAGGAAGTCCTTCGTCCCAGTGCACTGACTTGAAGGGTGGCCTGTGGACCCTCTCTGATCTACTGGTTCTCATTTTTTGTCACAGATGTCTGCAACGTCAATCAGCAGAACAAGGCAGGCTATACTCCCATCATGCTAGCTGCGTTAGCTGCCGTTGAGGCTCCTAAAGACATGAGGGTGGTGGAGGAGCTGTTCAGCAAAGGGGATGTCAATGCAAAAGCCAGCCAGGTGAGTCTAACATCAGAACATAACATGAACTTTGAACTTGAACATATTTAGCATTAACTTTTTGAGGTTGCAGTTGGGCATGAATGTTATAGTTCCCTTAATGATGCTAATTAACAAAATTTGAAAGGGAATTGGTCGCCTTAACCTTGCATGAGCGTTGAACACATCAAACCAAGACTTAGTCGACCGCAGCATGCACTTACCTGAGCGAAGTGTCAACACAGATTTTTCTAGGTACCACTGAAATCACTCATTGGACCAGTGTAGTCCCCCATGTAACACCATCCACCCACTTAAGGTCAGGCCCCCCTTCGAAAACAATTGAGGTATCCTTTTAATTCAATTTATCAATTGAATCAACAAATTTTTTTAAAAAGTCTGTGATCAATTTCCTTTTAATTGGTAAATGTTAGACACGATTAAAAAACATGCATAAAGAAGCTCATCATACTCATCACATACAAGTCTGATAAATATGATTTAATGTTAAATGTTATCTTCATGTTTTTAGTCCTTGTTTACGTCCATGATTCTCTCTTCTAGGCTGGTCAGACGGGACTGATGCTGGCAGTCAGTCACGGCCGGATGGACATGGTGAAAGCATTGCTTGCCTGCAGTGCTGACGTCAACATCCAAGACGATGAGGGTTCCACAGCGCTCATGTGCGCCAGTGAGCATGGCCATGTGGAGATAGTCAAGTTGCTGTTGGCCCAGCCGGGCTGTGATGCCACACTCCATGACAATGTGAGCAAACAAAAAAAAGCATCCTTTCTAAAGCAGTGTTTAATGTAGAAATGTTTGTGTGACTAACTACAAACAAGAACTGGCTGTAACAGTGATGATTTCCTTTGCATTGTGCTGACTAACTACGGATTCATTTAATTAAAGAAATGTAACGGAATTTGAGAGTTACTGAAATGTGTGCTACTTTGCACGTGTGTGTGTGTGTGTGTGATTCAGGATGAAAGTACTGCTCTGTCCATTGCTCTGGAAGCTGGACACAAAGACATTGCAGTATTGCTGTATGCTCATGTCAACTTCTCCAAAGCCCAGTCACCAGTAAGTGTCTCCCCATCTGCTGTCTGTACTACTGAACTACTCACTTTAATTCCCAATACCACCTCATTTAGTGCCTGCTTAAATCATCTGTCAAGCTAATCACAATCCTTTATAGCCATTTATTATGTAAATGCTTCTAACACCCTAGTGTATCATGGCCTCCTTGACCTTCTGTTTAGCTGCTTAGCCCCCCATGCACTGTATTATCTCCGCCATCCAGGTCTGCCTACCAGCACTCTGAGCTGGAGCTTTCAGGCAACCAGTCAGAGCAGACTAGGCACAGAGAGCGGAAAGACCATAAATGAGAGGAGAAAGCCAGACAGAGGCCGTACAGCATGAGCACTCAGTGTTTTGGGTGAGCTGGGGAAGCAGCTTCTTGAAGAACTGTTGAGTTTTTTGGGATTAGGAATCATGCTTTGGTGTGCCACTGGTCTCCAAAATTCAAAATAACGATCTGAAAATGGGTATAATATCTGCCCTTTAAGCATATTACACATATCTAGCTGAAGTTAGTAATATTCAATATTGCACTGAAGACTTTCTAATGTGTTCAAGCATTACTACATTATTAAGCCAGTGTGTCGAACAATCCTGCACACTTACTTAGTCCAATGGTCACTGTTCAAAGTTCCTGCCTCCTTTGTGTATGTTTTGTTTCTATCAGAGAGTAAATACCCTCTTGATAAGAATGTATCTTGTGTTTACCCTGGATGGTGATTGGCTGTCGGATAGATCCTCATCATCCCAGGTTTGTCTGTGGATTGTTATTGAAATGTCAGAACGTTATATCAGTATGTCTGTTTCTTTCCCCAGGGAACACCTCGACTTGGCAGGAAGACTTCTCCAAGTCCCACTAGGAGGGGCATGTTTGATTAGACAAGCTCTATACCTCCTTCACTTTTTCTCTGCTGCTAATTGTAGTTCATATGTGCCTAGCATTCATAGCCAGCAACTCATTAAACCCTGGATAAAGGACTCCTCACACCCTGATTCTTCAAATCGATCATAGACTGTGAAAGGACATTTATTCAGCACTTTTCTGCCTTCAGTGTCATGTCCGTGTTCTCGTCCACTTAGGATTTGTTAATGGGTTTGTGGTTATTTTTGGGTCACAGGGAATGGGTTTTGTAGTTCCCGAGTTTGTGCCTGAAATCACAATCAAGCGATATGCATAGAGGAGCCCTGACGTCAACTAGAACATGGCCACGATGTAAACTCAAATCAGTGTAGATTTTAAGGTATTCTGTATTATTTCTTTCTGTGAGTTTTTCACATGCATCCACTGTGTATCTACAGATTACTTTTTTTTTTTTTATAATCAGGAATCAAGTCTACAATATCTAAGATGATCCAAGGTCGAGCTTTATATTTTAACCCTGTATATATGATTCAGATTCACAGTAAAGTGGATGTAAATCAGTCTTATTTTCAGTGTCCTGTAGCCATAGTGTAGCAGGTCAAAATACAACAATTAGACAATATTTTAAACACTGCAGTAAATATCTAGATTAAACAGTCCTTCCTTTTATACATGCCATTTTTATTTAATAATCACAGTATTTACCAATTTACTATAAATCCCTAATAGTACATAAAGTTATATATTTATCAATTAAAGGTTTTATTAAGATATAATTGTATTTTCATGCTATGTAAATGTTTACAGTACATGGTTATAGGTTTGAGTTCCTTTTGGTAAATAAACTTGTATCAGACTTTATGGTACTTTTCGCAGAAATTCAGTGGTTAAAGTTCAGAAACCTTTCCAGAAAATAAAATTCTGTAAAAATAATGTTTCAAATTTTTCATTTTTAAAATGCAGGTGGTGGGTATGTGTTTTTGTGCAGATAAAATAAAATGGCGCAGTGCTTCCCTCTAGTGGATTTTGCCACCAAGTTCCAGTGTTTAACATTGTCAAATGTTCTCATTAGAGGTGATGCCCGAAAACGGTGTAAACAGTCTCCTGGCAAACACCTCCACATGTTCCGGACATTCCCGATAGGTTAATGATCTAAGATGTTTGATACTCGCAAACAAGATCTTAACATCAGTCTCAACCCTTATCCTCTAAGAGCCTTGTTTGGAATACCTTCGAAAACTTGCATGCCAACTACAAAGCAGCACTTTATTGCCTTTAACACCTTAATTACAAGATATAATATTCTCTTTAAGTATGGAAGTATGCATTGCCTCCAACCAATACTGAATATTGGGCAGGAGTTCAAGTCCCAACACCACAAATCGGCCATTGTTGGACCTTTGAGTAAGGCCTTTAGCCATTTCTGCTCCACTTGTTGTGATAGGTGACCCTGGATTCTGACCCCACTTTTCTAACTGGATTATGCAGAGAAAATCACTTGACTGTGCTGTAATGTATATATGAGAAATAAAGACAACTTAAATGAATCCAGGAAATTTTGTTGTGTAATAAGCTTAAAAAGCTGCAATTATTTATTTATTTATTTATTTATTTATTATTCACCAAGAACAGTTATTGTGCTGTTTATAAATTGCAAGATAACCCTATCAGGTGCTGTTAACCCTATCAGGTGCTGACCTATACAGTGCTGCAATCGCTGCTTATAAACTATAACAAATGTTTAATTACCTGTGCTGCATCCTTGTGATTTCTTTCAAACATATAAATCAAATATAAATATTAAAATTATTTTGTTTAATTTCTATGATGTATTCAATTACCATGACAAACCATGGGTTTTGTCAGACGTTTTGATTCGAGCATTGTTCCGAGCTTGCAAGGTAGATAATTATCAATTATAACAATGATTCAACAATTTCCTCAATAAGTTTTACTAATCACTATTTGAAAAGTAGCACAAAAAAAAGGTAATGGGTACATTCCAATGGGTTTTTCTGCCACTACTTGTATACATCCACAAACCCAATGCTGTCTGTGTTAAGGATGAAATTTATATTAAAAAGAAAAAAAAGTTAAAGATAATCAAACTATTTGTGCATTAGAAATTTGGTGAGGCAGTGCTAATGTGTGTTGGTTGCCCAACCCCAACTTGATGTGTGTGTGTGTTGGTTTTTTTTTTTTTTTTTTTTTTTAACAAAATGAAGCTATGGCATACACAGCTCGAAGTGCTGAGGGAAATGTTTCCAGATTTGGTGATCTCATGTGGCGATGCTGGGTGGCCGGCCCGTTCCTATGCCCTCGCCCTTTGTGAATTTATTTTATTTTTTATTTTTTTGGTGGGGCTACCTTAAATCACGTGTATACGCATTGGCCACCGAAATCTTGAAGTCCTTGAGGTTGCTGTTCAGCAGGAAATAGCAATGTATTTAATTAGGTGCAGAATAAAGTTTTATTTGTAGAGCTTCGATGCATTCATTCATGATGTATGTTTAGACTGAAATATTTCAGCCGTGTTTAGTGATTCTCATGCAAATGTATTGGATGATTCTGTCATAATGTTCTGTCTGACAGTAACTACTGGTGTATAATAGAAGTTTTTAAAAAAATGGCAAAGAGCACAAGCATACAGTAACTAATGGTCAGGTTATGCTATTAAATCATCAGAACAGAAGAGTAAGATTCTCACTTGCCATAGAGTGATGTCCAGTGTCATTATAAGAAGAAACTCACCTTAGATATCATTTAGAGTCAAGGTTCCAGAAAGCAATGCAGTAACATTTAACTCAGCTCAGCTAGCTAGTGATCAATGAGTGTAATGGTGCAACGGTTGGTGGTTGTATTCACATAAAAGTGGAAGTTTAGTAAGTTATCTGTTTGAACAGAAACCACAGGGAGGGAGTTGCGAGAGCTGGACTGAATAAAGCTCTGCTGCATCAGGTAGCGATGCCACAAGAGCTAAATCCGAGTGACACGACTTGGAGAAGGTAGTCGGTAATGTAGGTACTCATTAGTCAGTATAGGATGTATTTACGAAACATGATGCAATTGAAGATGTGTTAATTCTAGCCTATACCAGAGGTTCCCAACCCTGGATTTGGGGGACCCCTGTCCTGTCCTGTAAGTACATCTATAAGTAAATGAACAGCTGTAAACTAGATCATTAGTTCAATCAGGTGTTTGAGTCACTAAACACTGACTTCAGGATCAGGGTTAAGAACCTCTAACTATACTGTAGCTAAAGATGAGTGTTCGTATTGTTTGGGGAGACTTTGCTGCGAGCGGATTGGTTTGCTGGGGAGCTGTTCAGGGTGTACTCTGCCACTCCGTCCAGTGTCGGCGGAGATAGGCACAGCCTCCATGCAGTGAGTGAGGTTTGGTTTGATCGACAGGTGTTTAATGTACACTATACACTTACATTTATCAGATGCCCTTATCCAGAGCGACTTGACAATTTTTATCTAAGGGCCTTGCGCAAGGGCCCAACAGTGGCGGAGTAGTGGGGCTAGGGCTTGAACCCAGATCCTTAACCACCGCCACCACCTGCCATTCTAAACCAGTTAGCACTCCCGTTTCATTTATTCGTTTATTTATTTATTTTTTCGGAGAATAAGGTGTCCACCAATGCCATTAGTGGGAAGGCCGTTCGGTCCTGCTCTCCCACGCGCGCGCCGGAATGTAGAGGCGACTCTCGCCAAAGCGGAGTGGCACAAACACGCGCGAGCCGGAGCAGCAACAGCACGTGGCCACGTTAGAGATGAGCGGCGACGAGCAAGACAAGCAGTCGTTTCTGGACGACTCCGCACCTCTGGCGGGCAAGAAACAGCCTCGCATGCCGAAATGCTCCCGCTGCAGGAACCACGGCTTCGTTTCCCCTCTGAAGGGCCACAAACGCTTCTGTAACTGGCGGGACTGTCAGTGCCAGAAGTGCAAACTGATAGCGGAGCGCCAGCGCATCATGGCGGCCCAGGTAGCTAATTCAGCTAGCTGTCTAACTGCAGCTCTTCTCACGGCTCGGCTGTACTCCTAATCGCTTAAATCAGCACGTCGGCTGTCATTGTTATTTTTTAAAAACACATTTATTTTCTTGACAAAAGCCAAGTCGAACAAAAAGTGTTTCTTCCTTCCTTGTTTTTGTTTGTTTAATGTTTACCATGCTAGCTTTAGTAAACAAACTACTGATAACGTCAACGTTAGAGCTGTACAGTATATTTCTTTCTTTTTTTTTTCTTTTTAAAGTCAAAACATCACTTTATATCAATCTAGACTGAGTTTAACCCGTACACAGTATTGTTAATGACTCTATTTCACTGAAGTAACACATTGTTTTCAATAATAAAGTGGGTTGTTTACTGTAAGGTTACAGTTTTTAGCTACAATGTTGAACCCGGGTGGGTTTTAACTGCCTGCCTTTTTTTTCCACACGCAATTTCGTGGAAACATCATATGTTCAAGTAAAGTAGACAATATAAAAGTTAACTGTAGTTAATTGTCCACTTTTTAATGAAGTCAGAAGCCATTATATACAGTACGGTACAAGTGTCTTGGGCATAAACTTTTTTTTTTTTTTTTTTAAATAAATGTTTAATTTATCACTTCTACATTCCTGGTTCAGTACAAGAGCATCCAAACATCACATTTCCAGCTCAGAATTGCATTACAGATGTTATGATAGAAAAGGAAGAAGCGCATTAGGTAAACATCATTCCAGTTTTCAGTCCTGAAAGAAAAAAAAAATAGAGGCTGGTAGATTTAGCTGCAAAAATAAGAAGACGGCGTAACAGTGAAGCTGCACACATTGTGCTTGAGACTACAATTTTTTTTTTTTAAATACTGACTTGTATTTACTTTCTGACTGTTTTCATTCTTCATAGAATTTTTAAGGTAGGCACTTTTAATTTCATTATTTATTTGTTTGTTTTTTTAAAATAGATGTTTATTAGAAAAGTCTGCCGTGTTAATGATTTTCTTCAGGTGGCACTGCGGCGTCAGCAGGCTCAGGAGGAGGAGATGGGCATGTGCACTCCTGTGAATCTCTCTGGTCCGGACATCGTGGTGAAGAATGAGCCGGGAAATGATTACGGGTTTGCAGTGGGAGCGAGATCACCTTCCTCCACCAGCACTGGATCTGCCTCTTCTCCTGCTGCCTCTGGTGAGATTCATTACTTGTAATCCTGTTGGAGGGAGTTGGGAGAGAGTCCAAAACACCGTTATGGAAATTGCTCGTTAGTTTTAAACCTAGTTTTTTACCCAATGAGACATATCTGACGAAAAAATCAAAAAGTCCAATTCAAGTGCTGCGTAGCCAGATTCCATCGCAGTATCATGCTGTTATCATGTTGAATGAATGAAAGAATGAAAGTTTATTTCAAATATGTAAAAATAGTAGTCAGGAAACAGTGCTTATAGATAGTACAAACAACGACAAAATGAATCACTTACATAATTAAATAAAATGACTAAAGAAAAGTCAAAGAAAACAATAATAATAAAATAGAGAGCTGCTAAACTGATTTTCATTGTTCATGCAACAGTTGACAAAGATCTCTTTATCTTTATCAATAATATAATAATAATAACGACAGTAACAATAATGAAAGTAATGATAGTAATAATACTTCTCCAAATAATAATAATATTAAACACTAAAAAGTATGAAGCAAATTAAATTGTTTTACCAGAGAAGTCAACAAACCTTTCCTTTTGCTCTGTCAGTTTATGTTTTAAAAGCATGGAACGATGTCATTAAATAAGAGCATAACTTTTTATATAGCATATATATTAGGGGTAATCAAACCTTAGGGGTAATGATTTATATATCACAGCAACAGATTGTTTTGTGAAAGCAACAGGAGATTGTAAATGCATTTATACTTTTTACAGCTAATAAATGACCAACATATCCATTCAAGGCTGGACAAAAGACTTGTTGCAATCATGTAACATCAAATTCTGGATCAAAGTAATTAGTAGAATATAATTAGTAAAAAAATGATGAAAAGTGCTTGATTGACTAAATATACATAAAATACAGGTATTAAAGCAGCTTTCAGGCAATTTATAAAATATTTTTGCAAAAACTGTAGAAACCTTCAAGATCTCCTGAAAACAAATGAAAATTTGTAAGCAGTAGTAAGAAATTTCAGAGACCCTTGGTACACATGGGCTCGGTCATGCAAGGAAAACTATCCTCAAAACAACTGGCTGTACAAAAGTTGTAGTTCCTCCTGATGACTCCCTCAGAAGCTCCATTAGGACTCATAGCTAGTAATGTCTGCTTCAGCATCAACTCTACATCATATTTCTTGCAATAGTCACCATACACCATACAGGTCCTGTACAAGACACAGCTAGAACACCATGACGTGCTTACCAAGGCAGTAACACATGGAAACTTATTATCAGAAACATGGAGAAAAAAAAATATTTCAGATAAATTATTAATTCAATATCATATTGCTCTGCCACCAGTGTTGTTACTGACCATCTAGCAAATTGCTGGACCCAGAGTTCACCGAAGAGCCAGTCATGTATGAAAGTGAAACATCATGGTTTAAGGTCACCTCCAGTACACTGGTATCACAAAGCTTTGTAAGATAGGTGGGAACATTACCAGACGCAAATATCAACAGATTATTGCTTCCTATCATGTTTCAAACCTACAGGTGGCTCAGATTTCTCACCATAGGGTTGATAACACAATGTTTTCTGACCATTTGATGAACGAGGTGCCCTCTAAAATAGCTTACTTGTGTATTACAAATGGATTACAAGTGTCTTGGGCCTCAGGAATTTTAGCAGCACTTTTCATAGTTTGATCATCTTGAAGGTGTCTGATTCTTTTAATATGATAATTATTCATCATGACAAGCACCTGGAAGTACCATCATGGCCATGTTTGCAGAGGCACTACTGACCCTGAGTGATGCTTTTAATTTTTCAATATGATGTCATATTTGCTACAATATTTTATATTTAGTTATAAACAAGGCCATTTGATTATATTTCTGTAATAAATATAGTCTTGAAAGTGAAATTAGTTCTTTGCGAAAAGACTTTTGTCCAGGCAAAAAACAGGAATGTTTAAATTGAAGACGCTTTAAAGATTAGAAGAAATTTCTTTCCAATACTGCTGCAAGCACATATTATTCAGTACCATCTGAGGGTTATTTTAATGCATAGTTGATTAAAGTCGGTTAATAGGTTGGTGAGATATGGCCTTTTATATAT
>JBCNYH010000025.1:27039754-27055461 GCA_039654325.1 Tandanus tandanus
ATACATGTCTAATTAAATTTTACTATGTGTGTGTGTGTATATATATATATATATATAAAAAGAGCATCTGTGGTATTAAGAGCAGGACATTTTTTCCATCAGATTTTAGTGAAAGCTTCACTGTTGTTTTTTTGTTCAGTTGGAATTCAGGCTTATAATGTTTGCAGACGCTTTCGTATCTTTAACCAGGGGTCCACCTGTCTCTAAACCCATTTCTACTTCAGTTTAAATGAAAGATGAAGCTCTATGTTTTAGTGCCATTTCCCCCATAATATTTATATAAATATTCATCCAAGGAATGTTTGCTTTATCCATAGATTTATATAGAATATTATTTTCCCCAACTAACAACATTAGATAATAACGAAAATGATTCATCCAGTTTTTGCCATAGGAACAAGTTTTCTGTGTTTGATTCATTAAATAGTATAATGGATTAATTTGCCATTTACACCCCCCCCCCCCCAAAAAAAAACAAAAAAAATAAAATGAAATAAAATGAAATGTCGCCTGAAATTTACTGTTTAGTCAAAAGTAGCATGAATAGATTAATCATATAGGCAGAAGGTATCTGTTGAGGATTAGTCCTGCACATGCTTATTTTGTTTAGCTCTGTATATTTGCCCTTGGAAATATTTTAATAATCTCTTTGGGGGAAGGACGAGAGTTATTTTGATGAATGAATTTTGAACGCACTACATATCAACAAACATCATTAGCAATTCCTATTTATTTGTTTATTTATAAATTATCTTTTGATTATTAATTCAACATCAAACATTGACAGTTGCACTTCTATATTCATCGCCATAACTATTGGCACCTTGTGTGTGTAATATATTAATTATCATTGGGTTAATTGTTATTTCGGGTTATTAAATGTGATTTAAAAAAAAAAAACCCTGTGAAATGTATTAGGATTTGAAAAGGCTGCAGGTATTATTCGATATACAGTGCTGAGCCAAGAGTCCATGCACTGGGGAATCAAAAGATTTATTTTTCTTTCTGTTCAGTTGACTTAAAGGATGCATTTATCGAGAGAGAACGAATTGAAATAATTCTAATGAATGAACTGAGTTTTCTCTGTGCAGTATTAAAGCCTGTTATTCTTGCAGACAGTTTTATTCTGCTTAGTATTTGTTCCAGCTCTCACTTAACCAAGTAAACCTCATTCTGGCGTGAAGCTATACACTGTATGCTAGGAGACTTTATACTGGTCTATTCGTTTGAATATGGGATTAAAATCTTATGATAATTTCTGATTTATAGTTCCTGGTAAATGTTTGGACACACCTACCTCTTTATAATTATATTAGAAGGCGTGTTCAAACTTTTCACTGGCATTATTAAGTTTATAGTCACGCGCACTAAAAGATTAAGTTCAGTATTTTTATATGATGCTTATTTTTTTTTCGTGCATCATCAGTAATGTATCTGTGACTATTTTGTGGACTACAAACACAATGCGTTTTATGCGCACTAGATCTATAATACATAAAAGGTAAATAATTTGCTCACACACCGCTGCTCGATGTGCCCGGCCCGATCCTCCCCTTCACATTCACACGGTGTATTATCATCACCTTGAATTTTCCTCTGCTGTTTTCTAATTAAAAGCTTAATAGCCCTGGAAACGGACTTCATGTGGGCAAGTTTGTGAGCGGCCCCTGTTCTCCAACTTGTTCTGCTGCGATCCCATTATGTGCTTGACTAAACCCTTTTAGGGCCAGAAACGGGACTCGAGCTAACGGTGTTCGGTTTCAATGGACTCTTAACGCTGCAGGACACATCTCAACATCTTCCATATTGCCTCTGTGTAAGCCTTCTTAATGACAATTAAAAAAAAAAACCACGTCACTCCAAAGCACTAAGATGAGGAAACCCCTAAAGCGCACTTACCGAGTGAAGATTCCATTTTGTTTCTAAATAGCACTATTACTTTTTACTCTCACCTCTGTGCAGCCCAAGGTCTAGGACTATACTTCCCATGCACGCAAGTCCGTATTATTCTTAATATTTATTCATCACTCAAACCCCATATCCCGAATGCAATCGCTCAATTAACCGGAATAGCGCTCATTGTCGGCCAGGATGAAATTCCTCATGGGAATAAGTTAAGCACGCATTCAAATGCAAACCAGCGCATTATTTCTCCTCTGTTTAATTCGGATGCGCAGCATGTGGTTAAATAAAGTGGCCCTACTGATGCTAAAGCCCTCAGCACTGCAGGCTTTCTGGACATTCCCAGATGATTTCTGAAATGATTGCACTCTTAACACCTTGGAGCATGTTGAACTAATTGCTTAGGATCAGGGTGCCGGTTGTCTAACCCAAAATAATTCACAGATTATAAACTGTTCTTCGTGTTTGGAGTGTTATCAGTAGAACCAGACGGTGCTCCTGTGGTTTTGTGTCTTTTCGTGTTATAATATACTGGTGGTATTTCACCTTCTGTTAAAAAAAATAATAATAAATAAATAAATAGATCACCTATACCTGTACATCATATATAACCTTTAGGCTTTGGTCCTTTTCGGAAAGGTGTTTGATGAGTCCTGCCTCTGCAGATTTGAACCCTATATGACGCGTCGTGGAAGCGCGCGCGTCTGATCGCCTCTGCGCGCACCTTTATTGCACACCGAAAAGGTGGATCCTCGTCTCCGAGTCAACGCCTCTTTATCACGAGTGTAGCAAGCGGGGGGGAGGAAAGGAGGGGGTCCTGAGCTTGGCATCTCCTCACAACTCACTACTCTCACCTCTCGCCGCTTTCATCTGATGCTCTTCTGGCGACGAGCGTCGGTCTCGATCAGTGCGACATGAACGGCTATGGCTCGCCGTACCTGTATGTGGGCGGCCCGGTGGCGCAGGCGCGCGCGCCGCTCCAGAGGACACCCAAGTGCGCCCGGTGCCGCAACCACGGCGTCCTGTCCTGGCTCAAAGGACACAAACGGTACTGCCGTTTCAAGGACTGCACGTGCGACAAGTGCATCCTAATCATTGAGCGCCAGCGCGTCATGGCGGCGCAGGTCGCTCTCCGGCGGCAGCAGGCCAACGAAAGTCTGGAAAGTTTAATCGCCGAACCGCCGCCGCCGCAGCCGCACAGAGCCATGAGCACCGGAGAGTTACGCTGGAGCGCCGAGCCCATCATCACAACACAATCACCAACAGGTACAACACACATGCTGCACTTACAGCCCACTATTAGCGTGCTTATCTGATTCCTCTGGACTTGGCATCACATTAGATATCAGCTCAAGCCAAAATTAGTTTCCAGTTATTTGCTCTCTATATATATATTTTTACATGATATAAACATTTCGAAAGCATGCATTTAAATGTAGAATGATTGTAATGAGTGATAAGCGGAGAAGCAGAGAGCTTACTAAATTAGAGAAATAATAGCCTATTATACAGTTATTAATGTGTTATAAACAATATTTTAATAATAATAATAATAATAATTCTTATTAGAAATATTGTTTTTTTATTTGACTACTATAAGTTATTTTATAATAATGTATAAACATTCAAAAATATCATATTTTTATTATTATTGTTAAATTCTAACAACATCAAGAAAGTCCACCGCTACATTCGAGATAAACTATTAAAATGATGAAGGTTTTGTTTAGAGAAAAAGGTTTTTCATGCCGTTCTGCTATAAACCAACTGATTATCTTAGTATCTGGGGGGAAAGCTAATTTCTCTGTTATTTGATAGTGACTTTTTCACCTCTGTTTCCTTCAGTAATAAAGCTCAGAAGTGAGAGTGAACTGTATAACAGAATTAAATGTTCATTCTATTGGCTTGCACTGTTCTATAAATGAATTCAAATTGCAGTGGCTGGCTTTCTGACCAAAAAAAAAAAAGATGGAGTGCAGAGGAAGAGAAGTGGCTGAGGAAAATAGACATCGACTTTCTATCAGGCTTCTCTCAGAGCAGATGATGTTTATTCGCAGTAAAGATTACTGTAATCAAGGTGGGACAGGCTGAATCGAACGCAATTGCAATCATTTTCTGGAGAGGTCAGAACTCGGGTGAAATGTTACCAAATAACAGGCAGCTTTGCTAAAAGAGGACAAGGAGAATCGACGACTAATCTCCACGTGGCAGCCAGTCAGCACTTTTGTGTGAACAACTAAAGGGGAAAAAAAAATCAAGTAAGGGAGAATAAATCAGCCGAGTGCTGACAGTTTCATTGAATGTTGCTTTGACTGTGTGCATGGCCAGCAGTCTTACCCTCCGAGTCTGTGCTAAAATTACTCTATTTCAGTGTGTATTTGCTCTCACGTTATGTGCTTTTAAATATAATATGTGCTCTATTACTTTTTGGTCATAGCTCACCTGTACGAAACACAGACCAGAGTGGTCAGCCATATGCTAAATATAATACGGCCTTTAGTTGTGCTGACTGACTGATGAAAATATATTTAAAAACAAAATGCTTCATCAAACCCGGTTTTCTCAGCCTTGTTCACATTTATACATGTTTTTATTTTAATACATTAAAAGTACAAAGAAATTGCATTAGCCAATCATTTCATTATTTCAAGGTAATACTGCATTCATTCATTTGCCGAAACGCTTAGTCCTATGGTTGTGGGGAGGTTGGAGCCTATCTCAGCCGACTATGGGCAAAGGAAGGGTACACCCTGAACAGCTTGCCATCTCAGGGCCCAACACACACAACTATTCACACTCACATTCACACTAAGGGACAATTTGGAGCAGTCGATTGGCCTAATGTGCATGGTTTTGGACTGTGGGAGGAAACCGGAGTACCCGGAGGAAATCCCACGCAAGCACGGGGAGAACATCACACAGAAACGCCCTCGCCAAGCCCGGCACTCAAACCCAGGACCTTCTTGCTGTGAGGCAGATGTGATAACCACTACACCCCACCGTACTGCCCCTCTTAATATATAGGCTACAGTCAGTATTGCTTTATCATAGTGTGTGAATGGTTTATTTATTCATTATGCATATAGATCCTTTAACCATCTCCGTCTCTGTAGATTTGAATGAAGACCTCTCGGGTGAGCAATCTGGAGGAGAGAACAGTGGTGGCAGCGCCAGTGACCGTGAGCAGGAAGCTGCCAGCTCACCTGAGGAGCCCAAACCCAACTCTTGCTTCACTCCTGACACTCCGGACCCACCATCTAATCCTGAGGAGCCTCGTTACATCTCACCCAAACCCTGCACTGACCCAGAGCCAAAGCCTGAAAGCCCCAAGTCTCCCACTGAGCAAAACCTGTTAATTGAAGGCCTCACAGGTTCTGTATCCCTGCCCTTCAACCTGCGAGCCAACCGTCCTCCTCTAGAAGTACTGAAGAAGATCTTCCCTTCCCATAAGCCAGCCGTGCTGGAGCTGATCCTGAGGGGTTGTGGAGGTGACCTTGTGGGTGCCATTGAGATACTTCTCTCAAGCCGTACTACTACGAAAATGGATAAGCCCTCATCTGAAAACTCTGAGACGTTAATCCTGCCCTCTAGTGGCCATCTTTTTGAGCCTCTAAGCTCTTATCCAGTCTCTTCCTCCAAGTGGTCAGTGGGTTCCGCCTTTCGTGTGCCAGATTCACTTCGTTTTCCTCCAGAATCGCCTGGTGGTGTGATGTCAACTCCCTTGGGTGTCCCGCTCCAGCCTAGCTTTTCCCCTGCTCACCGTTACCCACTGATGCTGCGCAACTCTCTGAGCCGTGGTCAAGCTGGGCCTTTTATGTCTAATGACATGACTTTGTGGAATACCATGAGCTTGCAGCAGCAGTACCAATTCCGCTCGCAGTATGTCTCGCCCTTCTCAGGGCCATCCTTCCGTGGATCACCTCTCCTGCCCTCCAGGTCGGCTCAAGACGAACAACGCATGAGCATTCAGGAGGATGCAGCCAAACACACTGTATATGGTGCTGCCGACGAGGAGTATGATGAGAGGTCTGACTCCTCAGACTCAAGGATCATCAGCACATCATCTTAACCCACAGATGTGGTAAATATACCAAAAATGTGTTATAAATGGATTGAGAATGACAAACGGGACATGGTGGACTGCCTGTGTAGGAGCTTTATGAAACGTAGACTGTACATTATTTGAGATATTGTGTTGCTCTCGTGGGGAAACATGTGGACTGTTAGTCAGCAACATTTACCAAAAGCGATTAAATGACTGAATATTAGTTTGTGAATAATATCCACAAATTCCTTCTTGCATGAAATGTACTGTGAATAGTAATGCAGTGTAGAGATAGGCAAACAACATAAGCATGTAAATGAATTATGAATTCTTGTTGTCATTTATTCACACAAACTCTATATAGACAGGATGTGTATGTTAATAGGAATTTCACATGAATTGGAAAATGTATTTAATATTGTACTTACAAAAAAACCTCTGTGAATGGAATCATTTCAGCAGATTTCTGTTTTTCTGGAAATACTTGTTAGGTGTCAAATATAATGCAGTCTAAAGCAAAAATTGGTTTAATTTTGACATTGGAACCATGAAGAATTTATCACACACATAAACCTAGAAATATATTTAAATCTTGATATGACATTCATCTGCTGAACTGACAGGGGAAATAAAACCCAACACAACAGATTGATTCGGTGATGATGTCAACTCTGGACTGTACGGAGTAATATATCGAACATAATAAAAGCAGAGTGTGAGCATATTCTGTGTGTGAGTATTATTTAGACAGTATTGCCAAACCAAGTCCTCTAGACACAGCGTAACATTATTTAAGGCCATATCATTTATCTTCACCTGAGAAATGCACTGCACGCTCGTCAGTGAGCAGAATAACATTAAAGGAAAATTATTTTGAACCATACTGAAGGGTTTCCCCTTCTGGTCCAGGTGAGGGGGAAAATATTTTTTTAACAATCTTTTTTTTTCTCTTAAAAAAATTATTATTTTTATTTTTGAAAATTATGAAATAATTATTTTACAAACAGTTACTTGGCAGAAGCTCTTATCCAGAGTGGTGTGACTTACATTAATTTTTTTATTCACACAATCCATAGCTAAGTTGTTTAATGGCTCAACAGTTTTAAGGGCTTGAACCCCTGACCTTCAGTTCAGTAATCCAGAGCCTTAAGCACTGAGCCACCACTGCCACATGTTTTAAAAATGAAGTGTGTGTTATCACCATTAACAAACTTGATTAATATTAAATGAAAATAATGTGTTTGCATCTTCTCCCCGTGCTTGTGTGGTTTTCCTCTGGGTACTCCGGTTTCCTCCCAATACCAAGCAATACCAAGCATTATCAAATGGTCGTGTGTGTTTTGGCCTTGAGATAGTCTGGCGAGCCCTTCAGGGTTTACCACGCCTTCACCAAGGGTCGGCTGAGATAGGCTCCATCCTTCCCCTGACCCTAGTAGGATTAAGCGGTTCAATGAATGAATGAATGAATGAACTCATACTTATTCATAATAAAATAGTCTAAACCTCAGAGGACAACTGTGATAATGTAAGATATTAGATTCCGACCCCTAAAACTGAGCAAATAGCTCCACCTAGCGGTAAAGCTCTAATAATTACACAAATCTTTACACTTTCAACACTTTACTTGGAAATAATTAGCTAAAATAAAACCACCAACACACTGAGACTTGAAGAGAGTTGCATGTTGAGGTGTCTGGCTGTTAAAACGGGTCTGGTGTAGTTCTAAAGAAATATCTTGGATAAACACTGCATTTTTATTCTAGTTTTACCTTTGCAACTATACATTTGTGTAATTTTGGTACAATGCACCACAATTAACCAACAATTAACAACAGCCATCTCTTATAGAATACCAGTATGGTGATGTACTGGTTTGTAGATTGAGAACTTTTCCAAATCCGCATTAATGAAAGCAGCTGCCTCCAATTTTATAAAAGTCTAAACCACGCACCGTGAACCGTTATCGCCATCTAGCGGTCATTGTTATAAATGCAAGAAACGTTTACCTTCAGCTTTACTACCGTTTATTTCACTGGAGAGTGAGTTCAGTGTGGATATACAGACTGATCGGGTTAATAAAACAGGGTTAGGGTTTATAATAAAAAAATTATAAATAGTTATAATAAAAACTATTATACACACTGGTACTGGGTAGATCATATATGTGTGTATGTGAGTGTGTGTTCTCACTACATGAACTTTTTCATGACTGTCTATACACAGTGTAGCATAAATGATGGAAATCGTTAAAAAACAAAAACAAACAAACAAGCAAAATAAAAATTCCACCCACTATAATTCCTGCAAAGAGGTTTATTATTGTTACTATTTCTACTAATATTTATAATAATAATAGTAATAATAGTAAACATAATAATAATAATAATCATCATCATCATCATCATAATCATCACCATCATAATAATCATCATCATCATAATAATCATCATCATCATCACCATAATAATAATAACCATAATAATAATCATCATCATGATAATAATCATAATAATAATAATAATTATAATCATCATCATGATAATAATCATAATAATAATAATAATAATAATAACCATAATAATAATCATCATAATCATCATCATCATGATAATAATCATCATCATCATCATAATAATCATCATAATCATAATAATAATAATAATAATAATCATAATAATCATCATGATAATAATCATAATCATCATCATAATACACTCAGTTGTACTAAACTGTATTATCACTGGAGATGTACCTTTTCGAATCGAAGTATTATTTCTAACTAGAAAGTGTTACTGTACAGTATTTTAGTGTAAGCTAAGCCGGCAGTCTTGTAGTTTTCCTGACACTGTATATTTATTCATAGAATTGTGGCTGACTTTTGTTTTACTATTGGAAAATGGATAGTCCGAATCTTGAGTCCCACGCATCATTTGTTTCCAGTTGGACTTGTATAAGCAGTGTTGGATTGAATTCAGCTGTGTGGTTAAATGTGAGTGTGAGTGTGCAGGTGTTGCACTACATTAAACACGCGTGTTGACTTAACCGACAGAAAGCTTTTCGTGCAGCCATTTGAATACGCGCCTCTAAGTCAACACATTTCGGTGAGCTCGCATACATCACACCTAGACAAATGAATTATGGGTGGGAGAGAATTCAACACAAAGCACGTGCTCCCAATCCATCAGGAGTCGCTTAAGGTGTTCATGTAGCTAACAGGTCATCAGCACACACACTCCTTTCCCATTACACCCTGAATGGCTCCATCCAAAGCTAACATTATAAGAAGGCATGTTGCTATTGGTCAGTAAACAGCTGCCTGTATAGTTTGTCTAGTACTATTTACGGTAGTATGCAAGTGATGTCTGCAAATCTGATGCCAATGGCAGTATGGCAAGAGTTTCTTTTTTGCACCTTTTTGCACTCACATTGTGCATGGGTATATTTTTTTACAAATCCTTTAAGCCTATGCACCAATCCCAAATGAGAAAGGAAAATATATATATACTATTACATTTAGCATTTTTGAAACACCTCAACACCTGGCTTATGTCTTGTACTCACACTTTGTACTAAAGATTGAGTGCCCTTCAGTTTGGAACCCAAATCCGTGTTAGAAACAGGACAAGATCAAGACAATCAAAGCATTCTTCTTTATGTGGTGATACATTTATGGTGCAGTGAAATTGGCTTGTCGGTTTTAACTGGCTGTACTTTCAAATGAAGGAGGACACCTTAAATACATTACAGCACCAAATGGGCTTTAAACCTGCATGCTCTTCAGCTGGATTTACCCAACTGTCCTCTCCGTTTTAATATAGCCTTCTACCTTTAATCTACCACTGGTCTTGAAATGTAGACTGTATTTCTGGGGCAAATAATCTCATGTCTCTCATGTGTTCTTTGGTTTAGAGGTTCAGCTTTATACCTCAATTCGGAGATGATAGATAGATAGATATCACATAGTTCTCAATAATGAGTTAAACTATGACAAGTGAAATCATTTAAATCTACATTTTCAATGCGTTTTATTTACACTGAGGGCGTTCGCGCGCACGCATGCGCAGTAAATAAACTTAACCTACAGGAATGACCTGGAGAATTTTTTCAATACCCCTTTACGAATGAAAACCAGACTTGGTTATATATCACCCATATTTAATCATGCCGACAGGTTTTTAAAAATCATATCAAATCACAGGGTTCATCATTTTATTTGTAGGATTTTGTCTGAGCAGTTACTATTTTGATTTTCCTTTTTTTAAATTTTAATTGGATCAGGTGTTCCAAAAAGTCTGTCTGTCTGTTTATTATTTTTTTAGTTTATTAATTAACGCGTCAGTATTAATGTACCATTTTATCGTTTTATTTAATTGTTTATTTATTAATTTTCCTGTCTGTCTGTCTGTCTGTCTCTCAGTCTGTCTGTCTGCCTGTCTTTCTATTTATTACTTTACTCGTTTATTAATTAATGTACCAGTATCAGTGTACCTATCTATCTATCCATCTATCCATCTATCCATCTGTCTATCTATCTATCTATCTTTTCTCGATGATCATCTGGCTGTCAGTATTTAGGTGTAATGTTATTGTATTTTTTATGAGACACTTCACACACTGGTACAAAGCCCGAGGTGATATGTATAGTATGTCGGCAGGGTGCTTTTATTTATCTCATCTGTTCCATCGTCAAGTCAGTCTCTCCCAATCCTTTCTATAGTCATCACTGGAATGGTGGGAATTGTCATGGAGGTGAGATTAACAGGAGTACAAAATAATAACAAATACACAAGAGAATCTATTATGCAATTGGTTGTGAAATTATTGAGGTGCATTAATAGATGTAATTTCTGATTGCGACCATGCAAATTCCTTTGTAAAATATTCAAATCTCAGGTAAGTTAATAACTCAGTAGGCCAGTTTAGTTCTGTGTTTAACTTATATATAAAGGCATCGTGTGTGTAGCCTGTCCTCTACGCAAATAATAAGTTGCGGAATAATTTAACTATTAAACAACATAAAAGAAAACACAAGCTGGACTGTGAGGAGGGTTTGAATGTCGATGAAAATCAATCGCCAAATTTTTGCATCCTCAAATAGTCATTTGAATAATTTCAATAGTGGTTACATTGGCTATAACGAACCCATTCTAACGAAATGACACCTTTTTATTATAGACTACACAGCTTGCAAATATGGACCAAATATGAGATGAATTTGTTTGACAGAACAGTCGTTAGGCTGGTTTCTTTCCACACTGCGAGCTTAATGAAAACTCCTGCTCCATTCACACTCAGCATGTCAGGGTCAAAAGAACAATTTCGAAGAAACGTGTTATTTAATGTGTGCAAAAAAAATAAAAAATAAAAACAGCAACAACCCACTGTGCAGGCTGCGAGCTTAACATGGGAAATCCCTCTATACACGGTTCAGCACTTGTCTCTTTTATGTGACTACGAGCTGATAATAGTTTCCTGGAGTTGTTGTAGTTGTAACTTCATTCTAATAAGACGCGCACTGAGAGAGGAAGCCGGAGGCAGCCAATAGGACGGCGCGTTTGACAGCCAATCAGAACACGCGTGCGGCGGCTCCTGGACGGGGAGGCGTGGTTCGACACACAGTGTGACAGCAGAGGCAGTAAATATCGCGCACTGACTCTCTCCCCTGGTTTTACTGTGGAGCGAAGAAAACGTGGAAAGCCGCCACAGCCAGTGAAAGAAAAACAAAACAAAGCGAAACAAGAGGATATAAGAACACTGAGACTTGGCGGACAGGTGGATTTCTTCTTGATTGCCTCTGGTGCGCGTTTTGGACTTGGTGAGTAGATTTGATGAAGTCTTTTGTCCTAATTGAGTTTAATTCTAACAGCATTTCTAAAGTATGAATGGAAGGCGCGAGCCGAATTATTATTATTATTATTATTATTATTATTATTATTATTATTATTATTATTATTATTATTATATGGAGAATGTAGCCTGGTGATTATTGTAGCAATGCGCAATTTATTTGGAAAGGACGTGAATTAAATGAATCCATCTGTTACTGGTTTTTTTTTTTTTTCCCCCTTTTAGGTAATATTCACTACCAAATAAACCCTCAAATCAACCCAATCAACCACCTGCGTGATCGAGGACGTGTCCACACTGGACTCTTTGAATATGACGGAGCTCTCCAGTCCTGAATTTGAGATCGACGTGGAGAGTCTGGAGACGGAGGCGGCCGGAGAAGAGGAGTCGGGCTGCAGGGAGGACGAGGAGAAGGCGAGCCACGCAAACAACCCCGGAGCAGGAGATCAGAAAAAGCTGAGCCGCACTCCGAAATGTGCCCGCTGCAGGAACCACGGCGTGGTGTCGTGTCTCAAAGGCCACAAGCGCTTCTGCAGGTGGAGAGACTGCCAGTGCGCCAACTGCCTGCTAGTGGTGGAGCGCCAGCGGGTCATGGCCGCTCAGGTGGCCCTCAGGAGGCAGCAGGCCACAGAGGTAAGAGCTGCTTTTCATGTGGTTCACCTGCACTAAACTACCATCAACCAAACAAATCCCCATATTACAATAATTTATCTGCGGCTGTTTGTTCCCAGCCAAACTTCACATCAGCATGAGATCAGTTCATCCAGCCTTACACGAATTCAAAACAAATAATGTATAATATAATAAAGCTGTACAACTTTCTGCAGCAGCATGACAAAATTTCATATTGTAATTAACTAAAATCCTGCAAGATTTTAAGTGATCTTTATTGTTTTTACAATTATGATTAAAACAAATACTTAAACATCTGATCAAAATTATTAAAATCCTAACAAAACAAACAGAAAAAAGACTCAAAATCACTAAAATAAACATATGTTTATTAAAAAAAAAAGAAAAAAAGATACAATATAAAAATACTTTTGTGCTCACGCTGTCATTTTATAATTTTAGGATAAGAAAGGAATTACAGGGAAGCCAATACCAGCTGAGAGACGAACTGTCTATCAAAGGCACATGCGCCCTTCCACCATGCTGGCTAAAAGTATCTTAGAAGGTAAGATAAAAAAAAAAATGTAAATACTAAACAGTCATAATGTCATCTGCTTACTTCAGACTTTGGAATAACCCTTTCTATAATCTGTCCTTTTTTTCCATAACTTTGATTCCTCTCTTTTGCCTCTTAATAAGCTAAAATAATCCTTTTGTTTCTTCCTCAGCTTTTCTTGGATTTCTGATCTTTTCTCTTTAATTCACTTGGTTGCTAAAGGGACATTTTGATGCAGTAAGCGTCTTTTGTTCAGTTAAAGTGCATGAAATATATACACAGTATATATATCCCACGGTGGGTCAGTGGTATTTTACAAAATATTTATTATTTAAATAGTTTAGTACATTATTAATAAGAAGAAATTACTGCAGTACTAAATGATCATCAGTTCAAAATATTTATAACAAATCTATTAAATCAAGAAATCTTTATTAATATTTAATTTATTTATTTTTTATCCTCCACCTTACTTAGGTGTATATGTCCTTCTTATTATACATAATAATTAATTTGAAACTATCTTACTCTCAGGCTACCGCCCTGTCCAGTCTGACCCTTTTCTGGGTATGAATCCAGCTCTGCCACCACCTCTTAGTGACCGTATGAGAAAAAGACGTGCTTTTGCAGACAAGGAGCTGGAGAGCATCATGCTGGAGCGGGAATATAAGGAGAGGGAACTCCTTGAGTCCAACCAGTCTGCTTCCAGTTCATTGTTCCTACCAGGTAGTGTGGTGCACGCTGCCGAGTACAACTCTTACAAGACGGCCTTTTCCTCAGCGTCTGCTCCCACTGTAGCAGAAGCAACACCTAAGGAGCTGTGCAATTTCCTCCCCCTGGACCTGCCACTGAGTTACAGAACAGCTGGTGGGGCAGCCAACGTTGAGCTCATTTCTTCTAATGTAAGTGTGGCTACCACGTACCGTCAGTACCCGCTATCATCCCGGTTTGTCATGTGGCCGAGGAGCAGCAACAACCTGGGCGACGCGCTTCTCTATCAGCAGTGCCTCCTCAATGCTACTGCAGTACAGAACCTCAAACCTGGTGCTGTCTGGGATCCCAAAATGATGCCATCAACTGAGAGCAACTCCCCTGAACAGGAATCTGCAGGTTCTGTTGCTTCGAGACTTGAGGGTTCGCGTGTGGCCCCAGAACCAAGTGAATTACCCGCTGGAGATGCTCAGACAGGACAGAACATCAGGGAGTGCTCAGCATTTTCACCCCCCAAAAAGGTTTTTGGATCAGCATTTGCCAGTGGGCCACTCCCTCACGGAGCTCATGAGCATTTGTTGAACAAGATTAGCAAAGATAGCAGCAAACACACGCTGTCTATGAAGCTCAACTCCTTTCACTCTCTGATCCAGCAGACTCTGAATGAGAAAGGCGCTGATCTGAGGAACCCCTTCTGCAAAGATCTGCTCGATGGGGCCGCTAAAAGGTACAGGGACGGTGCACCTAAAGACTCGGCTGGCTTTAAAAGTTCAGAGAAAGCAGGAAAAGACATGATGGTCAAGGCAACAGGTACAAAGGTTTCTTCAAGCGAGCCTTTGTCTTTTTCTGTGGAAGCCATTTTGAAAAGGCCCTCACTTCCCATAAATCGATCATCCCAGTAAGAGAACTCAGTAAGAAAAATCAATCCCAAATGTACTTATGGACTAAAACAAAATCTGTATACTGTGTATTTATTCTTCCTTATTTTTTTATTCCTCATTTTGCTGGTTGTGTTTGTATGTGAGAGTAAACAATAGGGTGAATATAGCACTCAATTATACCTGAAAAGTAGTCTTTTCAACCTAGCTATAATACTTATGTAAATAGCTATGTAAATATTATAGTATGTGACGCATGTTGTAATGCAGTATGTAGAGTATTTAAATGTATTGATAATTTTCACTTTCAAACATGACAATAAAACTTAATTAAGACTCAAACTCTATATGTTCCTTTAATTTTATCATACAGTATCATAAATAGAATACAAATTTATAACCTATTATTATATAGTCATTCTAAATCTCACTTGGTACTAATAATTTATATTTGTTATAATAATTATTAAAATGAATACACCTTATTATATTAAACCATTAATACATAATTTGGATAGTGGAAAAGTAAGTAAATAAGAGTTTTTTTCATTTTTCATATATAATATGCCTCACTTGTTCCATTAGCTTTGTGTTTTTATTCAAATAATTTTTCACAGTTTAACTCTTCTGTTCTAAGTGACACGAATAACATGTTTTAAGATCTCAAATCTTTTAGTGTGAACTTACAAAGAAGTCATGCAAACGTTACCATTATCCACACTTATATGTGCGCATCTTTCTAATACGTGTGTGTGTGCGAGACTGCAATTATCTACAATAGTTAGGCTGCTGACACAGAGCACCTGCTCTAAGCATGAATTATGTGAATATGTATCACAGTTGCCGTAATCCCTTCTTTTTACAGAAATTTGAGACAACCATAAATTACGAATGGTTTACAAGTCTGAAGTTTTTTAAATCTTGAAGCTTAAATCTTTTAGTTTAAGCTGTGAAGTTGACCAATTAAAGAAAAAATAATTCACTCAACCTAGAACCTAGAACTACAGTTAATTGTTATATGTTAATATATATATATATATATATGTGTGTGTGTGTGTGTGTGTGTGTGTGTGTGTGTGTGTATATATATAGTGTGTGTGTATATATCGTGTGTGTGTGTGTGTGTGTGTGTGTGTGTGTATATATATATATATAT
>JBCNYH010000025.1:27056918-27078640 GCA_039654325.1 Tandanus tandanus
CACACACACACACACACACACACACACACACACACACACACACACAGAGAGAGGGAACCCGCCCCCCAAAAAACACACACACACACACACACACACACACACACACACACACAAACATTTGGCACTCAAATTTCTTCTCGAAGAAACACTTTGTTCTGAGAGCCCCGTCCCTTGGGAACTCATCCAGCACAATTCCCCAATTTTTTTTTGTTTGTTTGTTTTTATTTTCCCCAACATTTTTCTTATATTTACTGTAAACATTTCTCATAAATAGTCCGAATCCAAAAAGTGTGGAAAACAGGTTTAAAAATTGTGCAGACACGAAAGATGGTGAGATTGAATAGATACCGGTCTATTTGTAGTTTAAATAGTTCCAGGCTAGCAAAGATACATGAGCTAGGAGAAGCGACGTGTTTGGATCTCAACCGCTGCTGATAGAGATCTGCTGATGCCATCAAGACAGATGAGCTTCATTCCCAAAGTGTCGAATTTAGCACGTTAGCAAAGTGCACACACTAACATCGTTCAGCTCCTGTTACCAGCGTTTCCCATCAATCTAATCCTGCCTTTTCTTTTAAACACAAGGCCTAAACAAGACAGCTTTATCTTTGTCAGACGCTAGTTACCTTATCAGCAGCGTTAGCTTTAACAGACTGACGTATTAATGATAGTTTCTGAAGTAATAGCTTTAAGCTCTCATATGGCGAACTTTGTATCCATCTTTTTCTCTTGTTTTGTTGCCTGCGTTCACTCACTTATGAAAGATCAGAGTTTCTGCTGGTTGCTATCTGATAATTGATGTTGCATTGCTGATACAGCTAGTTTTTGCTTTCACTATGTGGAATGGAAGGCAGGGTTGTAAAAACAGGACATTTCCATCAGAGTAAAACTAATAAAATGAGACCTTATCTTACACATGCTTTCAAGTTACATAGCGTGTCATAAGCACTGATAATACAGTATTCCAATTCACAGTACTTTAATTTAAAAATGTGTGCAGAGTTAATTGCACTGATTCAGAGAAATAACATTGGAGAATAAGTCATAATAATAATTCATGATTGACCTGTAACATTTCTCTAAGATTAAACTGTATTACTCTAACTGACATGCTTCCTAGATCACAGTTTGTGGTGTCCCGATTCCCACCCTCTTCCCTTTTCACAGCCCTTGCCCGTGCAGGTGCAGAAATATTCCCCACCTTTCAATCTGTTGACTTTGTCGGTTCAGTAACTCAGCACACTAGCCTGGGCCATGCTACAATACACTGCACTTTAAGCACCTATTACCCTGAAGTGTAAACCCTCTAACACACAGAAATCACACAAGCAGAGGGCTATTTTGACATGTGGAATAAATGGTGCACCATATATTTTGCATAGATTCTTACCAACGCATGACCGGCATGGTAGGATCCCTATTAATTACCCTCAGGTTCTTGACTGTTTTTCAATTCAATACCAGCAACCTTGGTACTAAGTTAGACTATGGTCCAAAATTCCTGCAAGGTAACTTGTAATATAATAAGAGATGTGTAGCGTAGGCGCTTTTGACAAGGCAGCAGCACTTAATTACTATGTTTGCTAAGCTGACAGCCGACGAAACCTATGCGGGCTCAGTCAAATCAGGGCTTGGCCTCGGTCACTCTCTCTCTCCCTCTCTCTCTCCCTCTATCTCTCTCTCTCTCTCTCTCTGTCTCTCTCCCTCCCATTACACACCAACGTAAACACACTACCACTATTCTCACAGTGTTTCTATAGTAGAATCTTGTCTGGTCGGTTTTATCATTAACACCTCTGAGATGTTTTCTCTCACACCTCTCCTTTAGTAGTTACTGACACTCTTTCTGCTTAGATTCATGGAAATAGCAACTGTTTCCCAAACAACATTCAACAGCTGAATATATTAAAACTGTGCCACAAGAACAAACAACACATCATGTTGAAAGTGCCACATCTTCGCACTCTACTGACAGGTCTATAAAGTAATCAACCAGGGCAACAAGAGCCTATTGGCAGTCGAAAGCTTTGAGTGAAAGCTGAAACTGAACACCATTTTCAGATGCTGAGACCGAAGCCAAGCTCTTTTTGTTATTTATTCAAAGGCGTCATTTACATGAGTAAAAACAACGCTGCCCATTTTGCCCTGACTCAGGCTTTCAGCTCCTTCGAGCTTCTCTTTTTTCGTAACAATTCCAAGATAGGCAAGTAGGTAAGCAAATTGGCAAAGTTCATGCAAATGTTTGTAAATCTTTCAGGAGCATATATCTACAAAACTCTGCTTGGCAACAACATTTTATCTCAAACTAGAGTTGATCTCGTTTTTATGACTCCAGGTGTGTGAATGCATATCAATCATGGCTTGTCTATAGTTCATTTCAAATGTGGTACTGAAAATCCCATGCATTAGGATTGGTGCCCAACATCCACAAGATCACCAAACTATCTTCTGTATCCAGCGAAGCATGGCCTTCATTTGCTATTCTGAAAGAAGAATGGAAATTCTATGGAAATCCAGGGAGGAAAGACATTAGATTTTACTGCAGAGGTCATTTTCTAAGGTCTTTGTTTCGGCCCATTTAGACTCTGCTCTTTGGTAGACAAGCGCTCTGACAGCCCAGGGAAATTAAGGGAGGGAAAGGTACAGGAGTGGCTCATGACTAGCCTCGTCTTCAGTTTAGTAAAACGCATTTGTGAACAGAAGCATTACCTACACTATACTTTGTTTACAATACACAATATACATATTATTTTCAAGTTTTTCAAATATTTCAAATTGAAGCACATGTGCGGCACAGTGGTGTAGTGCTTAGCACGTCCACCTCACAGCAAGAAGGTCCTGGGTTCGAGTCCCGTGCTTGGCGAGGGCGTTTCTGAGTGGAGTTTGCATGTCCTCCTCATGCTTGCATGGATTTCCTCTGGGTACTCCGGTTTAATCCTAAAATTAAAAGACATGTATATTAGGATAATTGGCTCTTCCTTGCCCCTAGGTGTGAGTGTGAATGGTTGTGTGTATGTTGGTGAATAGTTGCAATGGATTGGAGAGCTGTTCAGGGTGCACCCTGCCTTCGCACAGAGTTGGCTGAGATAGGCTCCAGCCTCCCCGCGACCCTAATAGGATTAAATGGTTCGGCAAATGAATTAATATTGTAATACAATATACACTGTCCAAAGAATGTCACACGCTCTAATATTTTCATGGAGTGCATTTAGCCTTGATCACAGCATGTAATCTCCATGGCATTGTTGCTCCAGTTGGTCAGGTCGAGGCTCAGCAACAATAAAATATGGCAATAAAATTAATTCAGCTGAAGACCTGAATGTACTGAATGAGCAGGTTATTACAGCAATGGATTTTTCTTCCCTGATGGCACGGATATAATGGAAGAGTGGTTCAGGGAGCATGAGGAATCATTTTCACATATGTATTGGCACCCCAGACTAATGAACTTAACCCTATTGAAAGTTTTCGGGATGTGCTGGAGAAGACTTTATGGAGTGGTTCGTTTTTTCCCTCATCAATCCAAGACATTGATGAAACATGAACACAACACTGGATGGAAATAAATGTTATGTTGCTTAAGTCTGTTGAAACAATGGCATGACGATTACGTGCTGTAAGCAAGGCTTAAGGCGGAACAACAACATATTCATGTGTGCGACTTTTTATTTTTCTTTGGCCAGGCAGTGTATTTTATTTACAATCCACAATGTACATATTTTATTCAAATTCCCAATTAAAACACAATTGACAATATAAAATGGTCACACACTACCCATGAGGCTTCACAGATATTAGTAACAATCAGTGTCAGCGCCACCGTTGTCCCAAAGTAGTGCTCAACTTGATGTTGCAATGGCTTTCCATCCCATCATTGTACAATATTAGACTAAAAGCCAGGCCCATGAGACTACTTGACTTCTGGCCTGGATGTGGCCCTCTGATTTACTTCCAACCCTGTGCTCTCATGTGGTCTGCCCTGCTGTGAGAGGGAACTTGTGTCCTTCATGGGAGCAGGCAAAACAAAGACTTGATGACAGATCAGGTGAAGTGAAAGGGATTGTGTGTCAGGTAGAGAGTGGCTCACAGAGCAAACATGGGGAATCCCTCATGGGTGCATGGAGGAGGTGGAAAAGATGGAATGTGAACAGGAGGAGCTGTTTGGGTTTGGCTGGGGTGGTTGTTGTTGACTGATGTTGCAGCATTAATTGACTAGCTGGCCTAATATGGTCATAAACTCTTAATGGAATCAGTAAAGTGAAACCTCTGTCAAATTTGTAAGGCTAGCATATTTTATAGGTTGTACACATTAACATTTTAATGTCCACTATAAATGATTGATGTGTCATGGTATGTGTTTAAAAGGAAGAACAATTAACTCTTAATCATTACTGAGAGCAACATACTGCGCTCAACCTTATCCTGTAAATAAGAGACTGTTTCTAGAATGGAAAGGCTCTACTAGAATTCATTCATTTTTAGTAGCTTTGTCAGCGTCATGATAGATCCAGAGTTGATCACTGGGTGTGGGTTTGGAACACAGGGTGTGAGTGTGTATATTTTCAAATCATCAACACTCATTCACACCCAAGGGCAATTTATAGTAGCCTTCCTACCTTCCTGCGATCTGCAAAACTCCACACAGACAGTAACCTGAGATCAGGATCGAACCAACAACCCTGGAGCTGTTAGGTAGCAACACTACCCGCTGTACCATCATGCTGCCTGATCTACCAGCATGAGAGATAAGACTGTGTATGCCTAGCATCGAAATTTAGCATCCAGTTTCATGAGAACAGGTGAGGAAATGACAAAATGAATAGTTTTTTTCTGAAAACATTTATACTTTTGAAAGGAGCTTGTATGAACTTATACAGCCTTCATTAATGGAGGCAGATCTCACCAGTCTTTGTTCCTTGTCATGTCAAAGTTTGAAAAATTGCTCTGATAAGATACAAGACAATGCTTTATAAACATGTCGTTTGTAATTTACCCCTTTTCCACCCAGGCAGATTAAGGGAAGGTTCAGAGCCAGCGCCAAATTTCAAACCAGTTATTTTGCCAGTGAAAAAGCAACTGGTTCTTAGAAGTTGAACTAACTCCACCAGCACCAATAATAATAACAGTAATAATAATAAAACAAAATAAAAATGTATATATTCAATGAAACAAGAATTGATATTTAGATTATGATTGAAATAACACCCATATGCCAACTCTTAAAAAATGTGAAAAATGTTATGAAACCAGCAGAGGTGTTGTTTGGTAAACATCTGGAATGTGAGTGAAATAACACCCCCTGACCATTTGGACTAGGGGCAGCCCACTACAACTAATCCACTGTGCACACGGAATGATAGACCACCTAAAAGGTTTTGTAGTCAATTAATTTTGCAAGAATTTATTCTTATCACATTTAATAATAGCCTTGAGTATTATAACCTTGACAGAGGCCACATTTTGAGCCGTTGCTACTGTGACACTTATGCTGTGTTTAGCCAACACGATGTGTCCTATTCTCCATGTTTTCATGTAAACACAGATTGTTTCCTGTACAATGTGCTGTCACAAAACTGGTTTATACTTCTTATCTGCTCAGGTTTCTTCAGGGGTTTGGACCAGATGTCCACCTGCAGGGCTATAATGATCCAAACACCTCAAAGGGGATCCCCCTCCCCCATTTAAATAATCACAGGAATTAATTTTAGAACATTAACATGCATGTCTAACATATAAAAACCAATATCTCTGCGCAGAATTTTTTAGAGTCATTTCTGATTCCTGTGTTATTCCTCTCTGATATTTTACTAAACCACACACACAATATTCCCTCCTCCAGCTTTACTTTCTATATTTGGTTAGCCTGCAAGCTTATTTACCACCCATGCAAGTGGCTGTACAGTTTTAATGTGATAAATTATATACTAGTGTTATTAAAAACACATTCAACAGTATTAGAGCTTTGGGGTGATGCTGTATTTGCTATGAACACACCCAATTAAGGTAAGGCCTGATTTCATGTCTTTAATGTGGGATGACATGTCCCAACACTGGCTTATGGTTAACCAGTAGAAATGTTTTACAGAAAAGATTAAGAGAAAGTTTGCTACTAAGGGAATCTTTCCCATATCTGCAGTCGAGGAAGAGCCGAGTAGGTGTCAGTTTCCTCATTATCCACCCAGATGTTGGATCAGACCATTGAAAAGATAATCAATTTGCATTTTTTTCAAGGCAACTGACATCATTGTGGTGGCTCGGTGGCATAATGGTTTAGCACATCCACCTCACAGCAAGAAGGTCCAGTGTTCGAATGCTGGATTCAGCAAGGCCGTTTCTATGTGGAATTTGCATGTTCTCCCAATGCTTTCATGCGTTTCCTACAGGTACTCCAGTTACCTCTCACAGCAAAAGATATGCACATTTGGCTAATTGGTTGTTCTAAGTTACCCTTAGTTGTGAGTGTGAATGGTTGTTTGTGTGTGTGTGTGTGTTAGCCCTGTAATGGTCTGGCGCACTGTTCAGGGTGTACCCTGCCTTCACCCAGTGTCAGCTGAAATAGGCTCCAAGCTCCCCATGACCCTGAAAGAATAAGTGTAATTATAGTCTTCACCTCATGGGCATGATGACATAACTGAGCATTTTATACAGAAGAATTTTAAGATGATTGTTTTTGTTTGTTTGTTTTTACTATAGAAGTGAATCTATGTGACTTGCTGGTCTCTGTTGAATACAGATAAAAATGATTATTAATGTAATGTGCTCACAGCAAGAATAGGATCTGCTATACAAACATTTGTAGAAAAAAAGGAACAGATTCCTTAATTGTGCTTACACTTCCCTAAGAGTCGACTGAATGTTCTGGCAGGCGAGGATGCATGTATATGGACATAGAGGGGAGCTGGATCAAGATATTGAAGCTAATTTGTGCTATAATTATTTAATGAGAATTACTGAATTTATAGCTGGCATAAGTAATTTATTTAGAAGCATCCATCATCTATGGCAGTCATGGGGCTGTAAGACGCATTTCCAAATATTTCATTCCATCCCGATAAAATGATTGGATGTCCTATCTGCCTGTCTACCTCCTCACCTGCCTATTTGCCTGCACTCTGCCTGTACACACACTGTAGCCATATGGCAGGCAGACGTACTACAGATATACTGCTAAAGCTAATGAGCTAATCAACACCTACGGTAATAACTATGTTCATTATAATAACGTTAGGTATTTTCATACATGAAAACAAAACATGACGTGGTTTGATATTACCTCGACGGCTACGCTAAACCCTCATAATTCTTGGCACCAGCAGGCGGAAAGTGTGTGTTCATGTGGTTTTGGAGAGAGGGCTGATGAGAGTATTCAATAATCTTTAAAGTATGGACCCAATTCATGTCTAGTATCCTTCGCAAACCAAATTTCCATCTATATGAATAATTACATCTTTGAGTGCACCACTGATGATATTTAGGCTATTTCTTTCTTCACTCAACCATGGCACTGCCCCTTTAATGTATGATAAACAATAGCAGTGAGGTTTTTTAAGTGTGGATGGTGCAATGTGAATATCAATGGCTTCGATTTGCCCTGAATTGTAGGATTAAATTTATGGATCTGCATGGTGGCGTAGTTTTTAGCATGTCTGCCTCACAGCAAGAAGGCCTAGGTTCGATTCCCAGCTCGGGCATTTCTGTGTGGAGTTTGTATGTTCTCAATGTGCTTGTGTGGGTTTCCTCCGGGTACTCCGGTTCCTCCCACAGTCCAAAAACATGCATGGTAAGCTAACTGTTCCAAATCACCCCTAGGTGTGAGTGTGAATGGTTGTGTGAGTGTTGGCCCTGGGATGGCCTAGTGAGCTGTCCAGGGTGTACACCGCCCTCGCCCAGAGTCAGCTGAGATGGGTGCCAGCCTCCCCGCGACCCTAATTAGAATTAAGCGGCTTAGAATGAATGAATTTATGGATTGCAAACCGGAGATTTGGATTACGTCTCCTATAAATATTTGTGCACTTATTTTATGTGTAGCCTTTCCCTTCCTGGAAAATAAGAAGAAACTGATATGAGGCTTGCTTGAAAATCTGATATAAAATATGATGGATGAATAAACTTCCCTTTGATTCTCTGCTGCTTGAAGGAGCTGCTCGAGTGATTGATGTTTCCGGTCTCATTAGAGAAAATCAACCCGGCTTAAACTATTCTCACCTGCAAAACAGCTCTGAGGGGTTACCTACCAATTTATATTAAAAGGGATTTTGTCGGAAAATTATGAAGAGGGAAAACAGGCGCTTTTCACAGAGAGAGAGAGAGCGAGAGAGAGAGAGAGAGATGACGCCGTCGTGTGAAAAATAAAGTGCGCATGTACAACTCGACATGTAAGACGAACCAACAGAATCTCTAATGAAGATCAAATTCAGAAGTAAAAGTCGTGTCAGCACCTCAGTGTACCTTAGTGGCTTAGGCTTAGTGGCTAAAGGCGATGGGTTACTGATCCGAAGGTCAGCGGCTCAATCCCCACTATCACCACTGTTGTGCCCTTGAGCAAGGCCCTTAACCCTCAATTGCTCAGTTGTATAAAAATGATGATTGTAAGTCACTCTGGATAAGAGTGTCTGACAAATGCTGTAGATGATGATGCATATTTTTGTGCATCTCGAGCTGTTGTAGTTGTTTTAGAGGAGCCGCCATGTGCTGATCAGCTGCGCGCGCACACCGGACACGCCGCATCGCGTGCACGTTAAAACTGCATGAAGATTTATGCTCTCTGCTTCAAACCCAACCTGACTGCTATGAGGAACCTTAATTATTAGTCCCACACCAGGAAATAATTAGTCCCACACCGTAATAAATGCTCTAAATTGTAATAATCCATGTGGTGCGCTTCATTTAAAGCCACTTAACACTACCGAAAAAGAAACAAGCATTCTTTTTGTAAAGCACCTGAGAATCATGTGCTGATTTATTATAAAACTACAATAAAACCCTGCAGTGCAATGCAATGAAGTGCAGTGGGATTTTTAAAAATCATGAATCTGGGTCAATTTTAGAGCAGTTGTTTCTTTTAAGATGAATATCACCTTTAATCACAAAAGTCATCCAGCAAGCTCAGAAGAAAATATTGTTTTAAGGGGAAAATATGACACTGCCTGATAATATTTAATTTCTTCTCTTGCATAAGAGAGTACGCCTTTAAACTAGGTTCACCAGAACCTGAAACTAAATAAAAATGCATTATAAAACAAGAGGAAAAGAAGACAGAAATGTTGTAATTACTCTCATGACTCACTTATTTGCCAAACCACTTAATCCTACTCAGGTGGTTGGAAGGCTGGAGCCTATCTCAGCTGACAAGCTGAGCAGCTTGCTTAATGAGCATGTCTTTGGACTGTTGGAGGAAACCGGAGTACCTGGAGAAAACCCATGCAAACATGGGGTGCATGCATGCAAACTCCACAAAGAAATGCCCAAGTCTGGGACTCAAACCCAGGACCTTCTTCCTGTGAGGTGGACGTGCTAACCACTACATGAGCGTGCCGCCGACTTTGTCATTAATTATGGCTAATTTAAAATTGACATGCTTTTGAGTCTAAATACATTCATTGATTCATCATTCGTTTTCTAAGCCGCTTAATCCTAATTAGGGTCACGGGGAAGCTGGCGCCTATCTCAGCCGACTCTGGGCGAAGGCAGGGTACACCCTTAACAGCTGCCCTTAACATTTGTGAATTGGTAATTTGCTGTGTTTTTCACATGCAGAATATCATGTAGTCTTAAAGTACTGACTGCACTAAATTGGGACAGAACAGTAAATCAGGCTGTGAATAATTGTATTCTAAGTAATTTCAAGTTAAAGGTAATTTCATTAAAAGTAATGACCTGGTATCCCCATGAACACACCAATCAGCCATACCTTATCTGTGGTGTTCCGTGGCATCTGGCACTCCATGGTTTGGACTTGTGTATCCAGCAACACATCCTACAGATTGGCGAATTTGGAGGCCAATTTTCCCCTCAAACCATTCCTAAACAAAATGTGATTCATCTGACCAGCATCTTCTTCCATTACTCCATGGTCCAGTTTTGATGCTTGCTTACCCGCAGTAGGCACTTTCACTTGTGGCTCAAGCATATGCACTCTGACTGATCTGCAGCTACGCAGCCTCATAGCCAACAATAACTTTCTCAGCAAAGGACACACAGGCAAGCTTTCACTGCATCAGTTAGCCCTAGGTGCCTGTGAATCTGTTCCTGGTTCACCATCTGTCCAACCCTTGTATCACTTTTGGTAGGTGCTAACCATGTCATATTGGAAGTACCCCATTAAACTTGTGGTTTGACCCAAATACTCTGACCCAGTTATCTAGCCATAATAATTTGGCCCTCAGTTAGACCCTTGCCCATTTTTATTGCTTCCATCACATCAACATTGAGATCTGATGGTTTACTTGCTACCCTATTATACCTCACCCACCCCATGGCAGATGCCACTGTAATAACACTATAACTCTTATTACTTAGTGTCACAGTGGTTTTAACATTATGGCTGACTGGTATAATGCAACCTTAGTAGAAGTAAACACAATAGAATGAGACAAAATAATACAACTGATCATTAAGTTATTTCTCCCTTACTCTTTCTGATCACTGATGGTTTCCCTGAACTTCCCTCAGTTTTCTTTCTGTGCATGTGAATGAGTTGTGTTCATATTTTTAACCCCCACTCCTGGGGTTTCAAGACTTTCAAGAATCAATTTCAAAGAAGTGACATCAGACCTAATATGATGAAATATCTAAGATTTATAGTGATTTCTCCTATAACATCAGGTGATCTGTTTTAACTCCATCTGTCATGGGCGTCATGTTTCCAGCTGTGTTCAGATGAGCCAGTATTACATTTTCCCCCTACAGCATCAACAAGAATGAACACCCTCACCCACAAAACTGGGACAATAGTTTGAGACAGTTTCATAGTGACATTACCAGGTACTAAGCCCAGTGTCATACAAAAACGTTAGAGTGGTGATATCGCTCAGAAAATGCATCCAGTGTCTCAGAAAAAAAGAAATACTTCATTCCTTTACACATACCGTATCGTTATGATGTTTTATTCTGATGATTATTCTAAATGGCTCCAAGGTTTCACAAGTCATTATTTACATTAGTTACAGAGTTTTATCTTCCATTAAACATAAATCTTCTAAGTCATGTTCTAAATATCCAAGTTGATACTAAAACCATTTATAATGGCTAAATGATAATGAAAGACTTTCTGCATGTAATATAATTGCCTACTTATGATTACATTCTACTTTTTAATTAGCGAACAAAGGTAGACGTTAGGTTGCAACAGTTTATCTCTTAATTTAGTTTTCCAAAAATCCATATCTGTTTCTGTATTAGGATTGAAATCTGCAGTGGATGTAGATTTGTGGTCCCTTAATGATGTTAAATTTACCATATCACTATGATCCTAGACCGCACGGCCTCACAGAAAGAAGGTCCTGGGTCCGAGTGCAAAGCTCGGCTCAGGCGTTTCTGTGTGGAGTTTGCATGTTCTCACCGTGTTCGAGTGGGTTTCCTCTGGGTACTCCGGTTTCCTCCCGCAGTCCAAAGACATCACATTAGGCTAATCGGCTGTTCCAAATTGCCCCAAGGTGTGTGGGTGAATGGTTGTGTGTGTTGGCCCCACGATGGATTGGCAAGCTGTTCAGGTGTACCCCACTTTTGTCCAAAGTCAGCTTAGATAGGCTCCAGTCTCCCTTAATATGTCAGTTTTTGCTTGTGGCTGCATGAGAATAAAAATCTCAGACTCATTCAACTTGTTTGCTGCATCCTGTGGGGTTCCAGTCTTAATGCACACTTATAGAGTTATCCAGATGCCCTGTGTTCCTTTCTGACAAGCTTTCAAAAAATAGCGCACCTCTTCTATGCATAATAGTATCTGTTTAGAATACTCCTGTTCGTTCCAGTACTTATGTTATGTAACATCCTTAATAGAGATGGATATTCATTCATTCATTTGGCAAACTGCTTAATCCTACTCGGGTCGTGGGGATGCTGGAACCTATTTCAGCCTATTCTGGGTGAAGGCAGGGTACACTGAACAGCTCGCCAGTCCATCGTACGGACAACACAAACACAACCGTTCACACTTACACCTAGGAGCAATTTGAAACAGCCAATCAGCCTACTGTGCATGTCTTTGGACTATAGGAGGAAACAGGAGTACCCGGAGGAAACCCACGCAAGTACAGGGAGAATGTGCAGACACCCAGGACCTTCTTGCTGTGAGGTGGACAGTACAGAGCTAAATCCCCTGTCACACATTGACAATTTAGCCAGTATATGCCAAAGTATGAGAAATTTGGCGAAGACGCTGGTGTACGCCGAATACATTGTGAGTTAGTTTTGTGTAAGTTAACAGCACACTGGTATAAGTCGTAGTATGGCGAGGTCGTTGAAATATTTTGTGCATGCTAGTGTATGGCTCATACATTTTGCATACGCTGGCCATAAGTTGTAGGTAAGTTATGCAATCGTTCACACGTTATTTGTAAGTTACTCACAAGTTGAATATAATGTCTAGTGTACTTTGAAACAGTGTATATCTTATGCCAACGAATGCCAAGGGTGTTGACAGCGTTCACAACTTGTGGCCAACGATAGTCAACGATGGAGTCTTGAGGAGTACTGACTGGTTACTTGTTTGAACCCCATTTTATATACCCATCCCCTCTGTGGTCGTCTGGAAAATGTCAGCTACGTCAATATACGTTGGAGATACAGTAAGTTCCATATAAGTTATCTTCGATGTAAGTTTTTGTTAGGTTCTGGATAAGTTACTAATAAGTTATGTATACGATCAAAACTGGAATAACATCGATAGTTCAGCGTATGCCAGCATTTTATAGAAATTTGTCATACGTCGGCATAAGTGCTGCAAATTGTTAATATATGACGGGACCTAAGCAGTACTTTTTTAGGCTACTTTTTTTTTTGGGTGTTGGGGGGGGTGTAAGAGACCTTATTATGGTTATTTGACCCTTCTTTGGATTTTAGAGTCAGTTTCAGTCATGTATGGTTATGTATTTATGACAAATAGATGATACTATTCATTTGTTTGCTTGCTAATTTGTTTGTGTTTTCATGCTTTCCTTCATCTCCATTAAAAACGTTATCCTGGACAGGCTTAGAGCGTGTCTAAAGTCTTTTGTGTGAATACTAGCTGTGAGGCGGAAATACACACTGCTGGATGACGGTTCATTGCCCGCTGCTATTATTTTTCTCCTGGGATTTCCTCTTGTCCTACATATATGTTAAATGAACATGTCTATTCTGCTTTAAAATATGTACATAAGGCATAATAGTATAGATGAAACTGGAAGGAAAGGGCTTGTATTGGGGTGGGGTAATGAGGGTGTGTTATGGTGGCATAGGGATTAGCACATCCACCTTACAGCAAGAAGGTTCTGGGTTCAAGTCCCGACTCGATGGTCTCTGTGTGGAGTCTGCATGTTCTCCCACAGTTGACCGCCATGCACATTAAGCTAATCGGCTGTTCCAAATTACCCCTAGGTGTGAGTGTGAATGGTTATGTATGTGTTGGCCCTGTGTTGGTCTGGTGAGCTATTCAGGGTGTACCTCGCCTTAGCCCAGTGTCGGCTGAGATAGGCTCCAGCCTCCCCCTAACCTTAGTAGTATTAAGCAGTTCAGCAAATGAGTGAGTCAGAGTGAGGGGATGGTATGGGACCTTCAAAAGATGGACTCCTCATGCTGGACACACCAACAGCAGCCAGTGATGAGCTGATCCTCTCTGTAGGACTAATAGAAAAGTTCAGCTTTTACAGTATGTAAGTCCTTTCACTCCTGGTGATAAAGAGTCATGCACAGAACACAGGCGCTGAATAACTAGTGAAGTCTTATAGGAGAATATTCAGTGACATGTGTAAGAAAATATTGGTGCAGTTGAAGTTTTAAAACCGTCTGCCTGAAAAATTTACTATGAGGAGCACAGGAGGGAATTGGATATGACAACCCCGAAGGAGCCTTTCATATAAATTGGAATCTTTTCTTTTTTTTAAAGGAAGTAATAAAAAAAATGTCTTTTCCTGTTCTCACTGTGCCATGCTGATGGCTTTGCTTTCCAAAGCTGGCTATCAACATTCTTTTCTCATTACACTTTTTTATCCACTTCCATACTTCCATCTCTGGTAGCCAACTCTTACACTCTGAGGTAACTTTAAAATGGTTTTATCAACCTCTTTTTTTTATATATATATATCACATTTTAATATATGGGTTATTATTTTGGAGGAAGCTCAGAATATTATAGGACTGCTGAGGATGTCAAAGTAAATTGAGCCAGATTAGATCAACTGACTGATGGGAAAAACAAAGGGCGTATAATGGATCTTAAAAGAAATGGCAGACTCTCCAGTCTGACATGCTTGGTTGCATTGGTTCTAACATACTTGACCCTGCTGAGCTGCCAGTGATGCAAGATATAGTGATCATAACGACATGACTGAACACCTCCTTGATTTCACTCCAAACATATCATTCATATATTTATTCAGTCATTCATTTGAGGAACTGCCTAATGCTGCTAAGGTTGCTGGGAGGCTGGAGCCTATCTTAGCCGACTCCGGACGAAAGTGGGGTACACCCTGAACAGCATCATAGGTCTAACACACACACACAACCATTCACACACTCACACCCTGGGGCAATTTGAATCAATTATTGTCCATAATGTCGATGTTTTTAGACTGTTGGAGGAAACCGGAGTACCCAGAGGAAACCACAGCACAGGAAAAATGTACAAACTCCACACCAAACTCAAGATTCGAACCCAGGACCTTCTTGCTGTAAGATATCTCGAAACACATCAGATTTTTAAAAAATGACTAATTTTATGATATGTTCTACTTCAATCATAAGTAAAATTAATGGCACCGCTCATGTCAATGTTTCCCATGTGCAACTTCATTTGACCTGTCTTCTTTTCTCACAAACGTTTGAATGTTAATGTATGATGCAGTCATTTTTTTTATATGGTCTTTCATTTATACCTCTATCCGCCGAAGACTTTCCAAGGGTCATGCTTTAAAAATCGTTCCAGGAACTTTCTCTGAAGCAAGGTCTTGTTACATGCCTTCAGTTAAAAACCATAGGGCTCATGTTAACTCGTCTTTATTTCTGGTTGACTCTGCCATGTTATCACCATAACTTAAAGCATTTAGTATTATTAATGCCAATCATTGTTTAGGAGCTACAAACAACCTGCTACACTTAGATTCATCCTCAGTGTGGCTTTCCAACCATTACAAATCCCTACCATATGCCCTATGTTGCACATCCATCAGACTTTACTTAGGGGAAACTGATCACATTCCTCAGATGGTTTAGTCTTAGACTGTAAAATGGCAAGCATGACTTCATGCAAATATGATGAATAAACACATCAGTTCCATTAAATAATATCATTTCCTTTTCTGTGATTGTATGAACCTATACACTCAGTGTGTCCTTTACTAAATGAAATAATGTGTATCTGTAATAAGTATCAAAAACCTCCCTTTCACTCTTCTTCCCATGTATGCTCTCCCAAGAGAAGATGAATGTTATTTATGAGCAGGCTTCTCATTCTTCTGCGCGAACTTTAACACGAGCAGCTGTGGGCTCTGGAGTTGCCGAGCTGGTAGATGAGTAGTGCCGGCTTTTGAGCCACATCCCTGGGCCTCCTCCCTGTGCTCTGGCACACACATTTTCCAGGGACACCCTGATGAGCCCAGCAGGGGTCCTGACAGGCAAAGCTGTCCGCTAAAGCTTTGGTAGATGCGGCTAGCATTGACCTGGGGAAGGGGTAATTGCATCCAGACGCTCACTTTCTCTTCCTTCTCTTTTTCTTTGCCGCTTGCTCAGTTCTTTTCCAAGCTCTGAATAATGGGCCATTGGCAACCTATTATATTGCCTGCACTCATCCATCTTGGTTTCAGTGGAAAGATTTGGCCAGATGAAGATAAAGGTCTAACATGTAAGAGTAAATAAGTGAAAATATTTTTGGTTCAAAGTCTTCACTTCCCATTGTGTCTATAATGCAAGTGCTATTACAACATTTGAGTCTGATGTTTACCTTTTCATTTATTTATTTTGTTTGTTTTAATACTATGGTCGTGGGTAATAAAAATATAACTACAGCTTTGATGTACAGTGGTGTGCAGTGAAGATTATACACCACCACTTTTCACTAAAAGGGCTTCTAATCAACAGAAGTAAAAAATCACTTCTCTATAATTTTTGGGTAAAAATGTATCGAACAATGCTATTGTAGGCAACGAGAACCAAAAAAATCATTCCGACAAGTATATTGAGGTAAAAGTATGGCTAATAAACAAAAACATTGAAAATACCAATTTTGGTAAAGTGTCACAAATTTAATTTTTTTGACTTTTGCATAGTGTGAATGAACTACAACCTATATGGAATGGATTAGCAAGTGAAGAAATTAAACAATACAGTGATGCAGTGATGATTATACACTTAACAAAATGAAGATAAATCAGAATCTATTTATTTCATGTAATATTGGATCATATTGATGAGAATAAATAAACAAAGAACAATATATAGTAATAACCAAAAAAAAAAAGAGGCTTTTTTTGCGAAAAAAAAGTCAATATTTAATGTGGCCACCCTTTAATTTGATTACAGATTACAGCATTTAACCTTTCAGGCATAGTGTTCAGATTTTTTTTATTTCTTCACTCACTAAACCATTCCATATGATTTGAAGTTCATTCATGCTATGCAAAAGTCAAAAAAAATTTTTTTTACTTCTTTTTATTAGGAGCCCTTTTAGACAAAAGTGGTGGTGTATAATCTTCACTGCACACCACTGTGTATGTAACTCTAGTTATTTTATACATTATATTTTCGTGTTCTTTTATTGACTGTGCTGTTCCTGAACCATATGGTACACTTTGGTATATTATATATTTATTAATTAACAAAATTATTCCACAGTATTAAAATTATAAAAATATTTATTGTAATATTTAAAAAAATTATAATTATTCTATTGACATTGATAGCATCTTAGTATTATTTTATTTCTATATCTTTCCTGTGCATTCCTTGAGCTGTTATTTAATGTGCCCTTGCTGAGAGATAATTGTTTCCTAACTGCCACAGTTTTAAGAGGGATAGGTATGAGTATAACTCGTGTGTGTGTGCATATATGTGTGTGTGTATATATATATATATATATGTAGATGAAGGGGGTACAGAGTGTGATTTCAGAGAGTAGTAATAGAGATCCTCAGTTCTGTGAAGTTGTTTTTTACTGTCTTGCCGTTTTGGTGTCGATTAAAGGGGCCTATTTACTCTTCATTCATTCATTTTATGGACCACTTAATCCTAATTAGGATCACGGAAAGTCTGGTGCCTATCTCAGCCAACTCTGGGCGAAGGCGTGATACACCCTGAACAGCTCGCTAGACCATTTCAGGGCCAACACAATACCACCATTCACACTCACACCTAGGGGTGATTTGGAACAGCCAATTAGCCTACTGTGCATGTTTTTGGACTGTGGGAGGAAACCCACGCAAGCACGGTGAGAACATGCAAACTCTAAACAGAAATGCCCGAGCCTGGGAAACGAACCCTTCTTGCTGTGAGGCGGACATGCTAACCACTGCGCTACCGTGCTGCCTGGCCCATTTACTTACCAGGGATATTAACTAAGCAAGAAATACAATATTATCTCTTTCGAAATAAAATGGAATCGAGCACAATGTCTTTCAGAAACTATTTGCTTACTCCTGTACATGAGTGTTGGTGACCCCTGCACTGGGCACCATTATGTTAGTAAACATTGCCATCTTTTTTAATCATATGCATTATTTTGTTTCTTAACATTTGATCTTAGACTTTTCAACTTTCTATGAATCGCTGTTGTGCTGCCAGATTATCGTAAATGCTCAAGTTGTAGCTCTGGTCTTGTCATTGCTTTTGTAAACAGACACAGGACCAAAACAAGATGTAAAACAGGTGAATAAGAGATACTAAGCCTATGAGCGGGGGTGGTTTCATCAGGAATCTTTTGTATTCAACCAAAATAAACTGATAATGGAAGATAAAACACATAGGATATTCACTAGTGAATGGATAGCCTTTCAGAGATTAAAGCAAATCTTATTACTCACTACAAGAAGAGTTGGAGCATGCTACCACACCACAAATAAGGGGTACATATATAAACCTCTTGGTGGAATTATATTATTTAAAAGATACTTTGTGTAAAAAAGTACCAAGCTTATATGAAGATTTCACCAAATATTAGACCAGGCTGAATATCATTTTACTACTTAAGTTGCGTAAGTTTACTTAATCACATTACACCATTCATAAGAGTGGAATCTGAAAAACAAACTCTGTCCAAAGAAGGCGAGAATGATCTTGGGGAATATGATATAAAACCTTTGTCTTCTCAAAGCCTGATGGCCTAAAATTAAACAAATGTGTTGTCAGCTAGCTTTACGTTTTCTGAAGCATGTTAATCTTAGAATGGGAGAGAGATGAGTGAGTCTCTTGGCAGGACTTAGTGGCCCTACAAGCCTCTACAAGCTTTTCCTTTTTCTGGTGACTCTTGATTTTCATTGGAATTCTTAATATATACCACTTAACAGAGGTGGGCAAAGTGTACAACTTGAGATAAAGTACTGGAGTGCTTGCTTTTAAAAATGTTTCCAAAGTACTTTTGGTAGTTAGTAGTTTTTCAATATTTAACTTTTTAATATTTCTTTTTAATATCAATGAATTGTTGTATTGTTTATCTGACAAGATTAAATCATTATGTATCTGAAAGGACTTTAGTTAGCACTAATATATTTGCTAGCCAGCTATTAGGATGCATCAGCAGTGATTTCACACACAGGACCCTGTCCCAGTTGGTGGTGCAGCGTTGGGAAAGGCATGGTGCAGTGTGTGTTGGTTTGTTTTTTTGTATGTGTGTGTGTGTGTGTGTGTGTAAGAGAGAGAGAGAGAGAGAGATTGGATGTGTTGCAGATTGTATCTGGCTATTTTATGTAACCATATCACTCACAGTGTAATCCCTCACTCATACATACACTGTCCTCCTAAACATCTTATTAAAGCATGCAACCACTCACTCAAATGCACATCTGACCACCTAATGCACATTACAGAGCAAGACCCCTTATAAAAAAGAAAACAGAGCCAGCAAATTAGACACTGAAGTTTTTGTGCTACCAGCTAGCCACTCAGTGTGGCCGTAATTCTTCTTAATGGAAGTTCAAAAACCTTTCATACTCTCTGTATGCAGCTCTAGCTTTGACACTGGCCTGCTGTCAGCTTTGCTTTTAAGTTGCTGCTGTAACATGAGTGTAATCAAATTAATCTTAACCAAATACTCCAAATCTCTGCCCTCGTTTGTGCTGTAAATTTGCTAACAAGATATTAATGCGAACTTGGTAATCTCCCATTATTTTATTGCAGTGACCTTGATAATGATAATATGATTTGATTGGCATGAGGCCAAGCTTCCCTTAGTACAGTTCTAATAAATCACATGTGATGGTAGAACTACAGAGTGCAGTATAGTAAAATGCTTAATAAGAGGACAGAAATGATTAGGACATGCCAGTGACATAACACAAAAGAATTACCTAAACTAGTAAAAGACCTGTGTTTAATAAATGACCATTACAGTCTGAAAAAACAGAGGAAGCCTGGCTTTCCTTTACTTGGTGGTCAAATCCATAAAGATCAATAAAAAGTGACCAACCATAGCATGAAATCTTCTACAACTACAAACACAGACAACATTGATTAAATGCTTATCTGGAATGAAATTAAAGTTTACATACTTTAATATGCTTTCTCATAGGGTGGCAAAGTGGTGTAGTAGTTAGCACGCCTGCCTCACAGCAAGAAGGTCCTGGGTTCATGTCCGAGGCACAGCAAAGGCATTTCTGTGTTTTTTTAAGCATGAGTTGCATGTTCTCCCCATGACTGCATGGGCTTTTCTGGATTCTCTGGTTTCCTTCCGCAGTCCAAAGGCATGCACATTTGACTAATTGTTCCAAATTGCCCCAAGGTGTGAGTGCATATGGTTGAGTGTTGACCCTGTGATGGACTGGCGAGCTGTTCATAGTGTACGGTGCCTTCGCCAAGAGTTGGCTGAAATAGACACCCGTGACCCTATTAGGATTATGTTGTTCGGCAAATGAATGAATGGAAATTTTTTAAGCAGTGATGAGGTTTGAGTGTGGTAAACAGGGCAAAAAATTTAAAAACGATATAAATCTTTGTTCATTTCTAAAATCTCAAATGTAGACTTCAGATATGTCCATTGGTGCCCTGGTGAGAAAACAAGATTTTTATCTGCTGTAACCATGATGACCACCACCAAGTTCAAAATGAACTGCAGAGATTGCAGCAAGGAGTTTTTTTTTATTTTTATTATTATTATTATTATTATTATTATTATTATTGGCTTAATATATTTTTTAAAAGAAAAGAAAATTTCTCCATTGATGTTAAAGCTATGCATCATAGTAATGAGTAATGGGAACCTTCATAGAACTGTAGTTGGGGGGCCCAAATATTAGCATTATACAGTATGGTTCCCAGTAGTTTTGACTATTAGCGTTGATGACAATTCTATAAAGTATTGTTTTAAGCTGAGATATTCCACCCTCATGGCACTGTGACTACGCTATGCTGTAATGCCAAAAGCCAAAGATAAAAATACTCCTAGTGAAGGAAAGCACTGTGTTCCAGGTAAAGATTGGAATACATCTGAGGTCTACTTGCAGTGAGGAATGCGGATTTGATGTGTCTTGTTGCTTGTTTATTTAAACAGATGAAAAGTGATATATTGTCTAGCATTTTCATTTGAGTCTGCACAATCATTGGGTTATTTTTCATCCCAAAAGAATATTATTTGTATTTGATGCTTTCTCGATGGGGCGGCACAGTGGCGTAGTAGTTAGCATGTCCGCCTTACAGTAAGAAGTGTGCTTCTTGTGCTTGCATGGGCTTTCTCCAGGTACTCCAGTTTCCTCCCACACTACAAATACATGCACATTAGGCTAATTGGCTGTTCCAAATTTCCCCTAGTTGTGGATGTGAGTGTGAATGGCAGTGGTGGCTCAGGTGGTTAAGGCTTTGGCTTATTACTTAATTTTTTTTTTTTTATATTTTGTATATTAGCTAAGTGTTTACTGTTTATTCTTTATCTGTGTGCTGCTTTTTTTCTATCTGTGTACTGCTTTTCTTATGTGCTGCTGGAAATAAAAATTTCCCTGAGGGAGTTAAAGTTAAGTCTAAGTCTAAGTCTCTTAGAAGGTCAGGGGTTTAAGTCTCAGTACCACCAAGCTGCCACTGTTGGGCCCTTGAGCAAGGCTCTCAACCCTCAAGTGCACAGTTGTATTAAAAAAAAGTAAGTCACTTTGGATAAGGGCATCTGCCAAATGCCGTAAATGTAAATGAATGGCTGTGTGTGTTGACCCTGGAATGGCCTGCCTTTGCCCAGGGTTTTTTGGGGTCCTTGTTGGATTAAGCGGTTTGACAAATAAGGGAGTGAGAGTGAGTGAGTGCTTTTCTGATTTATGGAAAATATATATACTGCTCAAAAAAATAAAGGGAACACTAAAATAACACATCCTAGATCTGAATGAATGAAATATTCTTAT
>JBCNYH010000025.1:27126779-27141757 GCA_039654325.1 Tandanus tandanus
GTGAGGTCCAGACGTCCCTCTCCCCAGCCACTTCCTCCAGCTCTTCCGGGGGGACGCCAAGGCGTTTCCAGACCAGCTGAGAGACGTAGTCCCTCCAGCGTGTTCTGGGTCGACCCCGGTGTCTCTTCCCGGTTGGACATGCCCGTGATATTGATCGCTAAAATAATTTGCATGGAAAGATTAACATGTGAAGCGTAACTTTGGACCTTGTTATTATTATTAATATTATTATTATTATTATTATTATTATTATATGTGATGTGTGTGAAAGTGACCTTAAGCCCTGGTGTGTTGAACAGCAGATCTACAGTTCAGCAAAAATCTAATCAATTGCATTAAATTTTAATTCCATGCTTCTTTAGGTTATTACATACTGGGTGGTGCTACTGCAGTGGTTCTTAAAGTGGCGTCTGAGATTTATTTACTTGGTTATATTACAGTGATGGAAATCACAACCCACCATGTTATATGTGACCCATAACAGGAAAGTAGGTATTAAGTCGAAAATGTTTAAATACTTTGCTCAACTTTAAACGCGATTTTATCCAAAAAATGCATGCATAAAAGGTTGGAAATTCCTGGCAGGTTTTGGTTAGTTACTCCAAAACTAGACAAATATGTTTGAAAATTTGGTGTCTTTTTAAAGCTTAGGATATCAGCTACAAAATGGTACCAATAACTCAAAATTAATCATTTTCTTAATACCCACTTTGCTCTGATGGGTCACATATTTATTACAAAATTATAGAATTGCCTTTTTAACCTCAAAAAGCTCATTCATTCATTTATTTATTCATTTACCGGACTGCTTAATCCTATTAGGGTCGCAGGGAGGCTCGAGCCTATCTCAGCCGACTCCGGGCGAAGACAGGGTACACCATGAGCAGCGTGCCAGTCCATAGCAGGGCCAACACACACACAACCAACTATTCACACTTACACCCAGGGTCAATATAGAACAGCCAGTTAGCGTAATGCACATGTCATTGGACTGTGGGAGGAAATCCGAGTACCTGGAGGAAACCCACACACGAATGGGGAAATCATGCAAACTTCACACAGAAAAGCCCTCGCTGAGCCCGGGACATGAACCCAGGGCCTTCACGCTGTGAGCTGCCACCGTGCAGCCCAGCTCAAAAACTGTAGGCTACGAGTTCTAATAATGAGATAAAAAGTTATTTAATTTGAATAAATCTAAGCTAAGGTGAGGTTATCTCTGGTATTTATTGTGCAATTCAGGGTATTTCTGGATACAAACAGTTTGACAATCCATGTCCATACTTTATATCAGAAAGGCTGTGAAATGTGTGAGTTCTCATCTTGTGTTTAAATATTTCACTAAGCAGTGTTGAAAAATCACACTTGGAAATCTTAGTCAATGCAATAGTCTTGCAATAGTTAAAAATCAATAACAATTGTAAGTTATTACTAATCAGTTATTACTTATACACAGTTGTTAATTGTAAGTTATTACTAATCAGCTAGTATGTAAAACAATATTTTAAAACTGATGTGTAAATATTTAATAGACTGTATCACACGTGTCAAACTTAAGTCCAACTTTGACCTGCCAACTTATTTCATGTGGCCTGCGACAGCTTTCAAAGAATATTATTATCATAAAACTTATGTTCTTTGCATCAGCCATTACCATGAAATGTAATTCTCCATTCATCCACTAGGTGGTGGCAACCTCTTTAAAGTAAACAGCTAGTCGTTCATGACTTAAAAAAAGATTGCAAGCTACCTTGCAGCTGTCAAACATTGTCAGAAATGGAAAGTGAATAAAGGAAAACATGGAAAAATAAATAAAGTAATCATTTGGCCATGTAAATTTCAAGGTTGCCCATTCTGAATAGATGTTCAGTGATTATTCAGTCCTTGATGGCCCCGAAATATAGATTATGTGGCCTTCAGGGAAAATGAGTTTGACACCCCTGAGCTATATGATTTACCTGTATTGTACTGTAGAAGGCATAATGATGATGCCATATATGAAATCATTGCCTTGGGAATAGAAATGGAAGCCTGAGGTTTGCATTCCTAGTTTTTTACACTTACATTTAAACACCATGATGCTGTCAGAAACACACACACGCTAGAACAGAAAAGCAGATATGGATGCAAACACAGTTCTTTAATGAACGTTCAGACAGCTAAATCCAAAACTTAACAGTTAAGAACTTAAGTTCACAGTTGACCAGTCAGAAGACTGGTGAGAGCAGGTGCTCATGACAACCAACCACACCCCAATGAGGTGCTCTAAAAGGCACTTAACTGGGGGATTGAGAGCTGTGCATGACGCATGAGCATGATGCTGACTCCAGCTCTGTTTGCTCCCCACATGCATCACTGACACCCATGACCCTTTCTTTAGTTACTAACATCTTCATACAAGGAGCACCCAACAAGACCTGCCCTTTTGGGATGCTCTGATCCTCTAGTCATCACAATTTGAACTTTTTCAGTCGCTCAGGTCCTCACAATTACCCATATTTCCTGCTTCCAATACAGATAACAGTCTGTTGACTCGCTGCTTAATAGAGAGATGATCGATTGTATTCATGTCAGCTGTCAGGGATTTTAATGTTGTTGTTGATCTGTGTGTATCTTAACCACTAATCAAATTACTACAAGCCAGTTTTTCCAAAGGGATGTCAGGTGTCCCACCTCAAAGCACACCCTGGCTGTTGCAAACTAAAGTGTATATTTTTTTATGTAACACGTGAATAACATATACCTTTCTTTTAGTCTCAAATTTTTTTTTTTGTCTGTCCATAGCTTCCTACCTGACAAATGTCCACCCCAACTGACCCATCAGTCGGAATGTCCCACCCTGGTCCTTCGCCTGGTGCTGGCCTCTCCCCTGGGCCCATTTTAGGCCCCAGTCCCGGACCAGGTCCCTCTCCAGGCTCTGTCCACAGCATGATGGGCCCGAGCCCAGGACCTCCCAGTGTACCTCATGGTATACAGAACCAGGGGTCAGGAGACTTTACTCAGGATAGCATACATCCCATGCACAAGGTAGGCACCCTACTAAGATGAGTCAGATAAATTTTGAATAAGAGTAAAATACATCATGGCTGTGTTTATTTCCCGACTCATTTTAGCCAATGGAAGGAATGCATGAGAAGGCCATGGGAGATGAAATGCACTATGGGCAGCTCAAAGGTGTTGGCATGAGATCCTTGCACAGTGGCATGGGCCCACCACAGAGTCCAATGGAGCAGCATGGCCAAGGTCTGTTTAAGTGGCAAGAAACACTCACCAGAAAGTTCACTAGGAAATCTGTACCCCTGCTCATTAATCAAACAATAATATAGTATACGGGTGCAGGTCAAGAGCTTCAGATTCAGCAACTGCCCATGGCCTGGTTGCTATAAGTATAGTTGTAAGTAAAATGTGGTGCTGTCAGGAACATGTAATAAATAAATAAAAAACCGTACAAACATTTCTGTATACAACTACAATAGCAGCAATTTGTATGACCACATGTAAGGCTACTTTATGCCCCTAGGCCTTTGTTTATTTCCCCAGCATGTCAATTAGGTACATATAAATGTAAGGAAGCCTAATTCTCGGCCACGTGTCATCGTTCATGCACCATTAGAAGAAAGGATCACTGTTGAGTCTTTTATTTTAAGAAAATAACTTAAATCATATTTATAAACATGATACTTTTTTTAGGATACATGTCACCTCACCCTTCTCCAATGGGCTCCGTATCTGAGCATGTATCAAGCCCCATGCCTGTAGGGGGTCCTACACCACCTCAGATGTCTCAGGCTCAGTCAGGTCCCATGATGCCAATCGAGCCTCAGGCAATGGTGCAGCAGGGCCGTGGCCACTCAGCCTTCAGCCCTGTTCAACTGCAGCAGCTCCGTGCGCAGATACTCGCTTACAAGATCCTGGGACGAGGACAGCCTCTACCTGAGAACCTACAACTGGCTGTACAGGGCAAGAGAAGCCTTCCCACAATGCAGCAGCAGCAGCAGCAACCTGTTAACACTGGACCTTATAACAGGCCTCCAGGTGGGTATTGGGCCTTGTAGTACTGTAGGTGTATTAAGAAATTACAGTACAAACCACATGTATGCCATTCATATCAGTTTTATACTCTGTTTATTAAAAACTGTAAATCAGTTGACCTTTGTGTTGTTAATCATTATGTTTTCGGGTTGTTCGCCTGTGTGTCCATCCAGGATTCTTAAGAACGAGTGGTTGAATGTTTGTGAACACTATATGGTACTAGAGGCTCAAATGATGAAATAGCTTAATAGAGGAACTATTCCGTGTTTATTATTAATATTATCAATGTTTTTGTAAAGCAGACTGTTTTTCGAATTGTTAAATTGAGTATTGAAGGGGTGTGTGTTGTCACGTTAGTGCCGAGCTACGATAATGAGAAAATGATAGACTGTTTGTGTCAACTTCACCACCCACAGGATTAAAACTTACATGGTACAGTCTATCAGCACAGGTTGTTTACAAGAAAACTAATAAATCAATGAAATGTTGTTACAGTCTTGAATAGCTGTGTTAGACGACGCCGGAGTGTGGAATAACGAGGTTAGCTCATGTTTAAGTTTTCTCTCTGGGCGGTTTAAGCTGGCCATTAACCACCAGGTTTTCACCCTTTTTTGAATGGCAAACTAGTGCCCCACAGCGTGCTGGGACTTCTGACTAGACCGGGGCACCGGAAAGGCATCAGAAAATTGACCAATCAGAGCAGAGTAGGCACGGCGTGGAAAGACCATAAATGGGAGGAGGAAGCCAAACAGGCCGTCCAGTGTGTGCACACAAAATCAAGAGCTTCTGTTGGGAGTGGGGAAGCAGCTTTCTGAAGAACTGTAGACTTCAATGGATTAGGAGTTGAATTCTGTTTCTCCACTGGTGAACAAAGCTAAAACTAAACGTCTGAAAATGGGTGTAATATCTGATCTTTAATGTAGAATTCTGAAAAAAGGTAGGTTTCTGGTCATACCCCAAAGGAGTAAGTATGCACAGTTTAATGGGGATTGGCAGTCTTTCTCGAAATATTGTTTGGAAATGGTTGGGTGTGGAAGAAAAAGCAGAAGACATGCAAAAAGACACAGTCTCGAACCATTTCCTGGGAACCATTTCCTTGCCTAATTAGTATATTACACGGGAGCAATGTAGTCTGATTGTGTCACTACCAGAGAGATTGTAGACATTATCCCAAGTGAATAATACAAGAGTTGAATGGTGGATAAACACTCACTGTTTGCCACTGTCTGAAATCCTGAAAATTCAACAAAAGGTTTCCATAAATGCATTCTTTCATACTGAATGAGTTCTAAAGATGCCAATGTCAGCAAACTATTACAAGTTGTAAACTAATTACATTTTATTTTAAACAGAAATACAAGATCTGGAAAAAGAAGAGTTAAACAAGCATGAATTTGATTTTAGTTACACTTCCAAGGACTGGAATGCTCGAGGAATAGCTGTTTTAATGGTGAACTAATCAGAATGACTGCAGATGATCACAGGTGGAAGCCGGTTAGCTAGGTGTATAATGGTCTGATTGAGTTGACAAATATTTTTGGAGTGACTGATCATCTCTGGTGACTGATGTTTGGTCTGAACAGTTGCTATTTTATCTCTCACTTGGTCGTGATAAGTTGCATTGAGTAAATACAGCTTGGGGGCGGGGTGATTTATTTATTTTTTCTATACCCATTGTACTTTTGCAATAGCTAACTTCACCCTTAAAGTACAGTGTATTTTTTTTTTTTGTATTTGGGCTGTTTCACAATCAGGGTATACTTTTTGGGTTCACAGTGGCTCAAAAATAAAACTAGTTTTTTTTTGTTTTTTTGTTACCAGTCAGCACCATATGGGACTAGAATATTTTGTGTGAAGTACCAGAGCTACAGGTCTAATGGTGTCTAAATTACACTGGGTAAAAATATAACAGGTACAGGGTCTCTAGAATAACTAGAATTAAGAATCTAGAATCTAGCACCACTTGTAAAGAATTTACAGCATTAAGAGTAAAAGCTCACTAAACACATTATCTGAGCAGATTTCATGCAACATTATATATACAGTATATATATATTATTAACTGCAATAACAACAGCATCAGTGACAATCATTGTGGTTTTCCGGAGAAGACACATTTTGACAGACATGCTTATCAAGCTGATGTGAAACTCTGTACAGAAAGTATTTCACATCCAATCCCAATTATACTTTTCAGCAAGCTATACAGTACTATGCTGCTTTAGAAAAAGCAATTAATATCTGAAAAAAGCAGTTCTGTCCTCCACATGTAATGTCTACTCTCCGGAGAAGACATTTTTGATGGACAAAGGATCCCGACAAAGCCACTTAGATTATTAAATTGAATTGAATTCTGTACTTCGTCCAAATTTTTCCTCTGATAACACTATTTATCAGAATTGAGAAAAGATTTTACTAGTGTAGCTGGGACTACTCTTCCTCTATAAAACAATAAACGAGACAGTCATAAAGTATGCAAGTGCCTTCTTAAAGGGGTCCCTTGTACAACAGCCCATTTCTTGCATACAGATTAGTAACAGGAAGGCCTAGGTTTGGTTGTGGAGATACGCTATATGGACAAAAGTTTATGCCACTTGACCAAAACAATCATGTGGGTTTCTTGATCGTTGGACTCCAGGTTTCGTTCCCTCTTTGCTCTTTGAAAAAAAATCTCTCCTATGGGAAGGATGTCGACTAGATTTTGGAGTGTAGCTGTGGGGGATTTGTGATCATTTATCCACAAGAGAATTATTAAGGTCAGGCACTGATGACAGGCGGGCAGTTGACACCTTGGGCAATTGACATTCTAGTTCATGAATCCCAACCGTGTTCAGTGGGGTTGAGGTCAGTGCTCTGTGCAAGCCACTCACGCTCTACCACTGCAACCTCAGCAAGGCATGTCTTCATAGAGCTCACAATGTGTGCGGGGGTTGGGTCTTTTGTCTATATAGTGTACCTCCGTCAACTCTTTTTTTTTTTTATATGGGTCATTCTCTGAAACTGGTACCATTAAGTGTGACATTTACAATCCCCACATTTCAATGTAGTCCAGCTTATTTCCCTCGATATTCACCATAAATTCATGAACCATTGTTACAAAGACAGTGAGGGAACTACTTCATGCATATAACTGCACTTTTATTAGTAACAAACAGGAACAAATCCGAATGTCACACCAAATTCATATTCAAATTCATCCACGTATGGACACGAATACCATTTGTTTGTGGTGAATAAATTAATTACCGCTTGACAACGTGTGAAACAAATACACTTCAGGAGGAACTCAATTGTACAGTGAACATCGTAACATGGAACCTCACCACTCACAGGAAAAATGGTTCGTGGACACCACTGGGTACGAACAGAACCGTAAATTTGTACTTTGGATATAAATTTTAATGTAAGATCTTTATTGCAAGTCCTACTATTTGCACTTTGTGCTGATACTTCGGTGATAGTATGGCATGAAACATAAGGAACCAAAAAAGTCACAATTTATGTCCACACATTGCAACCAATTTTACAGAAAAATTTTAATTTCTTATATTATTTATTTATTTATTTTTGTGGATGTATCCGAATTATTTTGTTTGACATGTTGTATGTGTCCATGAGGTATATTTTGGGCAGGAATTGCTCTTTAAATTCTTTATAGTTTTTGGAAAATATTAGGTCAAAATGTGGATCATTAAATTTGACCCAGTTTTAGAGAATGACCCAAGTATTTGCAACTTTTTTTGGTGAAGTCTGGCTATTGAATGTACAGAATAGCACACATACAGTATATCAGTAGCCAGATAGCAGTGATAAATACCTTTACCACCATTTGCTCACAGGACCTGCCTACATTGATGAGCACAAACTAATTCAACTAGATGTTAAATTGGGCTAATAGCTCAATAGAGGAGGCATCTCAGGTTGATATAACTGTCTGAGTAAATCCTCCTTTTCCTTTTATCACAGATGTTGTTCTCTGCTCCCTGACCCTTAGCCACTGGTTTCTTTAGCTGGTTGTTTTGAATGTACATGTTTGCCAACAGTAATTTGTTAGATGATGATTGTTGCGAGATGAGCCTATCTGTGTTAAGGATATGTGCTTGTCACACATCCCATACATAGCTTAATATTACTAATGTACTTTCTGAAAAACAGTAGGCTTCTGAACATACCCCAAAGGAGTAAGGAAGCATAGCTTTGGTTAGGTTCTGAAGTCTTTCTCGATATGTTGTCTGGAAATGGTTGGGTCTGGAAGAAAAAGAAAAAAGAGGAAAATGCAGAAACGCACAAGACGTCCATGCCTGGAATGCCTCATTAGTTGTGCTAGGTGTTTATAAAATGGCAATATGGTGTAATTTTACTGTATGACTTGGGATACATTGTAAATTACATTACATTAGATGGAGATTCTTGAATAATATGCTTTAATAATGTTAAATCCACACAAAAATAAAATAAAAATTGAATAAATAAAAATTAAATAAGTATGTTTTTTTATTGTAACACTAAAGTGCAGCAACTAGGTTGTACTATTGTGTACTTTCTTGCTAGCATTAATATAAGTTAAAAGTTTAAATAAGATTGTAAGTGAATTCTTTCTGGGAATTCTCTCTCTAGTGTTTTATATTTAAATTTTTGTATTTTTCCCATGTAAAAAGTTGTTCATTTTTACATTTATTTTTTCCATCTTTGATTGTTTTGTGATCACAGGTATGTCTGTGTCCCATGGAAGCCCTGCGGCTGGCCCATGTTCCACTCCAGGCATGCAGGCCCACACTTCAAGTACCAGCTCAAAGCTGTGGACAGAAGGTGAATTTGGGATGCCCTTCAATCTTACGCACTCTTTCTTTGAACTAAGACGATTCTCTCACACTGGAATTCTCTTTGTTAGTTTACTGCTGTTTGATGGTGCCTTTGAAGGTACCAAACCTGATACTGTTTTGAGCAACACTTTAACATGTATGTAGTGCTTTAAACTTACTTCTTATATCTTGCAATAGTTTTGAGGAACGTGTAATACCTAGCCAAACCTCTAACCCATCTCCTGAAATAGGTAGCAAAGATTTTAGTGCCTGCAAGTCAGCTGACCTGAAGAATCAATTTCAAGTAAAAATTAATTAGTTATTTAGTCAGTTGTATAGATTTTACACTCGAGTCAAAATTCTTGATGCTACTCACCAAATTATTACCAGTGTCAGCTCCTAGCAACGTTAAAGGGACACATTTCATTTTCACGTCCATTGACACTGAGCAAGCATCTATAGACACAGTGATGCAAAGTATCAAGGAAATCTGTAAGAATCCTAACCTAGAGGAGGGAAGGAACACAGTCTGGTTATAAACCTAGCTAAATTTCATCAGACTAAATTATTTACTTGGGGGGGAAAAAAACACTTTAGCAGAGCTGATAAACACAGAAAAACCCTGATGGTAGTTCAGCAGGCCTAGTTTGTCTCGCTTGTCTCTTGTAGCAGCTCTTCTGTTGTTCTTATTTGATCAGATGCATTTAAGGCTGGGCAATGTATTGATACCTTATTGTATTGTGATATGACCATTCATATTGTAAACCAACTAAATATCATGAATGTCTCGATTTAGTGGAAATATCAACTTTTCTCCACAATTATACAGGTACATGTAGTGATTATACCTTCATGAATACCCCAGTAAAGCGGCTATATCAGTAAAGCAGAATAATGTGTAGAACTAGCTTTAAAAAATAGCCCTATTATATTATATTATATATATTCATCATTCATTCATTTTCTGAACCACTTAATCCTAATTAGGGTCACGGGGAGGCTGGCGCCCATCTCAGCCGATTCTGGGCGAGGGCAGAGTACACCCTGGACAGCTCACCAGGCCATCACAGGGTAGAAACACGCTGACGGCAACCCAATGGCCTACTCTTTATGAACCACAGTAATGGTTCTTTTACATGCCTCTCACCAAGACAGTGAGAGACATGGCTGGCCTTTGATAACCCGGTTAGCTGCACTGGGGGTACTGTATATATTACCATGTTAATCATCTCATAAACTAATCATAAAGTGGTTTGCACTGCAAGAAATTTGTTGACATTCAGCCATGTTAGGCATGTGTTCATCTAGTGTTTTTCTCTGGCAGAAAAGACTGTCTCCATTCCAGGGCTTCATCAAAATAGAAAAAAAAAACCTGTGTAGGGTTTGTTTCTATGACAACAATATTATGACAACATATAACCACCTCTTTTATATGATAGACCAGCAACTTTGTTTTTTGTTATCTATTTGGTGTTCTTACTCCTTGAAATAGATACATGCCCCGCTTATATGATTGGCTGTTTGAAAGGAATGACAGTAGCAACACCAGCGCCTTTCTGAAAAATTCAGCGAGTTTTCAAAAAGAAGCACTAGGAGCAGTTGCACAATAAAATGCTATACATTCTGAAAAGATGCTGGTGCAGCACTTTGTCTTTATGCAGTTGCATCTGGCCCACATATGCCCTCTCCTCATCCATCCATTAATAATCTGTATTACTTATCTGCCATGGCTGCTGGAGAAGCTCAACCCAGTCCAAGCTAACTTTTGACAAGAGGCGGGGTATGTCCGCTCCTCACTTGGATGCAATAAAATAAGAATAAAAAAATTTAAAAAAGATGGTGGTACTTTGAAAAAAAATGCTCTGCAGATATTTACACTTAGTTGCTTTTTGGACCTTTGTGTGCAAATGATTTTATGGATCTGTATCTTTACAAAGTGTGAAAGTACCCCAGATTAGAGAGCAATGGTGGTTTGTAAAAGTGCTGAAGCAGTCTAGTCAGAATCAATAGTCTTGTTTTTCTTACCTGAGGTCCTTCATCTGTCCCTTGGAACCCCCTCCCACAACCCACTATATAAGCCTGAATGGTGGGGTGTTTCGGAGATGGTTGTCCAAGTAAATTCTCATACTTCTGCACAGGACTTCTGTTAGGGACCTTGTGGTTTGTGGCCATTTCCCTAACTAAAACCCTTTTAGTGTGATGATATAACAGACTTTAGGAAGAGTTCTGAACATTTAAGGTCATTTAAGGATGGTGTACCTTTTGGACCTTCAACTAAAAGCTGTACCTGTGTCAAAGCTCAGACCGGTGCCTATAAAACTCTGCTTGTATAGTTCCTTTGATAGTTCATTATTTGATGACAGAGTATCTTTCTTCCTTTTTGTAACAGCTTCTTCATCACTGATTTTAGGTCAAGGTGAGGCATCTAGTGGCTCCCAGAAGCTTCCTGTTCCATCCCCAAGTGGCAGGCCCTCTCCTGCTCCTCCCCAGGCTCCCACAGCTTCTCAGGCTGTGCCCAGTACATCTCTCCCACCACAATCCCAATCACAACCACAAGCCCAGCCGCATCAGCAGCAACAGTGCCCTGGGCAGACCTCACTCATTATCCAGCTCCAGCAGAAACAGAACCGCATCACACCTATTCAGAAACCACAGGGCCTGGACCCAGGGGAGCTGCTGCAGGAGCGAGAGTACAGGTACAACATACTGAGTTCATAGTACTGTGGATGTTGGTCAGTTCATTACAGTTTGTCAAAACATTTTCCCCAAGATTTATTACTGTAACCATTCAGCAATCTATTATCTATATGGTTTATCATCAGGGTCACAGGTGAGCAAGTCCCAGCTGATTTCATGCAGGGTACAGCCTTAACAGGTCACTACTCTGTAGTGGACTGTTTTAGAGTAGCCAGAACGTTTGATTGAGTTCAACTGAACAGAAAGTGCTGTGTGATTGTAGCCATTCCCAAATTTTCTCTATGAATAGTACACATGGCCATTGTGATTAATGGTCATTTTCATAGCAGTGATCACGCAGGTGATTTCCGGGGTTTTTCTGCAATGGTGCTGGTTTTGATCATTATGCAACTGTACTGTTTATAAGGTTGGGAAAACCTGCAGAGCTGCTACTGATTCTGTCACTTCGATGAGTGTTGAAAGGTTTCTCCAAATGAAAACCCTGTGTCCAGATGAGCTTAATCAAACTTTCTGGAGTTTAATTTCCTGGATTATTGAGCATGCCTAAATACAGTAGGCAGTTAACCTAAGCTGTTTGCATTTGTACTATGGGAGAAAATTTGAGCACTTAGAACATGCAGACTTCACAAAAAGTTCAACGTTTAAAGAGCAAATTTTTTTAATATATTAAAGTTTTTCATACCTTTATGTAAGCTGTAATTGTTGTTTATTGTGCAGTTCAGGCTTTGAAAATTACACTGACTGTGACACTCATAATTGTCATTCCTCCACTGGTGCATGGAGCATGTCTCTATGAGTGATAAGAAAAGTTTATTATTTGTTTATGGACTGTTAATTTATTATACATGCATTACCACTGTGTAAGCTGTTAAATGTAAAATGTTAAAGAACATTTTTTGCTGGACGAGAAACTGATAATTAATTTAGTATGTGTGAAGCTGCTTTCTGTGTGTCAGGTTTCATCTCTCATTTAAATTAAAAGATTAGACAAATTAAAGACTCGACATAGTGTTAAACAAAGCAGTCAAACTTCCCACCATTATCTTATGGCTTGCAAGGACTTAATTTATTGGTTAAGTGTTTCAGGTCTGGTAATGATCAAAATATACACCTATTTCCTTATAGGAAAATAAATAACAAGTGGCCCAATGATTATATTAAGCTGTTTAGTGGCTGGTGAAGCAGAAGGAGTATCCTCACCGAGGGATGATAGCAGAGCTTCAGAGTGGAGCCCCATAGACAGGGAAGATGAATTGGATGGCTGTCCAATGTCCGTGCCTCCACAGGAAACGTGTCACCAATAAATAAATTGAACCCAAAGCATAGAGGCTCATACATCACCGCTCAGACTCGCACAAAATTATAAAAAACACACACACACACTACTTCTGGTATGCAGACAAATTCTTGCAGAGCAAAGCAGCACCGAAAAGGTAACGGAAGCACGGAACATGAACTCGTAATTAGAATAACAAGGGAGGTGAAAGATATGAATGTGGAAATCAACCACTGAAAGGCGGTGAAAAGAAACTTGGGTTTACCTTCCCTACTTTCGCTTCAGACCATACTTGGGAAACCCAAGGGAGACTTTTTATTTATTACCTTACTTATTCATAGAGCTACACTACTCTTATCGCATCAGCCTCGGACACCTATCAGTAGTGAAATTGATCAGGAGCTCCGCTTTTAATAAGTGCCTAAACCTGTGTATGAACTGGTAAAGAAGCCCCTGAAGTTTATGCTGAAATGTCCAAGCAGTAAAAGGAGGGATAGACATAGAAGTGCTGCAATATTTTTATTTATTTATTTATTTTTTTAAAACAAAGCTGTCTGACTCATATCATGAACCTGTAATTTAAAATTACATACTAAATTTGTTCCCTGTGGGAAGAAATTTGGTGGCTGGACTTGGAGTATCCGTTTGTTTGTCTTTGTCTGTCAAGAGGTCCCACTACAGGTGGATGGAAAGCCAAAGGGAAATTCTGACTTCTGACAGCTTACTAACTAGCAATATCTATATCAATATTTTTAAAGATGCTTTTACATGGCAGAGGGAACAAGTTGCCCACTTGACTGTGTGTTTACACGGTCTCAAATGGGTGGTAAGCAGGAAGCTAGAGGGACAACACTCAAGCAAAGCACCGGAGAGAAGCTGCCAGTCTGCCGTAAAAGCCTGTGAAATAACCGTGATGGATGCTTCTGTGCACACGTAAACACATCCACTTGTCACTGATTGTGTTCAAGATGCACCTGGAACAAGATGTTCTGGAACAAATTGCACCAACTCGAAAAGTTAAGAAAGTTGTGCCTACCGGTGAAAAGTAGTTCCTGAACAAATCATTGTTCCAGGCGCAAGTTGTTCCAGGAGAATGTTGTTCTGGCTCAAGTGATGAGATAAAAGTCATTGAACAGTGTCAGTGAAAGATTGAGGAAGATATCAATTAAGGAAATCAAATTATAAAGGTGATGCCATTCATTTTTTCCAACATCAGGGAGATAAATCTAGATAAAGTATTGATTGATTAAAATGAACTAAATCAGCATTTAAAGGTGTTTGTGTAATGCAAAGCATGGCTTGATTTGTGCATTGCATTACAACCCTAAACTTTATATTTCTTTGTTTAAAGGTTGCAGGCCAGGATTGCTCATAGAATTCAGGAGCTGGAGAATTTGCCTGGTTCTTTGCCTCCTGACCTGAGAACCAAAGCAACAGTCGAGCTGAAGGCCCTAAGACTTCTCAATTTTCAACGACAGGTAAAGTATATTAAGAATGTTTGAAAGGAACCTTTCATAGGTGATTAGAATTAGTTTATAACTGTTTTGAATAACATCCAGATCAATATGGTGAAAAGGTACCAGTCACAGATAAACAGGAGGGATGAAGGGACTAGAACACACACTTGCTATGTGGTTACTTTATTTAAAGAATCATCTAAATATTGTTTTTAGTTTGCTGCATGCCTTAATATGATGCAATAAGCTCAGTGTTCAGTGCACTCAGAAAACTGTGTTCTGATGTATTTGAGATTATAAAGGTCTCCACCCCCCCACCCCCCCAACACACACAAATTTACATCACTTTTATTAGTTTTTATCAATAAAAATAAATCTGTATTTAAAAGGTCATGTTATTCTGTCTTATTATATCTTGTTATATAGTACATTACAGAATCATCAGGAGTCACACTGTAATGTAGCATACAGATGCTGTACCCTTCATCGGTCGACATAGACCATCATGCACTGCAGCCTGTCTTGTAGTTGTAAATTGCTTGTAAATCAAATGCTTTTCACGTGTAATGGCATCTGCTTTGCACATGGAACATTTGTTATATTTTGAGAATTAGTACACACAGGCATATTTACAGTTGCAGAGCGATTCGCAGCTGAGTGTGAAGCGACTGGGATGAGAATCAGCACCTCCAAGTCCGAGGCCATGGTTCTCAGCCG
>JBCNYH010000025.1:27160442-27171271 GCA_039654325.1 Tandanus tandanus
GTAAAGAACAAAGTATTTAATAAGAATATTTCATTCATTCAGATCTAGGATGTGTTATTTTAGTGTTCCCTTAATTTATTTGAGCAGTATATATATATGTACATATATATATATATATATATATGTGTGTTTACGTTCAAAACGTCACTCATTGCATGATATCCTTTTGTATCGAATTTTTTACTCTCCTTTTGTGAACGGTGGCATTAATTCTGGAAGGCCTTATAGAGTACACAGTTTTAGCACAGTATCACATGTGGGCTTTTATCAGGGCTTTTAGACCTACGTCACATTTTTTAAAGCCAGGAAATGGACAGGAGCCAGTGGCTGCACATCAGTAATCAGTGGTCATGGTGCCTTTAGAGGATGTTAAACATGAGGACATAAGTGTTCATTTTAAACTCGAAGTGGTACATACATTCTTTCTGCTTATGTATAGTATGTGGGGCAGGAATTACTTTGCTGCAGAAGACTGTATATTTTTCTAAAATTATCTAATCAAATTCTAAGTGTGACAAGCCCTGGCACCTGAAGCCTATGTACTCTGTTGCCAGTTTATAAGGATGTAAAATATAAAAATTAGTAAATAGGTTTATTTATGTGGGAAAAGGTTTTTTGCAAAGCCCAGCTTTATCACAGTTTAAATGCATGCCAACTGTGAGACATCTTTCTTACTCTCCAAAATGTAATAAAATGACTTTAATGAAATGTTTTTTTATGGAGCATTTCCAATCTATTTTAGTGCTGGAGACGTTGTAGCAAATAACTATGATCTGGGAAGCTGTGTATACTATAAATAAACTTTGTATAATGGTTGACAGTAGAGAGAAAGTCAAGCTGTTATAGTCTGTTGTATAAACTTAAAAGCAGAGATGTTCACAATATGTTGTCAAAGATTTTCTGCATGACTAAATCTTTAAGCAGAAAATGCCACCCCTTAATAATCACCCACCAACCTTATCTTTCTCTGAGCAGTACTTGAATAGTACTTGGTTTCAGAATCAGAATACTTTATTGATCCCGGAGGAAATTGTGTGCACAGAGTTGCTCCATACCAAGTAAAGAAAAAGATAAGATAAAGATAAAAGTCTCAATAAGAAAAATTACCAATATCTATCTATACAATATACATACGGAAATCTACACACACAGAGACACACACATATATATATATATATATAAGTATATAAATTAATTTATATAATTGTATGATATATATTAGAAATATAATTCTAAAATTAGAAGTTACTAATATCTATATAAACAGATACAGAATGAATCCTGTCAGTGAGTAAAATATACAGTATTATCAATATGATAAACAGTAGAATGTAAATGTATAATAGTGGATGTTGTTGCTATATGGAGGAGTTGTACAGTTTAATGGCCACAGGTAGGAATGATTTCCTGTGTCGTTCAGCGGTACATTTAGGTGGTATCAGTCTCTCAATGAACGTGCTCCTGTGATTGATCAGGAGGCTGTGACTCAGCAGGTTGTGAAGCGGTTGGAGGTATTGTTAAATTTTCTCTTTATTTTGGACAACATTCGCCTCTCCGACACTACCGTCAGAGGATCCAGCTCCATCCCCGCAACGTTACTGGCCTTGTGGATCAGTTTGTTCAGTCTGTTTGCGTCTGCAACCCGATATTCCGTCTCATCACCTCCACTGATACATCCAACTACAGCAGAGTCATCAGAAAATTTCTGAAGATGGCAGGTCTCTGAAGCCAGTAGCTGAAGTCAGTTGTGTAGAGGGTGAAGAGAAAAGGGGAGAGGATGGTCCCTTGTGTGTTGCTGACCACCGTGTATGACACACAGTGCTGCAGGTGCACATACTGTGGTCTTCTGGTCAGGTAGTCCACAATCCAGGACACAAGAGAGGCATCCACCTGCATTTCTGTCAGCTTCTCACCCAGGAGGGTCGGCCTGATGGTGTTGAATGCACTCTGGAAAAGTAAAAGAAACATGACCCTCACAGTGCTCGCTGGCTGGTCCAGGTGGGTGTAGACACGGTTAAGCAGGTAAATGATGGCGTCCTTAACTCCGAGGCGAGGCTGGTAAACAAACTGAAGGGGGTCATATGTGGTCTAACCATGCGTCGGAGCTGATCCAGTATAAGTCTCTTGAGAGTCTTCATGACATGCAAAATCAGTACCACGGGTCTGTAATCCTGGGGGCCACTGGGACGTGGGGTCTTTGGTATAGGAACGAGGCATGGTGTCTTCCACCGCACTGGGACCCTCTGTAGACTCACGCTCATTGTGTAGATGTAATGTAAGACTCCACATAGCTGGGGGGCACAGACTTTATAGACACAGGGGCTCACCCCATCTGGTCCTGCTGCCTTGCCTGAGTGTAGTCTTCTCAGCTGTTTCTCAACCTGATTACACGCGAAGTTGACAAGTAGGGGAGGATTGTCAGGTCCATCACAGGAGGCAGAGGTGCTGATTTATCTTCATTTTGTTAAGTGTTTAATTATCACTGCATCACTGTATTTTTTTATTTCTTCACTCGCTAAACCATTCCATATGTTTTGAAGTTCATTCATGCTATGCAAAAGTAAAAAAATACAATTTGTGACACCTTTGAATTTTTCAGAAAAAAATTTTATTTTCAGTGTTTTTGTTTATTAGCCATACCTTTACCTCAGTATACTTGTCGGAATAATTGCCTACAAATAGCATTGTTTAATATATTTTCACCAAAACATTATAGGGAAGTAATTTTTTACTTCTTTTTATTAGGAGCCCTTTTAGACAAAAGTGGTGGTGTATAATCTTCACTGCACACTACTGTACTACATATGATTTTGGAGATGATCCTCATCAAATTCTGGATCCAGGAATTTTTTAACATTAAAGGATTCTTTAACATTGTGAGATAGGATGCTTTTTGACATTTTGGTTTGTGTAGGGGATTAGCAGGCTTGGTGAAGGTTTTATGGAGAATGTTTTGCTAAGAAAGTGATTCTGCTTTAAAATGGCCGCTAGCGCGCGTTTTGTAAGCTGTCTAGTGTGGAAAACAATGCACCAGGCAAAAATCCATGATTGTTTGCACTTACATTCTTTAGCTGTGAGTTACATTAGCCTCAAGAGTGCAGTACAAAAACTAACAATCAAGTAAATTTCAAGTAAACACCTGTGTTGGTTTAGCTTGGATGAGAGGAGATTTTTATATCCATTAAGTGATTTTCTCTCTCTCTTTCTCTCTCTCTCTCTCTCTCTCTCTCTCTCTCTCTCTCTCTCTAGGACTTTGTCCAACTGGGTTTATGAACTTGACAAGTGGGCACCATCCATTGTGAAAATTGCTTACAAGGTCTGAAATATATGCAAATATAACAGTTGGACTTGATCTGTATGTGAAAATGGGAAATTGCTTAGGAAATGCTGGGCCTCTTTTGTCCAAAAATTAACTTGATTGACACTGAAGAGAACACATCTTGTTCTTATTTACCTGCCAGTGGATTTATGTTCACGGGCAGTTATCCCCATATTGTTGCCAATCCTGTAGACAAGATGGCTGTGAAGTGTTCTCAATCACAGGCTTCATGGATAATGAAGGTGAAACCTCCTGATATACTCACATTGTTTGATCAGAAAGTATTTCCTGCCAGAGGTGAAGTAGAGAGGAGAATGAAGGGGTGCTCGCTTGTACGCTTTAAAGAAAACGCAAAAAAAATAAGTTGAGTGCCCTTTTTTTCTGCACCAGGATTCCAGGCTGAAAAAGTTGGGAGATTCTTTATGTAATAAAAGGAAAGGATAAATGCATTACCCATTTTTTGTAAATGTGTGAAGAGTTCATCCAGGAGGAGCTTGGGTTTTCCAGAGCATCTGCTTGATGTATTTTTCATCACATATAGCAGAAGATTAACAGAATAAATCCCCAGGCCCAGCAGTTAGACTGTTTAATTCCCCATCACTGCTTGTCAAGTTGAATTATTCAATTATTACTCTATCAACACATCTATTGTCCCAGTTCGTAGATCCCAACTCTTATCCTGAGAGTACCAGCCTGTTACAAGAGAACCGGGGTTGTGCAAGCAATGTAACTGTTCTGTTTGTTTATTTGTTTAATTATTTATTCAGTTTGTATTTTTGTAAAAGGGAATGCCATCTATGCGGAGGTCACTGGTGCCTCAGCTTCGTAGTGGAAAGTTTAATGTTCTCATAACTACCTATGAGTACATCATCAAGGACAAACAAATTCTCGCTAAGGTAAGAGCATGCAGTGAGTTAAACTTACAGACTAGTTTATTACTTTTTTGCGTGAGCAATGTGGAAGGTACTGTGACGCGTTGATGTTTGTTTTGCAGGAAATTGTGTGTTTGTCTGTTCGCAGTCCACGAGTGTGCGCTCGGTTCTAGCAATTTATTACCTTTCGCGTGAGCTATATATGAGCTATATGTGTCCCATCACAGCAAAGTGGGTATTAAGTTGGAAATTATTAATTTTAAGCTATTGGTACCATATTGTCACTGATATCCTGTGCTTTAAAATTGTACCAAATTTTCTAACATATTTGTCTAGTTTTGGTTTAACTAACCAAAAAATGACAGGAATTTCCAGCCTTTTAAGCATGCAACTTTGGAGAAAATCGCATTTAAAGTTCAACAAAATATTTAATAATTTCCGAATTAATACCCACTTTGCTGTGATGGGTCACATATATGTTATTATTTTTAGACATCTGAGAGCTTACGGAAATTGTACTAAAGTAGTGTAATATTATGATAGCCGTTATATTTACATAAACAGGGACATTCCAATAGGTATAACGCCGGGATCTAATTTGATAATTAGAAGTTCAACTTCGTCTTCAAGTTAAACAGAGCATGCTTGTGTCCGATGATTCAGAATTCAGAAGGTAAGCTTTTAAATTAAAATTTCTCTACTCATGACATAGTAACTAATGTCATGACAGTAGTAATGTTTGTAGTAGTATTAGAGTAAACACATCATTCTAGTAATGTGACGTAACCTAACATTAGGCCCTATTATAAAACAACAAGGATCTGACATTATATATGCCAGTTGGTGCCACGTGAAAGGTCAGTGAACGCGTGTTTGCTCCACCAGTCATTTTTTCCAAGATAGCCAGTTCAGTTTAAAAAAAAAAAAAAAAAAAGAGTTTTTTCATATCTTTTTGTGTATTTCTATTTTATCATTAAGATCCGTTGGAAGTACATGATTGTGGATGAAGGCCATCGTATGAAGAACCACCACTGCAAGCTTACACAGGTGTTGAACACACATTACGTTGCCCCACGCAGGCTTTTGCTGACAGGAACTCCTTTGCAGAACAAACTACCTGAGCTTTGGGCCCTGCTCAACTTTCTCCTACCCACAATCTTTAAAAGTTGCAGTACCTTTGAGCAGTGGTTCAATGCTCCGTTCGCCATGACTCTGGAAAGGGTGAGATAATCCTCTGTTTGCTCAGGGATCCTACTCTGTATTCCTTACTCTGTATGCACTTCCAGTAATAATTTTTTTGGTTGTTTTATCTAGGGGTATACATGATAAGCCCAACAAAGATTTAAATTAGTAATAGTAGTAAGTGTCTTAAGCATTAATGTATCAACCTGAGTTGATCCTGTTCTAAATTTAGATCAGTAATAAATTTGCCTTGTGTTTTTATTTTTGCAGGTGGATCTGAATGAAGAAGAGACTATCCTGATCATCCGCCGTCTTCACAAAGTTCTGCGCCCCTTCTTGCTTCGGAGACTGAAGAAGGAAGTGGAGTCTCAGCTGCCAGAAAAGGTGATGGATAACTTGAGAGTTGTTAACTTAATTTGATTCCAAAGCTGTCAGACAAATTTTATTTTAATACAATTTTATTTGTGTACCGCTTTTATCAGTTGACACTGTCAAGTATCGACTTCAGTTATATAATTCAAACTTATGAATTTATAAATATATCCCTAAAGCTCGTATCTCACAGAGCTGCGAATGCACGAATGCCAACTTTTCTGATGAATGTTTGTGAAAAGCAGGTTTGTCTCTGTCATTAGCGACGTTTATTGACAAATAGCAACACTCGCACTAATGTTTGCGAAAGTGTTTCTGAAAGACTGTTGGCAATGATAAACTGGGACCTTTTGCCACCTCCTGGTAAAATACCTGGGGGATTTCAGGCAAATCTTGGAATTGAATCAACTTTACTCCTGTTTATGCAACCAAACTTATAAAAAGAGCGAGCAAACCCTCCAAAAGCACCACTTTCTCAAACACTTAAAAACACCACTTTTTAAATTTATTGACATCTTAGCTTTACCTGTTGTAACTTCTCGAGAGAACAGCTTTGAGAAACTTCCTGTTGAGGACACTAATAAAGGATCCTGGATCGCTCTGGTTTTGCCTATTCATATTCAAACTGCCTGTGTATTTTTCTTCTCTCCAGCTTTGTGTTCACTGCTTGGTTAACCAAAAAGAATTTTAGCAGCTCGTGCTACAACCGTTTGCAAACTATTTTGATTCGCAAAAAAAAATTTATTTGCAAAGAAATTTTAAACATGTTCAAAATTTATTTGCAACAAGAAAAACTATTTGCGACCCTAAAAACTGTTTGTAAACTGTTTTACAACCTTTTACGCACATTCACGAAACCCAAGATTCTCTACGTTCGTCAGCATTCACCACTTTGTGGTGGCAAGGAAAATCTTCCTGAGAAGAAAACATAAAGAGACTCAGAAGGGAAACCCATCCTGACTCTCATTTATGTGACACCGGACTGTGCAGTTATCAGTAATTTGTCTCTATGTCCTACATATTCATCCATCTATCCATTATCTGTACCACTTTTCTGTCTGGGTCACAGGGGAAGCTAGAGCCAGTGCCAGCTGTATATGTGCGAGAGCTGTGGCAGACACTGATCACGTTGTCAATCTACTGCAGGGCTAATACACTGACAAACAAAAACACTTGGAGAGCGCAAACCTCCGCCAAGCCCAGCAATGCCCATGTGAATCATAATGTCAAAAATCATCCTATCTCACAGTGTTAAAGAATCCTTTACACAATTCCTGCACCCAAAAATTTATTCGGATCATCTCCAAATTTGAACGGAGTCTTCCTTGTCCAAAGCTCCACCTCTGGTAGAAATTTAAGAAAAATCTGCATATAACTGTTTGCGTAATCCTGCTAACAGTCACAAAGCAAGGGTATAACATACCCTTCAAATGAGGTTTGAACCCAGAACCTTCTTGAGGGGAGATTTATCCAGGCTTAATGATAAATAAAGTGAAGTGTGTACTTAACATGAAGTGTGTTTTGTTGAAGTTACCATGCATACCAAGAACTCATCTTAATTTGTCAGTTTATTTTATTTGTTTAAAGCCTTCCTTAACTCGTCCTTTATCTTGCAGGTGGAGTATGTGATCAAATGTGATATGTCAGCCATCCAGAAAGTCCTGTATAGGCACATGCAGGCCAAAGGCATCTTGCTCACCGATGGCTCAGAGAAAGACAAGAAGGTAAGTGAAAGAGCAGGAGAGTTTTTTCTTTCTCTGTTTTGTAGTCAGGATTCTTATTTTACCTTGATTCTCTAAAGGGTAAAGGAGGGGCAAAGACTCTGATGAACACTATTATGCAGCTGAAGAAGATATGCAACCATCCTTATATGTTCCAGCACATTGAGGTAAGTGTCAACAGACAAACAATAGAGAAGATGCTTTAATCCACCTCTGGAATGTAAAGTGCATCCAAATGTCTAACTCTTGGTAGGCCTCTTTGACTGTACACACTCCGTTTTTTTTTTCATCTCCCCTTTTAGGAATCTTTTGCTGAGCACTTAGGCTACCCGAATGGCATTATTAATGGGTGAGCAGGTTTTAAATTAAACCAAGTCTTCCATAACCTTGATAACAAGCCAAAGGGATTTGTTCTAACCTGATTCATATGTAGGTTACAAAAACTGTCAATGCCTTTTACTCTGCCAATTTGCAAGTGTTTTACCATGGGTAAGGAGTTATGACATGTTCTCTATTTGTTGGACAGTTCTGAGCTGTACCGTGCTTCAGGCAAATTTGAGCTGCTGGACCGCATCCTGCCTAAACTGCAGGCCACCCATCACAGAGTGTTGCTCTTCTGTCAGATGACTTCCCTAATGACCATCATGGAGGACTACTTCACCTACCGCAACTTCCTCTACCTACGTCTAGATGGTGATCAACACGTTATTGGGTTTTACGAAATAAGCACATTGGAGGTTTTCAAGCAACATTGGCAGTGAAAAACTGTTGCCAATTGTCAGAGTACTGTAGAAACTTGTTTTTCAGTTTCATTCATTAGTAGGGGTTTGAGTTTATCCGTTATAATGAGGAAAGTGTTAGTCATCATCAAACATAGTTGGGTTTCTATACTATTTCAAGCCTGGAAACCTTTTTTTCCCTCCTCGTTTTCCAGGAACAACCAAGTCTGAAGACCGTGCTGCACTGCTGAAGAAGTTTAATGAAGAGGGTTCACAATATTTCATTTTCCTGCTGAGCACCAGGGCGGGGGGTCTGGGCCTCAACCTACAGGCTGCTGACACTGTTGTCATCTTCGACAGTGACTGGAACCCCCACCAGGTCAGACTGGGTTGTGAAACTTAGGGCTTATTACAGCTGAGCTCCTGTCTGCTTTTTAATATGATATATTGTAGTATCGTAGTGACTGCTTGGGGTAAATATTGGGGAAAACTTGCAGAATCAGTTATATTTAAGCTGAGTTGAATTCTGGTATATATCAATGTGTTTATTCTGCTTGACTGACTTTACTACCGGAGTGCTAGCAACATAAAACAACATCTTTCATAAATATAACTTCTGAGTCAAAACATGAAAGCTTGTCATATGAAGATTAAAAGGAAAAAGAAAAGCTAATTTCATAAGATGCACCTTTAATGGGAATGCATAAATCATTGTCAGATAGCTAGCCTGTCAGATAAAAGAGCTGTTCAGTGGATGTGGCCTCTTTAGGATATGTCAGTTCATAAAGCAGAAATAAATAAATTATAAATGTGTCCATATTGTATCCGATATTAATTAACTTGATATTAATTGTTGTTTATAAAACTGCTTCGAAAAAGCAATTAGAGTGGATATCGACATGGCTGAGATGACCTGCAGCTGCAACATCACAGGAGTGTTAATGTTTAGTATAACCACACTCTCTGCTAATGCTGTATTGCTTTAGTAGGTTTTGCACCATATGATTTTTTTCATCACATTTAATTTCTTTAGGTTTTAGATATCTATGTATGTACACTCATCAGCATATTCCATTTCCAAAAGGTTTAAACCGGGCTCTAAAATATTTAGTGGCCGTAGTGGTATTGGGTATTAGCCTTAGCTTCCGTCATAGAGGTGCTGAGAATCCTTATTTATTATTTTTTTTTTGATATACTGTATTAATCCTGCAAAGGAAATTTTGCTCTGCCTTTAACCCATCCACACACAAACAGTAAGCACGCACTCGGAGCAGCGGGCTGCCACACCTTGCAGCGCCTGTAGAGCAGTTGGGGGTTAGGTGCCTTGCACAAGGGCACTTCAGCCATGAATGTGGAGGAAGGGAAGGTGCAGCTCACTCCCTCACCGCCACACATTTTTCCTGCTGGTTCTGGAATCGAACCAGCAACCCTTAGGTCCCAAACCCGCTTCTCTAACCTTAGGCCACGGCTGCTCACACATGGGTCTTTTTTGTTTCCAGTATAAAATGTGTTGTGGGCATAAAATGGCAGCAAGCAAGATAAATAGTTTAGCCTTTTCTGTAACGGTCACAATGAACACACCTTCTCTCGTTTCCACCAAGTATTGTAACCTGCTTTTGTGTTTACTACTTAACACTGGATGTATTGTTCACTGAAAGATTTAGATTTCATTTTAGGGTGCATGTTCTCTCCGTTTTTTTGTGTGGGTTTCCTCCGGGTATTCCGGTTTCCTCCCACAGTCTAAAGACATGCACATTAGGCTAATTGCCTATTCTTGACTATCCCTCGGTGTGAATGGTTGTGTGTGTGCAGTGGACTGAGGAACTGTTCAGGGTATACCCTGTCTTTGCCCAGTTTCAGCTGGGATGGACTGCAGCCCCCCTGTGAAGGTTAAAGCGGTTTGGATAATAAATGAAATTAATTAGTACAGTTAGATTTTTTAATGGTTAAGGTGATGGGTTACTGATCCGAAGGTCAGCGGTTCAATCCCCACTGTTGGGCCCTTGAGCAAGGCCCTTAACCCTCAATTGCTCAGTTGTATAAAAATGATAACTGTAAGTCGCTCTGGATAAGAGCGTCTGCCAAATGCTGTAAAATGTAAAAATATTTTATAATTATTTACAATAACACCCTTCACATTTTTTAGGATCGGTTGGGAAGGTGTGCATAACAATTGGATTTACTCCGTGTGTCACAGCTTGTTCTGTGTTCAGTGTAGTAGTTGACTATATTGTGAACATTGAGTACAACTCTCTCTCTCTCTCCCCCGCTCTCCCACTCACACACAGGGTGTGTTTGAAATGGGGACAATGCTGTTTTAGGAGGGTGTCTAACAAGACAGTGTGATATGAAGAACTGTTCATGAATCTGAGCAGCAGCTCCCTTAAGCAAGGGATAAAGCAAAAAAAAAAAAAAAGAGGAACGACCAAGTTTCACAGAAATGTTCATATGCAAATTTAAGGTTTTGTGCTTTTAATGGTTACATAAAAAAGAGGCACAGAGAAATAAAGATTGTAGGGGCTACGTTCTAAGAACTAATGTGGAGATATCGTGCTTGACCTGCAGAGTCTTTCTTTCTCTCTCTCTCTCTCTCTCTCTCTCTCTCTCTCTCTCTCTCTCTCTCTCTCTCTCTCTCTCTCTCTCT
>JBCNYH010000025.1:27206715-27218193 GCA_039654325.1 Tandanus tandanus
CAGTGTGAAGTTTCCACAGTCTGTTGATTTGGGGAGCCATGTCATCTGCTGGTGTTGGTCCACTGTGCTTTATTAAGCTGTTCAAGGTGCGAGCTGTTCAAGGTGTACCTCGCCTTCACTTGGAACATGAAATAGAAGTTATTATAACAGCAAAGGGGAGACTAAGTCTGTAAAGTCTAATAGAGAAATTTTAGTTAAATTCAACTAGTTCACTCAATTTGACTGAATTCAATTTATTTTTATTTGTTAATACATTATTTTTGTGTATTTTTCCAGGCACTAATGAGTAAAGAAAAAACCCTGCTGCTTTAGAGAATTAATCAGTGGTAGTGTGGTGTGATAGACTCAGAAGCAACAAGAAGTAAGATTTATTCTTACCACCCAAAATGGATTATTTAATTTTCTTATTGTTCTTATACTGTATCACATCATTTTTGTTTTTATATCCCCTGAACTTAATGAAACAGAAAACAAACTTCTTATCTTACCAGTAAACCATAGATCCATCATTGTCCTCACATTCCCTGCCTCAGCCGAGTACCAGGGAACAGTAGAAAGCAAATTTCATCTCCACTTGCATCAAGCTAATTTTCCCCCCAGAGATCAAAACGGTTCTCTCTTTTTGTGTGTGTGTGATTGCACAATTTAAGCAGAGCTGGACTAAACCAATTTTGCCTGAGAGTCTGCAGCCATCCATTGCTGCCTCCATTTTTTTGTTGTGCACTTTGAAGTGGAGAGCTGTTTAGATAGCACTAAGCCTCTGAAAAAAAGGGATAAATTGGATGTTAATCCGTGTCTCAGTACCGGAGATGTCAGCTGGAATGTCAGGTGCCAGTGCATTCTTTGCTATTCCTCTGTAGCCTTTGTGAGTCCTTCAGATTGGTGGGAAAACGAAGTCATGTATGATTGATATGAAAGAGCCAGGTGCGCTGTATTATTAAAATTACTGGAATAAATCACACCTTTGTATTTCTTTGTGATTCAGCTGGCTCTAAAAGAACCCATGCATACCATCTCTGCATCACTTAAAGTGGCTGAATAGAATGAGTTTCTCCATAGTTAGACACTGAGATGACTTTTCTCTGAAGCCACGATGTCCTTCGGCAGGCAAGAATATCTAGTTGGCAACAAATGAAGAACCCCATCTGGCTGTAAGGTCATAAAAGTGCTTTTTAGCCACTAAACAGGTTTTCATACACAATTTACACACAAATCAGTACACAATTTCCTCCGAGATCAATAAAGGATTCTGATTCTATTTCTGATTCATACCAATGTCACATCCTGATTTGATGAGAGGCTTTTTGTTGTGGAAAGGTAGATGGTTGTATGGTGTTATTACAGGTCACTTGACAATCTGGAGTTGTAGGAGTTCCTAAATTGCTGTGAACTTTGAGTGAAGCAGCAGCTTTGTACCACTTTTAATGTAAAAGATGCCAGCAAAGTGGTAGGTCAAAGGGGGGTTATCAATGTGTGTGTGTGTGTGTGTGTTTTCAGGGCTCTGACAGCTTGGGAGAAGAAGCTGTTCCAGAATCCTGCAGTACGGGTTGTGATGCTTCAGAACCTCCTGCGTGATTTAAGAATCAATTTGGGATTCCTCATTAACTTTTTGTATTTCTTTTTGTATTCTTCATTTGTCCTTTCCTTCCTTTCCTCCTTCCTTTCTTATTAATAAATACACTGCCTGGCCAAAAAAATAATAATAATTATGCTTAACAGCCTTTGATTGGATAATTACTGCTGTGATTAATATGTATCAGCTTGTAGTAATTCTTTTAACCCTAACTGTGTCACAGGTACAAGTTAGAGAGACAACGGGATGCAAGTGATGAAGAAAAAATTCATCCGGTCCAGGCAGATACCCAGATAACAAAAGCCACACTAATGGTCATAGTAACAAGGAGAGGTCTATCGATCAAACTGACAGTTCATCGAAGGCAAAACCACTCAGTAAGATATCAGAGACAGAAAGAGACTTTCAAAGGCACAGGCAACGATAAACAGAAACAGGTCAATGCACTGGTTAGCAAAAGGAAGGGCATTATGCTACATAACAATCTCACAGGAGCAATAATTTGCCAAGTGTCCAATTAAACAGAGTTCTGATATACGCAGAGTCATTAGTGCTGGGAAAAAGTTCAGCTGTGCTGCTCTCTGTAGCACCTGCACAGTTTTTGCTGTATCTGCTCCACAAACCCAGCAGTATCCACATGCTGTGCAAGATGAGATGCACCACTGATGGAATTGTATGGTGTGCGTGGATTGAGGAGATGAAGTGACACACTGATGCACTGAGTAGCTTCTTATTTCTTAAGCAACCATGTACCAGGATATATCCTGTGGTGGTGAAAAACAAGATGTTACTGTGTTTCACAAGAGTCAAATTATTTACTGTGAAGATTGCTGGAATTATTGAGTTAAGAGCTATCCAAGGTGAAGCTCACTTGAAGATTCTGTGAAGATGAATTGTAAAAAATCAACAGAACTCATGGCTGTGTGAAATTAGGATCATGTCTATACTCGCAGTGCAGTGGAAACCCACAAGTGTGTGACTATAAGAAAACTATTTGTCAGTGAACCTAATCGGGACTGTCTGGGGAGTATGAAGATCGGACTCTGCAATACTTATGGACTTTGCTATTCAGTACCCGTCCTCACCAATTTTGTGCCCTAGACAAGTTTTTAGCTAATGCCCCTTGCATCAAAGCCTGCTTCACCACCAATTACTGTGTTCATACACTCACACATATCCAAAGTAAACAATACTGCACCATGGGTAACTACTTTCTTCACATAGGCCTTTTTCCCCCTTGTTTTTCCTCCCCTTCTGTTTTGGTTACTGATATTACTGTCTCACGTTTCATGCCCAGTGTAGCTTCCTAGTTTGGATGGCTCACTCTTCCCCCATAATCAGGAAAGTGAGGTGTTAGATTAATTTATTAGGCTCTGTTGTGGGTCTTCATGGTATTTCAAAATATTAGTAGTAAAATTGGGGGCGGCACGGTAGTGTAGTGGTTGACACATCCACCACACAGCAAGAAGGTCTGGGATTTCTGTGTGGAGTTTGCATGTTCTCCCTGTGCTTGTGTGGGTTTCCTCCAGGTACTCCGGTTTCCTCCCACAGTCCAAAAACATGCACAGTAGGCTAATTGGCTGTTCCAAATTGCCCCTAGGTGTGAGTGTGAATGGTTGTGTGTGTGTGTGTGTGTTGGCTCTGCAATGGCCTGGCGAGCTGTCCAGGGTGTACCACGCCCTCGCCCAGAGTCGGTTGAGATAAGCACCAGCCACCCTGCAACCCTAATTAGGATTAAGAATGGATGAAGATTATTATCATGTATTTTCTGAGTTTATTAATTTTTTTTTCAGCTTTTACCACATAAGAACATAATTAAAGACATCTCCAGAGGATTTTACCATGCCTTGTCAGTCTAGCGCCTTTGAAAACTAAAAACTTGTCGGTGGGTGGATGTGGATAAGTGTGTGCATGCATATATTTTTGTGTGTGTAAGGAAAAACATCCAAAGATCAACTACAGCATCCTGAATTGCTCTGGACTGCTGTGCTTGCATAATTATCCCCTTTGTTTGCCATTCCCTCAGTTCTACATACATTAGGACGGCTCTTATGCAGCATGGAAGTCAGGTCTTTGTACATAATTCGTCATCCGCCACTCACGTTTATAACCTTAGACAGAATTTTTGAGGTTGGCATGCCTTTGTGAGAGCTGTGTTTGGGGTGTGATGGTAAGACTTAGTGTTGACTGCTGGGTAGCGGACACGATTTCACACATTCACATGCAGATCTAGTCACTATCTGAGTAACTATGTAATTGTGTTTGAAAAGCTGTCACATCGAATCATGAAGGACTGTCTTTGTTAGTGGCAGATTTCATACTTCTTGAATGTTTTGAATCGTTAGCTGAGGAATCGATGATTTCCTGTGTGAAAAGATGTGAAAAGCAGTGTGTCTAGCAGGCACGTACTGCATGCTGTTGCGTTGCAATTTTTAAAGAAGTGCACTGAGTCATGCCTAATGAAATGTGTTTTGATTTCCCTGATGATCGTGCTCAGCTTCATATAAATTTCATTTCTTATATAATAGTGGTTGAAAACGGGCCACACGTCTTTCAGGCCCCAGGATACATTCAGTAACATTTACCTGATCCACGATTTGCCTAATTAGTGTGAAGACGATATGTTTTTGTCATTTAAAACTCAATATATAAAATATAACCTATCACAAATATGTTGCCTGGCCAAAAAAAAAAAAAAGTCCCACACTCTATAATTTAATAATCCAAACTATATTTTATTGGAGTGTCTTTAGCCATAATTACAACACATAATTGCCAAGGCATTGCTTCAGTTGGTCAGGTAGAGGCTCAGCAACAATACGTGGCAATAAAATGAAGTCAGCCAATGACCTGAATGTAATGAATGAACTGTTTATCACATCAATGGACTTCTTTTTTCTCTGATGGCACGGAATAATGAAAGAGTGGTTCAGGGAGCATGAGGAATCATTTTCACACATGAACTGGCACAACAGAGTCTTGATCTTAACCCTGTTGAAAGTCTTTGAGATGTGCTGGAGAAGAGTGGTTCGATTTTCCCCATCATCAGTTCAGGATGTTGGTGAAAAATTAACCCAACACTGGATGGAAATAAATGATGTGATGTTGCATAAGTTTGATTATGCGCTGTAATCGAATATTAAGGTGGTTCACCTAAATACTGTATTAGCGTGCACAACTTTTTTTGTTTTTATCCATGCAGTGTATTAGTAGGTTAAAAGCTATCGTCACAGAACCAGAAATGGAAATGCTTATTCACACACTTATTGATTATTGCAGTGGTCATCAACCCTGTTCCTGGAGATCTGCCTTCCTGCTGGTTTAATGTCTTACCAAAATCTAACACACCTATTTTAGCTAATCAAAAACTTCTTAAGTCAAAGATCAGGTGGTCAGGATTAGAGTTGGGACCAAAGTCTTTAGGGAGGTAGATCTCCTGGAACAGGGTTAGTGACCACTGGATTATTGTAATGCTCTTTTTTCTTTGCTTAGTGTAGTGGTGGCTCTGAGTTACTGATCAAAAGTTCACCAGTACCACCAAGCTGCCTCTTAACCCTCAAGTGTTCAGTTGAAAGTAAAAGAAATTCAAATGTAAGTTGCTCTGGATAAGTGTGTCTGCCAAATACTGTAATTGTAAATGTAATACTGCACTAAAATGCCTTCACTCTATTCAGAATGCTGCAAAACAACTTCTCACTATGTCTTCTAAGTGGTTCCATAATACTACTCTTTTAAAATCTATTCACTGGCTTCTGTATTTAGGGTTCAGTTTAAGATTCTTACCATCTCATACAGAGAATTTCATATATCTGAGTGAGTAGATTCCTTTATATACTTCTTCACATACACTAAGGTCTACTGAGCAAAAACTGCCTTTTATCCACTATACTCACCCAAAAATGTTTGCCCTATTGCCTCTTAATTATGAAATAATCTTCCCTTGCTGAGTAAAAAGTAGAATTAAAAAATATATATTTTATAAAGATGGTAAAATCACACTTTTTCCGGCAGACATTTATTTTTTAAGTTGTTGTTGCTTGTATGTTTAAAGTCAAATATTTTATGGGACTTTATGCTAACCTTATTCACACATTCACTCATTTGCTGAACAACTTAATCCTACTAGGGTCACATGAAGGCTGGAGCCTATCTCAGCCAACATTGGGTGATCACCAGACCTTCAGAGGGCCAACATACACACACTCATTCACATTTACACTCACACCTAGGGTCAAATTAGAGCAGCCAGTTAGCCGAATGCTCATGTCTTTGGACTGTTGGGGGAAACCGGAGTACCAGGAGGAAACCCTCGCAAGCATGGGGAGAACATACAAGCTCCTCACAGACACACCTGAGCACGGAAATCGAACCCAGGACCTTCTTGCTGTGAGGTGGATGTGCTAACCACTAGGCCACTGTCCCGCCCTGATCTTACTCATAACTACTGTATATTTTACAGTAGAAAACACTTTATAAAACACTTTGTTCCCACTATCTGTGGAAAAAAGTGCTTTAGAAATAAATCTGACTTACTTAAGTCTTCATAAAAGTAATGCGTGCCCCCGCCTACATGCCTGCCCATTTTTATAATGCATTGGCAGCTTGAATACCTTAAACCATGAGAAATGGCCAGCCTCCCAGCGCCTCTAATACTTCAAACGATGAGAAATGCTGGTTAACACATTTCCATCCAGCAGTTTATTCATTCAACACAGCAGTGAGAACCACAAAATAGCCACGAAAAATGGATTTCTGATAAGCTCTTTGTGCGAGTCAAGGAGTCTTCTGGTTCTACTATAAAGATTAATAGAGTTCAAGGCCTGTTTATAAATTATTAATGAATGTTCCCGAGTCAAGGATGGCCTTTAGCTCTCAGCTTCATATCTGGGCATGCTCACTAGTGGAACCACAACAGCATTTGAATTCAAATGAAAGGATGCTTTTGAGATATGACAGCACATGTACCTGCTTGATGAACATCTGTGGGAGTACAAATGGCGAAATCCTTCATGAGTGTAGACCTTGTGGTACATCGAGGTTTGAGAAGCTCTCTCCTCCTATTTTAGATATAGGTCTTTCAAATAAAGCACGTCTGCCTCACAACAAGAAGGCCTGGGTTCGATTCCTGGGCTCGGGTGTTTCTGTGCGGAGTTTGCATGGTCTCCCCATGCTTGCGTGGGTTGCGTGGGCGCCAGCCTCCCAGCACCCCTAATTAGAATTTAGCGGCTTAGAAAATGAATAAATGAATGGCTTTCAAATGAGACAATTAACCCCCCACCCCCATTTTCTTCACATGAGTGCTGTTTTAGCACAGGCTCGGGTGAACAAAGGCTGTTAAAGCAGGAGAAACCCTGTGTGCGGAGGTCTGGATGTGCTTCAGAGGAATTCGTGTCCAAAAAAAAAAAAGATTCAGATTAAAACACACACGCACACGTAGCAGGTGCATGCATTGTGGAGAGGCTAAGCAGATCTTTCTGTACTCTGCTCTCGCTGTCATTCTTTCACCCTCTCTCACATCTCTTTTGCGTGTTTTGATGTTTGAAGGCATTCTTTTCACTCCCTCTTACTGGAAGGATTTTGCCTTATACACATCCTGCCACTTTTGCACTGGTGATCCAGTATTTGCAGAACATACAAAAACACATTCACTTATTCATACACCCACTGCACATGTTTAAAAGGATCCTCTTGCCTTCTCATCTGGCGTGTGAGCAAAACAGAATTGCTGGTGGACAAGCAAATAATTGCATCTTGTTTTCCCATATTTTGTGCCTGTATAAAGAGGAATTGCTTAACAAAGGAATGCACTTTTTGGTATTTTACATTCTTTGAGGCAACAACAAATAACACCCCCAAATAGATGGTCATGGCAGGAAGTACGGACAACATATTTTCCCTCTATTTCCAGATTGAGAAACAGATTGAGTCCTAAATGTAAACTGTGTGTGTTTGACAGGAAGCGTTGTCCACTGACTGTTTATTTGAATTCACCTCATTTCCTCTGGGACATTGTGTTAAAGGTGCTCCCGACTGCCACATTCCAATTATATCCATTTCCATATTTATTTCTGAAGTATTGGCGTGGGATGGGGTATCTACAGTGCTTTATTGACTTGGACACTTAGCTTTATTCATGGAAATATCCACATTCTACTATTCTAGTCTATTAAACTGCACTTGAGCCAGACAGACTCTGTAAGGAGTAAGGAATTGTTTTTTTAACTAATATTTCTTTCTCAATCTGTGCTAACATTACATGTCTGTCAGGTTCAGAAGTCTGAGATGAAATGAACGATAAAGGCGAAGCCGTGGGGAAATGATTAAATTGCAGTCTGAAAGAAGGCAGCAAGCTGTTAGAGTCTGAGCTGGAGCAAAAAGGTCAGGATCGTACTTCCCAGTGCTTGAATGTTTATTGTGACTGTTTTTTTCAGGAGGTCAAAAGGATTGTCCTGTGAGACAGTACTAGAAAAAAATATGCGCAGACGTAAATTAGTTCCCTTGCCATATTTGGAGATTTTTTATTTTTATTTTGACCCTTCCACATGTCGTGCCAGACTTCTTTATTCAGTTAAAATAAAATAAAAGTTCTCTTACTCACTCACTCACTCACTCAGGAGGCTGGAGCCTATCTCAGCCAACACTGGGCAAAGGCAGGGTGCACCCCGAACAGCACGCCAGACCATTGCGACGCAAACACACACACACACACACACACACAAAACCATTCACACTCACACCTAGGGAAAATTTGGAACAGCCAATTAGCCTAATGTGCCTGTCTTTGGACTGTGGAAGGAAACCAGAGTACCCGGAGGAAACCCCTGCAAGCATGGGGAGAACATGCAAACTCCACACAAAAAGGGCCCCTCATTTAGGATTCTTTTCATAATCTGGCTCCCATCCCAAAATTAATTGAATAGCCCTGACCTAGAGCATATCCCAGAAGGCACAGTCATTGTGGAAGTAAACAAAGCGGCCACACATGCAGACAGTTCAACGGCTCATTAGAGGACTATATAAACATGCCCAAGACACGATACAGGTGTGGAGCATTAAATGTGATCATGGACTAATCACGCAAATGCATGTATGTGTGTGTTCTCTCATTAGTTTCTTGTGGACTTAACCCTCTTGTATATTGAGCTTTCTCATGTTGTCCCAGTATAACTTTTGGGTTTGCGGATCTCTGTTTAAGTTCTGTGTATGTGATATGGATATGCGTGCCTGGTATATAATAAACGGCACACAGTGACGTGATAAATGCTTATACACAGAAGCAGTGGTGGCTCATCCATAGACACACCATATACAGCTATGGATCTCTCTTAAGTTTTCTTTTTATAGTTTTGTATTAAGCCATTTCAATAATCATCTATTCTAATAAACTCCTCCATGCATTTTGTTGAAATTTTAATTAAGTGCATGGGGCATGACTAATACGGCTCCTTAGTTGGAGAAAAATTTTACTTGGTGGAAATGAACAAATCGCCACTGGACCACATCAACCATAATAATTTTTGCTCACCTTTTGTTAAAATGAATTATTTTTACATTTTCCTCATGCATGTGTTCCCTGTATCTTCAGCCACCCTTAAAGTTTAAAAGTCCTGCCCCTCCTGCATGTGGCCAAGACCATGACCATGGAGGGTAAAAAGTATGCAGCATTAAACACTCAACATTTTTACCATATTGAGTATGTCATCTGGGTATTAATAAAGCACCACATGTTGGCAAGAATAGATACACAAGTATTTATTGAGACACAGCAAAATGGACTACCATCTGAATCTACTATAACCCTGAACAAGTGATTATTAAAGATGAAGGAAAGATGAATAAACTACTTTGAATTATAAGGATTTGCAATCATGTCTCAGTGTGTAGTATGTTTCAATGTCCTGGTTATTTTCAGATAGCAAATGTGAACCTAATCCAGTCAGTCTTTTACAAATATCTAGAGTAATAAACAGATCAGACAACAATATTGAATATATTGCACTAAATTACCTATAATTATCTTCAAATCATTAAAAGTGAAGTAAAATAGTCCCGTACAACAGTACACATACTCAAGAGACACTATAGTTTCCTTGGGTCTGTCATGTATAGTGACTCTAATTTATCTAAAGCATGAGTGATGGTAAGTGGATGGGCATCTCCCTGATACAAGCAATCCTTACATCAGAGACATTGGAGTAGATTAAAGGCAAGCATTCTGTTTGAGGTAAAAGACATTTTTATGTCTTTGCATAGTTGGCCCAATCTTAAAGTTTTAATTTATTCATCTACAATACAGTTACATATCAAAAGTAAATAGACACCATCATTTATGAAAGATTTGTACATATATGTACATATACCTTGTAGCCAAGTTGATGGAGATCACTCAGAGCAGTACTCCGACTCACTTGGAGTTTCTCTGCAGCACCAGGTACCTTACAACTGGGATTACTTTCCACAGTCTGCTTGACAGTCCAAAAACACCTGTCAAAAGTCCCAGGGTGACCTGAGCGAGATGGTGTTGATTCCTTTCCTTTACTTGTGAATTGTACAATCACTCTGTTGACTGTGGAACGATGAATCCCTAGGTTTTGTGCAATCTGATGCTAGCTAAGTCCTCCCTCTTCTTTGAAAATCAGACAACTATTTTGCTCATGGTGTTCGCGGCATAGCTAGTTGCTATAAAGAATTTATATACTATAATCTAAAATTAAAAAATAAAATATTTACAACTTTGATAAAATGAGTTTCACTAATAAAAAGGGGGGTCTGTTTACTTTTCATAGGTCCCTGTACAACAACAGCTATCCACTCTAAATCAACATTAAAAATGTCCAAGATGGCATTTAGAGTTAATTATTTATACTGCCATGATTTTCTTGACTCCTAGAAAAGATAGCATAGGAAAAAATAATAATAATAAACACTTAAATCCTGATACAGGATTAAAAAAATGCTATATACTAATTATTCATTCATTCATACATTCATTTATTTTCTGAACCCCTTAATCCTATTTAGGGTCGCCAGGAGGCTGACACCCATCTCAGCCGACTCTGGGCGTGGGCAGAGTACAACCTGGACAGCTCGCCAGGCCATCGCAGGGCAGAAACGCTGACGGCAATGCAGCCTACTCTTTTATATGCCAATTATGTTAATTATACTTACTGGCTGGGTACTGGCTTTAATTACCCATATACTTATCTCACGATATGTTCTATAGTATGTGGGCATAATGAAAAATGTAATGAAAAAACTCTCTTTTTTGTACACTTACAAAATGGCTTTGGTTTGACCTCTTAAGGTCACTCAAAGTCAAAGGTAATGTCTTATTTGAAAGTCAATATATAGTTTCCTATTAGTGTTTCATAGTAGCGGCATGTCTATCGGCACTTGTTTTGAGGTTATAAGTGCACACAATTCTATGACCTTGATTTTCAGCTTTTAAGGTCAAAGGTAACTGTTTCATTTGAGAGTCCATATGTGACTTTCTTTAAATGTTCTGTAGTAATGGCATGCCTATCCGGACTTGATTTGAAGTTATCAGCCTTTTATCTCCAAACATTTGTGACCTTGCTCTTACCTTCACTTTTGACATTGAATTTCCAAAATTAAATCATCTCTGGGACTCAGGTTGAGTCCCCACCAAGTTTGGTAAAAATCTATGCGCAGTCATGGTCAGGATGTTGTTCACAGGCAAACTGACAAACAAGCAAATAAACAGATGGACGGACAAACAAACACGTTTTACAATACCTCTGCCAAAGCTCTGTTGGCCCATAATATTGAACTGGAGTAAACTCCAAATAGAATGCAAAATTACTTGGGTGGGGGTGGGGGTGGGGTGTGTGTGTGTGTGTGTGTGTGTGTGTGTGTGTGTGTGTGTGTGTGTGTGTGTGTGTGTG
>JBCNYH010000025.1:27233325-27256936 GCA_039654325.1 Tandanus tandanus
TAATTTTTATTTATTTATTTTTTTTTCTAATCATGTATTTAACAAAAATACAAATCAATGTAATATTCTTCAGTGGAAAAAGTAATTCAGCAATTCTTGGCCTCAGGAGCTTATTGCCTCATTGCCCTCTATTACCTCATTGCCCTCTTTTATAAAAAAAAAAAAACTTCTCATAGCCAATTTGTATAACTGTACACCTGCTGTACATCTGGTTTAACCTGAGCTTTTTGGACAACTGGCCTTGCATCATCTTCAAGCACTCATTATTATGATGTAGAATTGATTTTTAAATCATTGACTGCAACCTGCCCAGTCTCTGCGGCAGCAAAGCAACCCAAACCATAACATTTCCACCATCATGCTACACACTTGAAATGAGGTTCTTCTTCAATTTACTTAGGCCATTCTTCTTTTATTCCTTGTTTTGCAGATCAACCAATGTTAATATTTGAGAGTTCTTAAAAAAAAAGAAAGAAAATTGGAAAAATCTTTTTTTTTAATTATTGTCGCAGGTCTTCACTTGCTGAGTTAGCTTGCTTTTGTCACCTTCTCACTGCAGCTATTGTATCTATATCAAGTACATCTGCGCATGCGTACTTGCCTGTCGGAAGTGTTGCCTCAGACACATCAGCTGCTGTTTCGAGTCTAGTGATCTACACCGTGTGCGCATTTAAACGTCTGGTGTGCGAGACTATCGGAAGGGATATTATTGACATGTAGCTCTCATGCCTCTTGTGCATAGGTGATATTTTTGCCTATTTGCCACCCACAGAAGACCCCAGCTCGGTAGGCCTAATGCGTGACCGGGCCACTGGCCACAGGTCTATGAAAGTATTTTAAGGGCACCCTTCTTTTTAAATGGCATGGAAAACATTGTGACAGTATGTGTCACTGGTCTGTTTAAAGCAGTAGCTTTAACAAAATATACATAGTATGACTTCTTGCTATGAGGAGGACGTGATAACCACCGTGCCACCCATTCACACAAACGGTTGCAAGCATTACCTGCACATCCTGTGATGGAACTTTGGGGTTTATGGAAATTTATTTTCACATTAAACATCTTTTTATTGGTTGAATTTCTCAGTCTTAGCCAAATAATAAGTTGTTTTAAATCCATGCCACTAATTACAGTGGAATTCTTAAAATCAAATAATTTTTCTTTTAATCCCTAGCCAGACTCCTAGGCTTCCATAATGTTTTTGAATGACTTCAAGAAATACACTGAGAGATTTTTATCTCAGGTGATGAGGTAAGGACTGATTTGGATCCTATGTGGAAATCCTTTGTTATGCACATATACATGGGCTCTTTCAAAGGCTTTGCCCGCATACACTGCTAATAATAAACTTGAACAGGAGATAAGATGTCAAAAGAAGCCATGAAAAGCAGCTGCTGTCTTTTCTAATGTCTTGGTCGCAAGACCCTGGAGAATGCTTTGGGTGCACATTAGCAGCGCAGTGGAGGGTTATTGTTCATGGAGGGCTCAGAGATATTTCTGTGGATAGCAGAGAGTTATCAGATCAACATGAATTTCAAACAGCCTCGTCATGATTATGTAGTTTCCGACCAGGGCAATGATAAAGTCGATCAGGCAGGCTTTTGTTGCCATCCAGGAGAGATGGGATAAAACCATATGCGTCTCAGACCACCTCCGAATGTGGTTTGAGTGATCAGATCACAATGTGTTTTTGAGGCCCGTTCGTTCCTATTCCCACTCATACCTCGCACTGTCCATGTACGAATGAATCACCAAGGAGACATGCTAAACTTTGATAGTAACGCACATTTTATATACATGTATTAGGGTTATAAGGTGGAATGGTGGTGCAAGAAGGTCCTGTTTTCAAGTCCCGGGCTCATCGAGGGTGATGTTCTCCCCTGTGTTTGCCTGGGTTTCCTTCTGGTGTTCAAGTTTCCTCCCACTGTCCAAAGACATGTACTTTAGGTCTCCCAAATTGCCCCTAGGTGCAAACATATGTGTGAATTGATGTATGTACTGAGTTTGAATAGTATTGTAGTATGTGTGTTGGGCCTACAATGAACTGGCGAGCTGTTGAGGGTGTACCCCGCCTTTGCCCAGTGCTAGCTGAGATAGGCTCCATCGTCCTCGCGACTCTAGTAGGAATAAACGTTTCGGAAAATGAATGAATGAATGAATGACTATTGGGTTATAAATTAAATAAGAGTATCTCAAGGTGTCTTTCAGTTGAACTGTAATTAATTCAGGGGATAGGGGAGGCGATCAGTTCCTATAATATAACTAACTCAGGTTCACATAAACTAAACTACACTATGATGCAGAACATGTTAAAGTCTCACTCATTTGCTGAACTGCTTAACCCTTTTACCGTCACTGGAGCCTATCACTGGGTGAAGGCAGGATAAACCATGAACAGCTCGCCAGACCATCACAGGGCCGACACACACACACAACCATTCCCACTCACACGTACACCTAGGGGCAATTTGGAACAGCTAATTAGCCAACCCTTTACCAATTTGTTGTAAAAAGCGTTATACAGATAGAAGTGAACTGAGTTGAACTGAGCCTTATGTGCAGGTCTTTGGATTGTGGGAGGAAGCCAGAGTATCTGGAGGAAACCCACACAAGCACGGTGAGAACATCCAAACCTCACACCGGAACACCTGATTTGAGCCCGGGGCCCAAATCCAGGACCTTCTTGCTGTGAGGTGGGCGTGCTTACCACCACTCCACTGTGCAGATCTGTCAAAATCTGACTATGTGATAGTTCTATCTATCGATCTGTTTATCTGTCTATCTATCTGTCTGTTTGTTTGTTTATGTGTTCAGCCAGGCCTATTGGATTTAGTGTAGCATTAGCAACACTCCAGTTTTCAGCAGAGGAAGACGACAAACTGTGAGTCTTAACAGTACATTTTGGCAAAAGTACTACCATGTGTTTTCTTTCCATATTCCTCCTCCTCCTCCTCCTCCACCATCACCACCTCCTCTCATCGCGCGCGCCTCGCTAGTAACGGGACAGCCAGTGACGTCACGGCCCGGGCTGCTCTGGAGTTTATTAGCCAGAGCCAGGTTGCTCTCTCCCTCTCTCTCTCTCTCTCTCTCTCTCTCTCAAACACACGCGCGCGCGCACACGCAGAGACACACACACGCGGCTCTGTCCAGCCAACACAAGGCTCGGACTTAAAGCTCACGAGCTCTTTCAGTTGTTTTAAAAAAGTAACAAAAACGAAACAAACATTGACCCGAGTGCTACAAACTTTCGACTTCTCGCCACCATCACTTCTTATGTGAGTTTGTTCGTTAAAGAATCAAGTTTGTGGCCAAGTGCCAGTTTGTAGGTGGTTTTTTTTCCCCATTTTTTGGACGACTTGAACTTTAGTTGTTTTTTTTCTCTTCACACTGAGAGATGAAAGGAAAAAGCCGACTCGTGATGGACGTGCTGTCACTCAGGTTACTGGTTATAGTGACTCTGACCTCAGTCACTTTGGTAAGTCAAACTTCTAGTTTTCTGCCTCAGAACGAAAGAAAATGGAAGAATTCTGAACCTGTGATTTAAAATGTAAAAAGTTTGGAGCTGTGTGTAGCCTGACAGCAGCCTCGCGTGCAGCCCAAACCGACTTAACGGTAATATCGCGATAATACAGCACAAGAATAATAATAATAATAATAATAATAATAATAATAATAATAATAATAACACTGGTACATCTGAACACAACTCTAATCATGTACATTGTGGACATGGGTCAGCAGGACTAGGGAATGAATGAATCTCATTGTAATATCTTATATATGTGCCAACACCCCCTTCATTATCAATCCAATCCACTTCATTATTAAGGTAATGCTCATGTCAGCGAAATTCCATACCACATTTTCTTTCTTTTTTTTAATTTTATTTTAATAAATTCATTCATTCATTCGCTGAGTTACTCAGTCCTCTTATCAGGGTTGCGGGGTGGCTGAAGCCGATCTCAGGGCAGGGTACACCCTGAACAGCTCGCCAGACCGTTACAGGGCAACACATACACAACCGCTCACATTCTCCCTCGCACACCTAGGGGCAATGTGGAACAACCAGTTAGCCTAATGTGTATGTTTTTGGACTGTGAAAGGAAACCAGTGTACCCAGAGGAAACTCACACAAGAGCCGGGAGAACATGCATATTCCACACAGAAACACACGAGTCGAACCCGGGACTCGAGCCCTGTGAGGCGGACGTACTAACCAATATGCTACATTGCCACCCCATGTGTGCCAAGCTGCCAGGTTTTATATCGTATCTTATGTAAACTCTTAGAAAAAGCCATAAAGTGTATCTACATTTCAGGGTGGCACAGTGGTGTAGAGTTTAGCACGTCCGCCTTATAGCAAGAAGGACCTGGGTTCAAGTCCCAGGTTCAGCTCAGGCGTTCTTGTGTGGAGTTTGCATGTTCTTCCCATGCTTGAATGGGTTTCCGCTGGGTACTCCGGTTTCCTCCTGCAGTCGAAAGACATGCACAGTAGGCTAATTGGCTGTTTCTTATTGACCCTAGGTGTGAGTGTGAGTGGTTAAATGTGTTGCCAAGCGAAGGTCTGGTGAGCTGTTTACCCCGCCTTCGTCTAGTGTTGGCAGAAATAGGTACCAGTCTCGCCGCGATCGTAGTAGGATTAAGCAGTTCGGCGTATTGTTGTGGTTTTATCCTTAATGGTTCCCTTTTTCCATACCTATGATATATACTTTCACTTGGAAATGGGGTTATACTGTAATTTTTAACACTTATTTTACCCACATGGATGGACCCTTATGAAATCTATGTGTAATGTTAGTGTATATGAAAAAACAAAACAAAAAACAAATCATATCAAAGTCACAAAAGGTGATTGTGTGATGATAAGGAAAGGGACTGTTTTATACCCTTGTTTTTTTTCCCTTCAAAAGTGTATAGTCTGTCAATAAACATCTAAAATTTATTTTTGTTTTCATAATACATTTTATAATTTTACATTCCTTTCTTATCTAAAAAATAAAAAAGTTTAGCTTAACATTGGTTCTGTATTTGGGTGAATTTTAATTACTTTAAAACTCTCTCTTTTGTTTCAGGCTGGCGAAATGAATAAAGACGGTAAGGCACAGTGTTTTGATTCTATATAGTAGGTTTTAAAAACATGCACTGCTAGATTTGTTTTAATTTGGCATTAAGGAATTATGTGAACACTGAGAACTGTTGTAAAGGAGCACTGGGAGTTGAACGAGCCAATGTTAATCACTCTCAGTTAACACTTGAGGAAAAAGTGGAGCATAAATGGGTTTATTTCATGCCAAGTGGGAAGGCCACAGTGGGCCAAAGTGAGAAAAATAGTGAATGGACTATATTTTCTATAACCCCAAATCAGAAAAAGTTGTGACGGTATGTTGAGATTTAAATTAAAACTGAAGACAATGATTTGTAAATGTTTGTCTTGGGTTGCATTTGAATTTAATTGTTCTGTTTTTTTGTTTTTGTTTTATCTTTTCAAAATAAACAATTTTTTATTTAAGTTAGGACATTAAAATATTTATCACTTTGTAATGTTACCATTCCTTCTTGCAATAAGTTTCCTGACCAGAGCGGTATGGTGGTGTAGTGATTAGCATGCACACCTCACAGTAAGAAGGTTCTGAGTTTGAGTCTCAGCAATGGCATTTCTTTGTGGAGTTTGCATGCTTTTTCCTGTGCTTGCATGGGTTTCCTCCATATACTCGGGTTTCCTCCCACAGTCCAAACACATGCACATTAGGCTAATTGGCTGTTCCATATTGGCCCTAGGTGTGTGTGTGCATTGGCCCTGTGGTGGTCTAATGAGCTGTTCAGGGTGTACCCTGCCTTCACCCAGGGGCTGGCAAAGATAGGCTTAGCCTCCCCGCGACCCTAGTAGGATTAAGTGCCAAATGAGTGAGTGAATGAGTAAGTGTTTACTGACTGAAGACACCACATAGTGAAGTATTTCAGATGTTATTTTATGACACTGTTGTTGAAAACTGTCCGGGTCATCATTGTAGAATTTTTTTTGTTTCAAAATTCACCACACATTCTCTACTGGGAAAAGGTCAGAACTCACATCCTCTTCTTTCACAGCCAAGCCTTTGTAATGTGTGCAGAATTTTGTCTTTTTGAAATGCATGGGCGTCTCTGGAGAAGATGTCGTTCTAAAATCTCAATGTACTTATCTGCATTCATGCTCCCACTACAGAAATGCAACTTATCTTTGCTGAGGGCATTGACGCAATCTCATACCATGACATACCAAGACCCTGGCTTTTGCACTTGTCACTAGTAACAGTCTAGATCTTGGTTTCATACTGACTCCAGTGAAATATGTTTCTAAAGAACTTTTAGAAATGGTTGCTTTCTTTTTTATTTGTATTTTTCATACCATCATTACTTTTTATGATTTGGGGCTTTAATTGTTAAAAAAAGGTGTTAAGATATTTTGTGAAAAGACAATAGCACGCTGCATAGACTGTCTATTTATTTATTTTTATGTTAAACAGTGAAATTAAGATTTTTCTTTCAACAGAAAAAAGCCAAATATAGTAAACAAGGATTTAAGTTTACTGGACTGCACCTCACATTAATATATGCATATAGAGGAGCTGATGTGTAATATTAGAGAACAAAATTGGGACTTTTATAAAGTTTAGAAATTATGAAGTACTGCAAGTTCATGCTCGGACTAATTCAATCAGTCCAGACACACCAAAGTCATTATTAATCCAATTTTTAAAAAGTCGACCCATAGCATCGCTCTTACTGTGAAGAGGACTAGGGAATTTCTTTCTACAGTTCACTTCATGGACGTCATTTGAAATGTGTGGGGTGGACAATGTGGTGGGGGCTTCAGGGGTTCTTCCCCCAGAAACATTTTTAAAAATGCATTTGTTGCCATTTCCTGCAGTCTAGTGCAGTTTAGGAAGGTGCAATATAGTTTAAATATCAGTCTGGGACTAAATAAATAAACTCCGTCACCCAGTCATTTGTGCAGTACATGTGGCATATGCCCACAAAATGAATGTTGATTGTAAGAGTGCATTGTGAATTTGCAGTTTGAAATGAGCAAAATCGAGGAGGGCTCACCTACAAATAGTATACTAAATTGACCATTTACAAATAAATTAGGTTCCATAAAATTCTGAAAAGACCATCTGCTTCACATTTTATTCCAAACTGCCAGATATCTTTCATCTCTCACCTCAGTAATGAAACTCTCTCCACTGTCACTGCTTTCTGACTGGGTCCATGTCTGTGTTCCCCAGTACCTATGTTCCCCAGGAACCCTAACCCTAATATTCCATAAATTGTTACTTTGATGAGTATGGTTAATTTTGTTCCATCATATTACTTTTACAATATGGATACAATCGTTGTAGCTTACTTCTATAAAGCACACAATACAATGGAAGGTCCATTAATTTAATACGGACTGGGGAACATAGGTACTGGGGAACATCAGGTCTGGGGAACATGGGGCTGATCCCTTCTGACTCAGCATCTTTTCATAATAAGCTAAAAATAGATAGATAGATAGATAGATAGATAGATAGATAGATAGATAGATAGATAGATAGATAGATAGATAGATAGATAGAGCATCAGTAAATAATTAATAAATGATGTTTCATGTTAATACAAGTGGTTGTTGTTACTTTGTTTAAACCCAATGGTCTTTTTTTGCTTTGTGTAGTAAGCACTGCTTCTATACAGCTAATAGACTCCTGTTTGAAATAACCTTCCATGCTTAAAATGACAGAGTTGAATTTACATGAAATGACACAGCAAGAGTAGGTAGCTTTAGCTGACGTATCTCCATCGGTGTAATTTACCTTTTAACACTGTCATAATAGAAGCTAGCTGTTTGCCCACCAAAAGCACAATTTAGCCTACTATGAATTACGTTTTTTCTTTATGTGTAATCTAATTCCGGCTACTTCAGCAACCTGCCACTTCTGGCTTGTTTGCTGTATGCGGGGCTGCGTTCAGTAACAAGACGATTTTCGAGCCCCAATTGCTTTACCCTATTGAACGCACAAAAAGGCTCTTGTGGCACTGAATGTAGCCCTGCGTGAGCTGTGAGGAGTAGACTGTTCGAATGAAAATGTGGTATGGATATTAAAAAAAATAAAATAAAAAAAAAGAAAGAAAATGTGGTATGGAATTTCGCTGACATGAGCATTACCTTAATAATGAAGTGGATTGGATTGATAATGAAAAGAGCGTTGAGTGAATAGACAGATGCACTAAAATTTCACATGGTAAAAGTGGGCGGGTCCAAACTAATAATTTTTAAAAGTGAGTGGGACTTGAACTGTACGATGGCTCGGATGTCCACGGTTCAGTTAAACTGTTAAAGTCCAATTCAGTGAACTTTATTACCATGACATTGCCAAAGAGAGGAAAAGTCACTGCGAATCAGAACAAACGTTTTCTTATTGCTTTTATCTTATTATGCAACATTTCTGTTCTGGTGGGTGTGGTTTCTTCCAGTTGGGCTCCTCACTATCCACAGGGCGCGTAGGCTTACAGGGATGGTTTGATGAGTAGGTAAATAATGGAAATCATATGTTATGGACTTCACAGTCTCCAGATCTCAATTGACCTGAGCATCTGTGTAAGATTTCACCGTAATGTGCGAGACTCTATACTATGCAGGAGTTGATACAATAAACTACAATATGAGACATATCCTGATACAGGGTCGATGAGCCTGACATGAATAGAATATTATTTGAATATTCATTCATTCATTTTGTAAGCTGCTTAATCCTAATTAGGGTCGTGGGGAGGCTGACGTCCATCTCAAACAACTCTGGGCGAGGGCGGGGTACACCCTGGACAGCTCGCCAATACACTGCAGGGCGCACACACACACACAACCATTCAAACTCACACCTGGGGCGATTTTGAGCTTGTCCTTGTGTTTGACACATGCCATAACTTTTCCTTGAATTATTAAGTAGTTCAACTAAACTATTAAGTAAGTATGTTTCGATGCAGTTATTTTCCCACTCACAAACCCTGTGCTTTGTATAATACTACCTCTGGTGCTGCTGTTTAGTGTGTAAACAGTGGTAGAACTGAAAAAATGAATGTTAAATGGAAATATTGCAATATATGATATGAGCAGGCAGCACAGTGGCGTAGTGGTTAGCATGAAGCAACAGCAAGAAGGTCTTGGGTTTGCAACCCGGGCTTGACAAGGCTGTTTCTGTGTGGAGTTTTCCCTGTGTTGCTTGGCTTTCCTCCAGGTATTCCAGTTTCCTCCCACAGTCCACAGACATGCACCTTAGGCTAACTGGTTGTTCCAAATTGCCCCTAGGTGTGTGTAAATGGTTGTGTGTGTTGGCCCTGCGATGGACCAACAAGCTGCTCAGGGTGTACCCCGCCTTCGCCCAGAGTCGGCTGTGGTCTCCCTGCGAACTTAGCAGAATTAAGCGGTTTGGAAAATGAGTAAATGTGTGAATCAATGATATGAGCAGCAAATTCATGTCACTAGTATTTTGTATCATTCCCAGGAAATGCTTTTCGAAGAATAGTGTTCATCCATCCAGTTTCAGAGAAATTATATTATGCTATGTTATATTATATTTTATATATAGTTTCAGATATTCACAGGATTTATGCCAAGGAGTATTAAAGTTGTTCTGGGGTCTCTTGGTGGCGCAACCCCTTATGTACAGTTTACATTACGTCTTTCTTTCATTTTGTCACATGTCTGTAAAATGTCCCTCTAAAGGTTGTTTTGTTTGAAATTTGACAGATGTCTTGAAAATTGTAAGCAAACTAGCGTTTTTATTTTGGTTGTAAAAGTGCCTGAAACCAGACCATGCAGTGAGGCAAACATGCAATTTTGTCAAACTTAAACAAAGCGCTAGACAATAACATCTGCTTTTATATCCCACATCGCTAAATATACCACAGGCAAATTACAAGGAACTCAAACAGCGTTTTACCTGTTTCAGATGCTTACCTGTTTTCAAGCCATCAGTTACACATGTGGCACGCCAAGTGTGGTTGAAAATTCTTGGAATCAGACTGCTTGAGAGTGTTAAACATCTTTTTCCTATTTAGTTAACCACAAATGAGTGTCAGATGGAACATTGCCATATAAATGAAACAGCATAGGGAGTTCAGATCCAATATAATTACATACAGCATTCTAGGAAATTGTGCCTTGTTAGAGTGATTCCTGAAAAGTTTGAATGCTTTCTACGTTAAGAACGGGGCTGGGTTCAATTTGAGAGTATTAGAGCCCTAAGCAAGTAGAGACCTTTTAATGATTAATGATTTCTACTAAGTTGTTCTCTCTCTCTCTCTCTCTCTCTCTCTCTCTCTCTCTCTCTCTCTCTCTCTCTCTCTCTCTCTGCATTCACAACAGACTTCTTAAAGCGTCGACTGAAGGAGTATGGCCTGGTCACGCCTATCAGCACTGACTCAGGTGGCCACTTCTTGTCACATCTTCTCTCAGCACATCACAAGCAGCGTGTCAAGCGCAATGTACCTAATGTCACGGAGCCAGCAGGAGATAATCTCTTTTTCAATATCACTGCTTTTGGTCAGGAGTTTCACCTGCGGCTCCGGCCCAACACAAGACTAGTAGCACCTGGTGCCATGCTTGAGTGGCAGGACACCGTTTTGGTGCCTGGCAATGGCAAAGAGAATGACATATACACAGACCGGATTGAAAGGAGAGAGCCGCTTAAGACAGACTGCAGTTTTATTGGGAACGTCACTGGCGTGCCTGGAACATGGGTTGCTATTAACAACTGTGATGGTCTGGTAAGTGTTCTCCACAGAGTGTTCTGACCCCTAGTGACTACTCAGTCGTAATCTGTGTATGGCTCTTTATTTGCCTTGGACCCATTTGCACATTTAAATGTAAAAAAATATTTCCATACAATTGTATGTCCAACTTAATAACTGTTTAAAGTCAAAATAATAGTAAAGACAATTTCAGTATATTACAAAGCACCGCCGCTTTCTTTTTTGACTCTATTCATACTAAAATTGCCGATTTTCCGTCATGACAAATAAATATTACAAATTCGTACTACTGTTTTTGATTACAAAAAAATTATTCTGAAGTGTGAAAAGGATGTTTAATGTGTGGTTTTGCTAATTTTGTTATATTTTGACACAAAAAAAAAAAAATCACCTTTTTAATGAGATGGGCCTCTGGACGTTACGTCTGTCGAGATCCATATATTTATATATTTATTAATTTTTTGTTTTGGATTTTTCCCCATTTTTCTCCCCTAATTTTAATCGTATCCAATTCCCACCCATCAACTTTTTGCCTTCCCTATCACACGACCACCACCGAGCAGGGAGGGGTGTAAGCAAGCGCATGCACCCTCCGTAACATGCGATGCTACCACCCGCCTTTTTTTCGAACTGCTGCGCATGCATATTTAGGGGCAGCCTAACAAAGGGTCCTGGGTTCAAGTCCCGGGCTTGGCGAGGGTGTTTCTTTGTGGAGTTTGCATGTTCTCTCCATGCTTACGTGGGTTTCCTCCAGGTACTCAGGTTTCCTTTGACAATCTAGACATTAGGCTAATTGGCTGTTCCAAATTGCCCCAGGTGTGAGTGTGAAGTGTCGTGTGGTTTGACAATGCAATGGACTGCCAAGCTGTTCAGGGTGTACCCTGTCTTCACCCATAGGCTTCAGACTCCCCGTGACCCTAGTAGGATTACAAGGTTCAGCAAATGAATGAATGAATGAATGATTTAATGCAAGACTGCTGTATTGTCTGCTGAAAATGGTGCATGAGCCTGTAGGTGCAAATTTTTATATTTATGAAAGCGAGACTATTTAATCTTTATAAATAACCAAATCTGTAAATAGATTACACTCAAAACTACATACCTGTTCCTATGAGTTTCACTGTAGCTACAGAATACTTTCTAGCAACTACTAAATAACTGCCTTCAAGCTTAAATTAGTCAAAACTAAGGAGGAGTTGAAGGGTTTATGATTTGGTTATGGATTGCAGAGCTCGTGCTTTATAAGAAGGCTTCCTGCCTGTTAGATACATTCTCGTACACAAAATACACATCCAGCAGACTTAACTTCCTCTTTACGCAACATATATCCTCTGTGTAAACTTTTTTCCCCTGCATGTGGGGGCAGCATGATGTTTTGCTCATTCAGGCATGCTTGAGGCCTCCAGAACACAAATATTACTATATTAACTGTCTAAGTGATACCAATAATTAGCATAGTCAAAGCTAATTATTGTGCATCTTCATTTGAGATCAGTAGTTTATAATATGATAATAATGAAATTTCAATAACTGAAATATCGCCAAGTGCTTATATTCTTTGTTTCTCACATGCTGTCAATTATACATCAGCCATAAATATGGAATACATATGGAAAATGATGATGGCGGCAAACAAAGTGAAATGTGTAGCACTCTGACCCCATTCTAACTCAAGTTTACGCTAAGTATTATATAAACATCCTTGATGTTAAAATAAAGTACATTGTATCGCACTTTAAGACCAGCAACTGCCTGACAACACATACTGGTGCCCTGGGTGAATGTCCAAATTGATAGCAGAGTTCAGTGAACCTTGGGTCACTCCAGGATGCTGACAAATGAGCTGCTGCTTCCAATTCCCAGGGGTTCAACTACCAGTGGAGTGAGAGCTCTCTTCCTTTGCTAGGATTTACCCAGAGGCAAAAATTTTTATTTTTTTTTTTGTAACAAGAAGAAAAAATTTAAGGTTTCTCACAAACATAGGTTATATGAGATCAATAATTCTGTTCTCATTTTATTGGATGTTACGTTGGTTACACTAGATTAAGGTGTTGTGTATACGGTCAATTAAGATGTATTGACTCCTTTGTTAAAAATAGTGATTAAAAAGTGTATTTGGTTAATTAGCTTACCATTACATCGAACATGTGAGAGAAATATAACCTTCACTGAAGCAAATTTAAGACAGGAAAAAGTCTATAATGTGAGCTTAGTGCTGTTGCCATGGGTACTGATATCTCCTACCCTCATACTCTACTGTACACAATGAAAGGATAACAAAGCTGCATTTTCTTCCTGTGTGCTTTGAATTCCTTGGAGTATGCTGCCTTTTTTCGTCCACCAAGGGTGTGTTTTTTCCTTGGTTTGTGTGTTTGATAGCAGGATTATGCAAAAAGCTATGTGTGGATCTTCATGAAATTTCTACCAGAGGTGCAGCTTTGGATAAGGAAGGCAGCATACTCCAAGGATTTTGGAGATGATCCGGATCAAATTCTGCATCCAGGAATTTTTAAGGATTCTTTAACATTGTAATATAGGATGATTTCTTATAGGGAACTACTGGGCTTTGCAGAGGTTAATGCTTTCCGAGTACTCTTGTTAAGATATATGTAATGGTAGTTGTAACAAGGTGTAACAAGCTTTAATTATAGATTATGTGTAAAATTACATAATTTAATGAGGACTAGTTCCCCTGAAACACTGACTTAAGCTTGAATTAAAACCTTCTTATTGATAAAAAGAAAAATATGTTAGATATTTGTTGTGATACACAATTTACATAGAAGATACAGTATTTGCTGAAACCATGAAAGGATTGTTAACGATGCAGTACAGAAATTTAACGTTTTTCATAGTTTCTCTGCTCAGGACTTCCAGGTCAGAAATCATGCCTTGAAAACACATTGGCATCATTATTTCACACGTCATCGCTCTATTTTGCTAACTTTCATTGACTTTACCTGAGTACCCATCACCATAAATCAGGTTTATTTATTTATTTTTATTTTTTTACTGCAACCTTACGGGTAGTAAATTAATCAGCTTCCAGCAAAATCCCAAGAACCCATTAGAATCATTCCTTGGCCTCAAGATATAATTATTAGGAAATGTAACTGTTCTAGAAAATCCTCTAAAGCCTGATTAGCCTGTTAATGTTTAACCACCCCAAGCACATCCCAGAAGACTGGATCTAACAGTGAACATTGGTGGACAGCCTTTGATGTTAAGTAGCCCTCTGTCTTTCCTAGGTGTGTATTTCACTGGTCTTGATTAGAGCTGCTGCAGGTCTGGAAGTCTTTATGTGTAGCCTCAATCCTTGAGCCTGTGAAGTCTGTGGGAGCGTAGTGGAATGACCCGAACCCCTGTGGAGGAAAGGCAGAAGGAGGAGTGGACTTGCTCACATGAGATAAGAATGACTCAGTGAAAGATCCATCTGAAAAAGGAGGAAGGAGGAATCTTTAAAATGTGGCTCATTCTACTAAATAAGATTCCAGAAGCTAAGTCTAGTAGTGGATAGGCCTAAATTGTTCCATGACGTTGATGCATTTTATTTTTATTTTTTTTTATTTTTTCCCCATTTTAGTCCCTAATTTAGTCGTATCCAATTCCCACCCATCAACTATTGCCTTCTCTATCACACGAACACCACCAACCAGGGAGGGGTGTAAGCATGCATATGCCCCCTCCATGACATGCAATGCTGCCACCCGCCTTTTTCGAACTGCTGCGCATGCATATTTGGGGGAGGTCTAACACACTCGGAGGGAAAGCACTATCCGCCCCCTCGTACCAATGAGCTCACAGACGCCCATGATTGGCTGGTGATCACTGTGAGTGACAGGGAAGTGAGCGTATGCCATCCCTCCCTCCCGTGAGAGCTCGGCCAATTACCTCCCATGGACTCCCGATCACGGATGGATGTGGCATCAATCCGGATTCGAACTTGCGATCTCCGGGTTGATAGTCGCGCACCTTGTCGATGCGCCACTCGGGAGCGACGTTGATGCATAAGAACTTATATCTTTATAGATCTGCTTAGACTTTTGTCTCGTAATAATTTGTGTTGCACCAACGTATGTAGATACCTGACTGTAAAACTCTTATGCTGTAAGCCAGCTGTTGCCACAAAGATGTTAACACAGTTGTCTAGAATGTATTTACATGATGTAGCATTAAGATCACTGGATCATTTGTTTCTTTGGAAATAAAAGGCCTAGCCTTAACTTGTTCCAGCATGAAAAGGCCCGTTTGCACAGTATAACGTGTCTCTTACTAAGGATGGAGTGGATGAATTCAAGTGGCTTGCTGCTGAAAGGGCATAAATCACCACAGCCACAGTTCAAAATGTAGTGGAAGGCTTTCTCAGAAGATTGACTCTGCTATAGCAGTAAAAATCTCAGCATTTTATTCCCATGGTTTTGACATCAAATGTTTAATACCCCAGTGCAGTAGTCTGTAGCACCAATGATGTTCAGTCATCCTGACTTATCTTTAAGGGGTGTACACTGTGAAAGCAAATTGGTTAATAGCATAGCTTCCACGCAAGCCCCATTGATATGGAAAAGCTTCACACCATCAAGTAGCTTTTGAAACATCAAGTAGAACCTATGGTGTCCATCTGTCCATCCCTCCGGCGTACGTGTCCACAGAGAACCCTGTGGTGAAATTTCTCATGCTGGTATATAATCGTCGTAATGGTAATGAATGAATGAGTGATGGTAACTTCTACTCTATCTTACCATCCAAACTGTTACTTGTTTCTAGATGGCGTATTTACATGTCGAGACTAAGATCGCATGTTTGGTAACCTCATTTTTATTTCCTTCTATAAACAAATTATTATAATTAATTAATCTTGATATACATAGGATACGTGTATGGGGTTTGAGAGCTCCCACAAAAAAATTGTCATGTAAGGGAAATCATTTGGGAGCTCCGCTTTTAGGCAGTGCCTAAATCTCTATATTATATAGATATAGGCACTGCCTAAAAGCGGCACTCCCCATAGGTATCTCTATTGATAGGTGTCCGAGGTTGGTATTTTAAGAGTAGCATCTCTCCTTTTAGGGCTGAATTAACTTTAACCCTGGAGAAAATAAATAAATGTCCCCCCTGCTCGGTCAGGAGCGAAAGCAGGAAAGGTAAACACTGCCTTTTACCAGCTGCTTTTCTTGTTCATCTGGATCACCTGTCTTGTTAGTTTAATTATCCATTCAATGAATTCACATTCTGAGTTTCCATTCATGTTTGGTGGTGTTTTGCTTGGGAAAAGTCTGTCTGCCTACCTGAGTTAGATGTGTTTTTTATTTTGAGTTCGAGTCTGAGCAGTGGTGTACAAGCCTCTTTTCTTATGGCTAAATCTTTTTTGTATCAGAATATTGGTTGGAATAGGCAATATTTTGATTGCCAGAAACTTGAATTAACCCTTATAAATTGGTTGGTGCTACCAATCAATATTGGTTGTCACTAGATTTGCAAATGATAAACATGAGTCAAGTATTATGTATGATTAGGAGCTAGCTCAGACTACAGTCAGAGAAAGCAGTTTTCAAAGAGATGCTTGTTTTGTTTTTAATATGTGGTTCACCGTGTACAGCCACAAAATAGGCCCTATAACTGGACTAACATATACAGGTGTACACATTGCCCTATTTTTAGCCTTTGGGGTTAATTAGGAAATGCAAGTTATATGACTTAACTATTTTATCATGTTTCACAACCAATGGTTTTATCAAGTAATTCACATTGTTTGAAGCAACCAATGTATTTTTTGGGCCCGTTTTAACCATTTGTATTGGTTGGAATTTACCAATGTATTGATTATTTCAATATATCACTTACTGCAGTATACTCAAACTAGGTGAGCTGTACTGCTGTATGATTAACAAATCTGTATGAGATGTTACAGCACCTTGTGTCACCACATCTGGAATGCCTCCAAATAATCCACAATTATTTGGGGGCAGCAATGGCCTAATAGTTAGAGAACTGGCTTTGGGACCTAAAGGTCACTGATTCGATTCCCGTACCAGCAGGAAAAATGTATGGCAGTGGGGGGAGTGAGCTGCACCTTCCCTTCCTCCACCTTCATGGCTGAAGTGCTCTTGAGCAAGGCCTCTAACCCCCAACTGCTCTCCGGCCACCCCAATGTGTGGCACTGCTCCAAATGTGTGTGCTCACTGTTTATATGTGTGTGTGTGCTCACTTTGTATTGGTTAAATGCAGAGGCAGATACAAAAAAGGCTCTATAACGCCCAATAAAAATCCCCTTGCGGGATTACAGTATAACAATGTAAAAACAGTCTCCCTTATGCTATGCAAGAGCACTTTTCATCACAGAGTTGCATGGTGATGATGTAAGCACACTCAGGACCGGAACATTAAGGGCAATGTGAGTGCAAGCTGGTAGGGGAATGGGGAGAGGGGGCAATCATTCTTGGAAGCAGGCATCCATGTCTAATGTAAGTACACCCTAAAAGACTTTACGAAATAATGTGGAAAACTGAAAACTTTCATAGACATTGTTGGTTGTACCTAATTGACATCTCCATGATTTCTATGGAAGTGGAAATCATAATTATAGTCCTCAGCCTGGTGGAGAATATCTGATCTGAATACTGGGCTTTTGGCAGAGCTTCACACAGGCAGCTGGCCTCATGCCAGGGTTCTTGCCCCCACACCGCTTCTTTTGTCCACAACTTAGTGCAACTAATGAGGGGAGCCAGTGCTCTTCAGCACCATGTCTTTTTACATGTCTACAGCAGTTGGTGTTCCTCAGATCCATGAGCCAATGCAGTGGGGCCTTTGAACTCTTCTTTCTTCTTAGCCCAATTCATAACTTGCATTCTTCTCAAGGTGGACAAAGAATACTGTGTGTAAATCACTACTTTTCAAATATGAATTTTCTGGGGGAGCATAAGGGCATCATCATAGGTCCAGTACCTGAAGTTATTACTTTGATTATTGCATTGGTATTGGAGAATTGCTTCAAAACTGGTAGTTACGTCTTATGTTATGAATTCCCATACATGCAGAACTACAGCGGAATGTCAAACTGTTAAGTACAGAGGAGAGTAGGTAGCGATGAAGACTAGTCAGCTTGAGTTAGCTTGCTTATGTTAGTGGGTTACAGTTTTAATCCTGTCTGTCTTATTTTTTTCTAAGCCAAACAAATATACCATCTAGCCTTAAAATCAGTTCTACACAGACAGGTGGGTGGTACAACTGGGTGGTGTACATAATTTTATTGTATACACAGAACTGCAAAAGCACCCCATTTAAAAATATATAAATATATATTTAATAGCTATAGATTTTTATTTTATGACTTGTACATTAGCGAGTCACTGCAAAAACAATTTTAAATTTCCAAACAGTTTTTCCAGCACAAAATTGAATGTTTTTTATACAAAATAATTTTATGGCATTTTGCACACGCCCTTATCCCGAGCGAATTAAATTTTTCTCATTTATACAATTGAGCAGCTGAGGGTTAAGGGCCTTGCTCAAGGGCCCATCAATGACAGCTTGGAAATATTGAATCCCCAAACATCTGATCAGTAACTCAGAATCTTAAACACTGTGCCACCACTACTCATGCATGTCAATAAAGAAATAAAGAAAGAAGCATATCATGTAAGAGACTTTTCAGGCAAAAACATAATGAAGGCTACTGCGTTTTGCATGCAAATCAAGAAGCAGGAGTGATAGTCAAAATCTCCAGGAGAACCGGGGCCGGTTCTGCTGGATGCTCAGTTAAACTTACAGCTCATTACCTTGTTAAAAAAAGAATAACTGAATTACAAGAGAGGTGTACTCTGCCCTCGCCCAATGTTGGCTGAGATGGGCGCCAGCCTCCCCGCGACCCTAATTAGGATTAATCGGTTCAGAAAATGAATGAATGAATGAATTACAAGAAAATCTACTTTGGGTGTATGCTGTAGTTAATGTTAACTGTTATCCCTTTCAAGAGGTGAGTTCTCATCAACACTCCTGGGCTTCTTTCACATCAATAACTAAGTGTGAATTTATAACAGAATTCATTCACTCATGGGCAGCCAGTGGTGTAGTGGTTAGCATGTCAGCGTCACAGCAAGAAGGTCCTGGGTTTTAATGTTGGGCTTGACGAGAGGATTTCTGTGTGGAGTTTGCATGTTCTCCTGCATGTTCTCGCCTTCAGGTACTCCGGTTTTCTCCCACAGTCCAAAGACATGCAGATTAGGCTAATTGGCTGTTCCAAATTGCCTCTAGGTATGAGTGTGAATGGCTGTGTGTGTTGGCCCTGTGTCTGGTAAGCAGTTTAGGGTCTACTCCGCCTAGAATCCACCCAATTTCTGCTGAGATAGGCTCCAACCTCCCCACAACCCTAGAGGATTAAACAGTTCGGCAAGTGAGTGAGTTCATTCACTGATTTTGTTTTCTAAAAAGGCTTCTGCTGTTTTATCCAGCAGTTCAAAATTCTCTTCAGATTTCTTTCAAAATTTTCAGTAACAATGATAACAATGTATAAAGTACAATGATAACAATGTATAAAGTATAAAGTATATTTGATTTATGGTCAGTGCCCCACCTCACATCTTTGAGGATATTTTGTATTTCTTTAAGCTCACATATACAGAATCTTGAGATGCAGCAAAAAACTTTCTTTGATGGAATGAACTGGAGCCAGTTGCTTCCCCCAGCCAAGCACGACTGGGCACAAAAGTTGTATTCACTAATAGTTACTGATGTAGGCTGTTGATTCAGCCAAGGAGCTTGCGTGTTGCAGAAGTCTGACCCCTGAGCTGTTTTGGTATATGGTTTGAGGTCCAGGAAGGGAGATGCCTGAGGATATGCAGAGGCAAACTACTTCTTTAATTTAGCTTCAGCATAAACCAAGTAGAAGTAGGTCTAGCTGTGTACTTTGGTGACTTGTATTAATATATTTATGTGTTTACACATAAATGACCCTTCCAAACTTAAGAAGAGCCCACATTTTCTGTTGTCATTACCCTGGACATTGAGACCTATTCACCCAAAGAGTTCAGTTTTATTTTCAGTTAACCAGTAAGGGTTAGACACCTCTCAGAGCACTGGGTAAATGTTTGCTCTTTTTTTCTCTCTTGACAGCACAAAAAGAAACGAACGAGACAGACTTGATTCTGATGTAGTCTTTTCAAATTAGAATTAAAATGAGCTAACATCGTGCCATGTTCTCTTGTTACTGGTTTATTGGTGGGTTTTTTTCTTTGTTTTTTTAAGATAAAATGTTTCCTGAGCAAAGACTTGTTTTAGAGATTGATAACTTAGAATGTGGGAAATATCGACTTTACTAATTTACTACCAAATATTTGCGCTAAATTGGTTCTTATGATATCTTTCCCTACCATTTTTTTAAGAGAAAGTTCTTTTTCCTCCTTGGAGATGGGTAACTGTATCTTTTTTCCTTGGGTGAAAGAAATTAGTTGATATAATTTTTTGCTTAAAGTTTCTTTTTAAGGAAGGATGAAAATGGCAGGTAACGATGACGAAGGTTTGCACACATTTCTAAAACCAAATACGCCTTTAAACACAGAGGGTGAAAGGTAGCAGTGTCTAAGGCTCAATCCACGCTTTTTTTTCCGAAGGTGGGAGCGTCTTTTTTAAAAATACGTTCATACCGGCTCCTTAAAAGTTTAGACTGGAGGGCTGTCTTAGAAAACTGGACCCCTTCAGCTGAATCCCATATGTTTGTCTTGGCCAAGGGAGGCTGTCTGCTTGGCTAGCCCTGATGCTGTGGATATTAAACTGATGGAACACAGGACTCTTGAACTCTTTTTTATTTTTTTTTAAGGCTGCTATTTAGGTAATGCAAAGCTTGTTCAAGCCACCTGCTTTGTCTGCTACATAAGGCTAACACCTTCCTGGTCATATCTTTTAACCACCTAAGCTGACAACAAGGGTGTTCACATGGTGTCATATATCTGCCCATGAATTTATTAATAGTAAAGAATTGGATGTGCTCAGTGTTATAAATTTACTAGCAATTAATTTAAGTGCTTCATTGCTGCCACTAGCTTGTAGTGTAGTAATTTCTGCAACATGCGTTCTCTTGGGCAGTATATGGTATGCTAGGTTTGTACAGGTAGCTAACAGATCACCTCTATCTTTAAGTGGTTGCAAATGCTAACCATATTTTGCATAGTGTCTTTGCAGTCTTGAGATACGGAGGGAACCCACATTATTATTATTTTTTTTAAAGAAAGGAGTAAGTGAATGTAAAAGCCAAAAGGAAGTCAGTTATTAAGCAACAAGGCAACTTATTTTAACCTTGTAAATCAACTATTTTAAAGTCACTAATTGTAAAATTTTTTTGTAAAATCTACTTGTTGAAAACCAGTTTCTTTCAGGAATTTAATTAAAATAATGCAAAATAGGCAGCATGGTGACGTAATGGTTAGCATGTCCGCCTCACAGCAAGAAGGTCTTGGGTTCAAGTCCACGGCTAGTCAAGGGTGATTCAGTGTGGAGTTAGCATGTCCAAATTGCCCCTAGGTGTGAGTGTGAATGGTTGTGTGTGTGTGTGTGTTGACCCTGTGATGGTCTGGCATCCTGTTCAGGGTGTGCCCTGACTTTATCCAGAGTCAGCTAAGATAGGCTCCAGCCTCCCTGCCACACTAGTAGGATTGAGCAGTTCGGCGAATAAATGAATGAATTAATGAATTAATGAATAATACAAACTACACTAATCAGCCATTACATAAAAATCACCTGTCTTATACTATCTGCTCATGTGCCAAAACTGTTCTGATCCATCAAGGAATGGACTCCAAAAGTCCTTTGAAGGAGTTTGCTGGTATCTGCCATCGAGATTTTAAGAGCAGATCCTTTAAATTCTGTATGTAGTGTGATATCCACTTGTAATGTTCACACATTCTCACTGGTCTGCAACTCTGCAGCTCTGTACACAAGCTGTGATGCACTGTGTATTCTGACACTTTTCTATCATAGCCATCCTTTGTACTACAATAGCTTTTCTATGGGATCAGACCAGACTGAGCTAGTCTTCGCTCCCAGTGCACATCAGTGAGCCTTGGGTCTCACCAATTCAGGATCACGTTTGGTAGATACTAACCACTGCATATTGGAAACACCCCACGAGACCTGCCTTTATTGAAATGCTTTGTGCCTTTCGTCTAGCCATCCCAGTTTGTTGCTTGTCAAAGTTATTTACAGGCATTGCTTATTTTTCACACTTCCAAAACAACATCTTCCACAACTTCAAGAACTGATTGTTCACTCACCGCTCCTCCATGACAGGTGTCATTGTCACGACAAAATCAGTGTCATTCACTTCACCTGTGAGTGGTTTAATGTTATGGTTGCACTCTAGGATTTCTGTACTGGGAAAAGGTTTTTTTATTGTATTTGGGTGGTAGGCGTGCACGCAGCATTCCAGTGGTCAGAGGGAATACTCACCATGATCAGTGTGGTAAATCCATAGAACCTTGTGGAACCTTGTCTTGTCCAACCATTTACGATCCGAGCTTGTACCTAGTGTTTGTTTTCTCTCCTCCTCAACACTTCTCACTTACTGCCCTCTCTCTTGCTTCACTCTGATCTTCTGCTCTACTCGCATATCCTCCTTTCATCTCCTCTAGTCCTGCTGTCACACTTTCTTCACTCTTTCACGCTTCCCATGCTCCACTGTGCTTTCCTGCTCTGCTACCCTCCACTACTCATGCATGTCTATTTATCTAATACGGTTATATTTGCAATTGAATAACATTAAATAATTCCTAAACACCACAACTATTTGATCATATAAACATTAAGAATGTTAAAATACTATAGTAGGCACCACTAATGTTACATATTTTGCAGCCTGAAGGCATTTCTTTCCTTTATAAACTTAAGGGTGAAGTTGAGAACCTTGAGCCCCTGCTTAGCTAAAGTAATGTTACTGGCATATCTTCCTAACTAACACCAGGCATCTTTCTCTTCTTTGAGGGATATTTTAAATGACATTAGTGGCTCTGCTTATAAAGCAGTAGCCACTAAATAACTTGTTACAATTGAGAAATATTTCAGGAATAAATTCATTCTGCATTGTTCTTGCTTGAAATATAGCTTAGGTAAACTGCAAAAGAAGGCATGTTAGAAAGTGAATTTATTGTGATTAGAGTTAAATGTATGTAATATTTTATATGATTACAATAAGTATAATATATTGTTAACCATAGGGTAAACCTATTTTTAGACATAAAAAAAAATTCTAGCTATAAATTGTATTGTAATATTGGCAGATACATTTCCTAATTTTAAGAATTTGTATTTATAAGAAAAAAACAATTTATAATTCAAATTTGAAATGTGTAAAAGCATTTAAAAGCATAATAAATAATCATATATTTGATTTATAATAATCTCATAAATTATAAAATATATAATTACGGTATATATTATTTACGGTATTTCATGTTGCAGTCTGACCCAAAGATGGTAAACAATATACATTTTTTCACCCCTGTCCAGTTTCTCATTAGGTATATCCTCGGGTTTCTCTTCTTCACTGACATTTTCACAAATCCGTGTTTAGACATTTAGGTCATAATTGGTCTTCTCTGTTGTGTTTTCTGCGCTTTGCTCGTTTATGAACTTGTCAAGTTCGTTGGCTCTTGCTTGCTTTCGGTAAGTTTTGCTGCCAAGATGTTCTAGGAATGATTCCTGTGCAGCTAATTGGGTTATCAAAGGCCGGCCATGTCTCTGTGGTGAGAGGCATGTAAAGGAACCATTGCTGATTTCGTCAAGAGTAGGCTGCATAGCCGTCAGTGTGTTTCTGCCCTGCGATGGCCTGGCGAGCTGTCCAGGATGTACTCTGCC
>JBCNYH010000025.1:27286647-27307323 GCA_039654325.1 Tandanus tandanus
TATATATATAGTAATGTATGTAAGGAAGATCAGTCTAAAGGATAGAAGCCTTTTAGTGAAGTTCACTGAAACTAAATATAATTTCAGGGTAGTTGCATGTGGTTTAGATTTGTGGTTTTGTTTGGTTTGATATAAAGGTTGCCAGGATTTGCCAGGATGCGTCTCTGGCTTTCCCAGGCACCTGGATTTCCTTCACATATCCTTTTGATCCAAATCTCTACCTTGAAAATGAAGCATAACACATTTCACATCGTCAGTGGATATCACAACCAGGTTCCTCTTAATGGCAAGTGTCCTAGAGCACTTTTTTTGTATCCTGGAGACTGTGGTCAGCATCAAGTAGAGTTTTTAGTGAAACATTTGGCGTGCCTTAGACAAAAGCTCAAAATTAAGATCTCGCTGCATTTCCGTCAACATGGCCACATCTGTTTTTGTTTTGAAAGAGGAGTGTCTAGAGAATACCTAGCCTGTGTGTGTGTGTGTGTGTGTGTGTTTGTGTGTGCGTGTGGCTAATTACAGGGTCTTACCATCCATGTGAGAACCTTACCATACCTCATGGGCAAAAGAAAAAGTTGACAGCACAAGCTGCCGTATTTTGATTTGTGGTGCTGGGCAGAAATGAAAAATCCTGTCAGTTTTTTAGACTCCTTTTTTTAGGGCATCATGTCACCGAAAACCCCAGCATCTTTTTATAGTACCTTATATATGATTTATTAATTAATTGTATATGTGTAAGGCATAATCAATAAATCATTCTTCCTTTGGAGCTTGTTTTCTCGACTCCACAAAATAACGCTGTCTGTATTTATAGAGATTCAAATGTCATATCACTGAGTGGCTTTCAGAGAGACAGAAAAACAAAACAAACAAACAAACAAAAAAATAGACCACAGGGGTCCAGATGCTCCTGCCAAAAGGACCATTTCATAATATGCAAATATAGAATGATCATAGCAAGCTTGAAAGTCCCAGCTTTGGCACGGGGCAAGTTAATGTCCTGAAACCTAGTATACAGCCTCTGTGACCTTGATAAGTAGGTCAAGGTCACTCACACACAAACCCAGCCTAGCACTCATAGTAGTGAGCCAGCATACCAAGTTTGAAAGTCCCAGCTTAAGCGCACAAGTAAATGTCCGGAAACTAAAGTGTGATGGACGGAACCCATTCCTATAGCCCCCATGCCACTTTGTGGGTGGGAACTAAAAACACCACCACCAATTAAAGAAGTCAAAAAGATTTTATCATCACCTTACAGCAAAGAATGAAGAATGTGGCAGGTGTCCTCAGATGTCCTCAAATTCAATTTGGGAATTTGGGCCCCTATTTTTGATCAGTGTCCTGCTGAAATGTCCATCCATCCATCCATTACCTTGATTCTGTGGGGATTTGTCAATTTGCAAACCTATTTGAAAAAATAAAAAATAACCTGTTGCATTCTCTTGCAGTAACTGTTACGGTAATTATGATTAGGGCTACTGGAAGGGAATGCAAAAACGCCATGGCTCTTAGGGGGCTTTGTATGTATGCCTTACCTGGACTTTTGTACAGTGATTTGAAGATCAGCCTGTGTGCCTAAGCCGAGTGTATGAGCAACCAAGTTTGGAAAAAAAGCTTTAAAATGCGCCTAATACTTATAAGTAAAGTACTGAATAGGTACATTCAGCAAAATCCCCTATTGTTTCACTCCACCCTGTGGAGATTACAGTTTGCTAGCTCAGCTTGTTACATTTACAAGGCTGCATTTGTATGCTTATAAAGTGTTCCAGCAGTGAAAAGTGCGGAAGACCGCTGCTTCTGCCTTTATTTCTTACTGCCATGCCTAAGGAACACCATGTAAACTGCCCCATACTGCATCTTTTACCTCCCTTTATGTTGGTAACATGCTGTTCAACCTTAATTGCTGATTCCAGTAGACAGCAAAAAGAACCAGCTTAGGCCTTCAAAGAGAGTCTTGTTAATCTGTGGTTTCATGTGCGGGAAGCTGATCAGCCCCCATTTTCCAAAGGTAAATAAAACTGCATGAAAAAGTTTAAATCCAGTCACACACTGTTGAAACATGTAACACTTATTTTATTCTTCTTTTGGCATCAGAAAAGGTGCACTGTTCTAAACATACAGGATATACTATTCATGAAAATTGCTACAACGTCCCAAATCATACAGTGAAAGCACTTAGGGTCTATTTTGAAGCCAAAGTAGCATACTAACTGATTAGTAAGTCCCTACATTTTTGTGTTGGAAAATGTCTCATGAATTGGTGCAGTTTTCAAAGCAGAGCTATACATCACTTGTGTGTGAGTGTGTGTGGGATGCACCAATGAAGCTCAACTACTTCCAGCAAGTGCATGGTACAGTTCCATCACTAGGCAACATGCCCATGCCGGCTGCCATCAGTATTCATTTAAAAGCTGGCTGGCTGAGCATCTTTTCTGTCTGTGTTCTGTCTTTATTTCTGTGTTACGCTAGTTGTGAAACCCCCAAGGGAACAAGAAGCTGAACCAGAAAGTAGTGGGCCAGGTTGCCTGAGTAGGGACATATGCACAATGCACACACACACACACACACACACACACACACACACACACACACACAAACACACAGGCTGTGAGTCTCTAGTGTGGGAGTGAAGTCCTGTATTTCTTTGAAGTGAAACCACAGAAACGATGTTTACTCTATTGGGAGGCAGGTGGAGCAAGAATGTGTATGTAATGATGGGCCGCACGAGCCGAGGAATGTGCTTCACAAACCCTGTACTGTAGAATCAAAATCCACATGCCGAGCTACTCGAGAAATGTACCTTAGTGCCCACACTTATGAAGGACGCACTTTAGACTGTTGGATTATGTGAAGGACTCACATGGCTCATTAATGGCATTCTTTGATACCATCCACTTATTTGTATTCCAAAGCGAGGTCATTTATCTAATAGAATGAAAATATCTAATGATATCTAATGTCTCTCGTGAAACTTGTAATATGCAAGACATCTTTGTAACTCATCAGGGAAAATTCTTTTTTCAAAACAGTTCCTTTCTTTCTTTTCTTTTTTTTTTTTTTTACAGAGCCCGGACTTAATGTTCCTGTGGCATTAGACAACATCAGCAGAAAATTGAACCGCACAGCCAGAAGACGCCGGCACGCCGGAGATGATGATTACAACATTGAGGTACTTCTTGGTGTCGATGATTCTGTGGTGCGATTTCATGGAAAGGAGCACGTACAGAACTACCTGCTCACCCTCATGAACATTGTGAGTATTATCCAGCATGAAGTTTAATTACTCCAAACCCCTCGCCACCCACATGTAGAACTTAATAATTGCCTTCCAGCTCTGGTACTATAGACAATAATTTCAGTGTTAAGATTAAAAGGTGGTTCAAAGAATCCTTTGAGTGTGTCGAAGATCACAGCAATCACTGGTAATTTTGTCCTCATGTGAATTCAGACTACTCCTGTTTTTAGGCTGGTCTTCTACGAAACATGCTTTTCTCACTTCACTGACAGTAAACCTAACCTAACCTTAACCTAACACCTTCAGTTCAGTTTAGTTGCTTTATGGTATTAAATGTATGGAACATAACCACTGAGCTTCAACATGTTTTATAAGATGCAGTTTGGCAGCATGGCAGGGGACTGTTATTTAAAGCATGGAGCTTTTCCAAATACAAAATTGGAAACCGCTCCATTCATCGAGCACTGACAAACATACTTTGAGCTTTTCCTTCCTTCTGTGTTAAATACCTTTTCATTTACATAACTTTCTAAAAAAAATGATAGTGTTATTAGGGATATTTAATAACTTGGCAACATACACCAGGCCTGAGGCACATAATTGTTTAAGTACATACTCCATGGGAACAGGGTGGCGTAATGGTTAGCATGTTCGCCTCACAGCAAGAAGGTCCTGGGTTTAAGTCCATGACTTGGCGAGGGTGTCTCTGTGTAGAGTTTGCATGTTCTCCCCGTGCTTATGTGGGTTTCCTCTGGGTATTTCGGTTTCCCCTCCCAGTTGCTACGCACTCTCAGGTATGGCTCACAACAGCATAAACAGTGAGAAAAGTGTCACAGTGCTCAACTGTAAATTGTACTAGCTAACTAGCCAAGCTGGCAGACATGCGGCTAGAACATTGGCGTGTGCCAATCAAACAATAGTCATTCAACTTATCAGATGTCAATGATGCAATAAGTCGTCTCATAGAAAAATACTAAGAATTAATTGATGGCTTTTCACCAATCAGAAGACAGAAAATATTTTTAATGAGTAATAATTATTTTTATTTCTCGAGAGTTGACCAATCACATCATACTGTTCCTGTGTAATTAACCCTAAGATAGTGAACCAGCCAGATCGCACCATTCCTGTTTAGTATACTTAGTAATTGACTTTATTCTGATTGTTTGAAAATTACTTCTTCCTATACCGGCCCTTGGCTACTATGTAGACATACTGTGGTGTTTAATGGGGTATCCTAATGACTCGCTGATTGCATGCCAGCATGGACACCATGCTCAGTGTGCCAAACTCTTATTTTCTAGCGTTTGTACAACTACACATTATTATTCCTGTCACTTCAGGGGAAAAAAAAACAACTTCTGTTAGTGTTGACTGTGGCAGTAGGAGTCTCCTGCCATGCCATTAGTAATGCACAATGGAAATAGATCACTGCCAGGGTTTAACAGCTGAGGTTTATTTTAGAAGAATCATTTTAATAGCGCTTTTATAAACCGGAAATAAAATTGATCATCACTGGTTGATTTGTATCACTCCCTGAGACCTTTTTAATCAGATGAACACTGAATCTTCCACCAATTAGCTGACACAATAACCCCCATTTTCCCTTGCCCAATGTCCCAATGACCCCCTCTTCTACTTGGCTTTATTATTTTTTTAACTCCTGTACCAACAACAGCATTTCCGCCCAGGCGAGAGGTGTGAAGAGGCTGGCATAGTGTTTCAGTATATTGATAAGTTATACAGTAAGTGAACGTTCTGCAGTGAATTTAATTAAGGGCATTTTCATCACTTTCACGAGTGAGACATAATTGGACAATTGATCACTGGATAAAGACCACTTGATTTTTTTTGTAATCTTCATCTGTCCAGTGTTAGTGAACCTGTGCAATTATCACCTCAGATTATTTTTCTTGACAGGAACCTGGATGTGGACCTCTGCTGTTGGAGCCCATCCACCCCAAGTTTCAATGTGTTGTGCTTTTCTGCCCACTGATTGTAAAGACTGGGTTGCTGTAGATTTCCTGTCATCTTAATACAGTCTGCTTATTTTGTTACTAGACCATCCACACACACAGAATTTATTTATTTATTAATATTTTTTTCCCTGTTCTGTGTAAAAACTAATTGTTTTGAGTAAAATGCCCCAGAGATCATCAGCTTATGAAATACCCAGACCAGCACATCTGGGACCAACCTCCATGCTATAATCAAAATCACAAAGATTACACTTTTACTTCATTCAAATGTTTGATCTGAACATTAACTAAAGCTCTTGAGCTGTATCTGCTATCCACTGCTGCAGCATGATTGGCTGAATGCACAGCTGTATAGGCGTACACGTGTTCCTAATAAAGTGGCCGTTCAATGTATTTATAATGCCAACAGTACAAAAGTTTACATACGCTCATCATGGATATTAATGTCATGGCAATATTGGGTTTTTGATTATTTCTGATTTGATTATTTCTGATTTGATTTTTTTCTATTTCTGTTATCTTTTTATTGAAGGGTTTAGTGTCATCATGCTTGGAAGAGCTGTCTAAAGCCTTCAGAAAAGGGATGTGGATGATTATGAGTCGGGCAAGGGGTTTAAAAAAATCTGAATTATTTGAAATGAATAATTTCACTGTCTGGAAAGGAATCCTGTGCAGTTGTGGCTTAGTTGTTTGGTTACTGATCCGATGGGTTACTGATCCGAAAGTCAGCGGTTCAGTACCCACCATCACCACTGTTGGGCCCTTGAGCAAGGCCCTTAACCCTCAATTTTTGCTCAGATGTATAAAAATGATAATTGTAAGTTGCTCTGTATCAGAGCATTTGCCAAATGCTGTAAATGTAAATCCAATTTACAACCCAATACAAAAAAGGCATACCAGTGTTGATACTCACATGCCCAGAGAAACTCTGTATTGCTGTCATTTTGCAACAGAAAGAGTGGCTTTTTCACTTATCTCGAATATATTGCTCCTAGACAGTACTGGTTATCATGGTTATAATTTTATTCACATGCCCAGAGTGACTCTCTGGTATAGCACCACCATCTGGCAAACAAAAAGAATAGCTTTTTCACCGATCTTGGATATATTGTTCCTCAACGATTCATCGGATTCATGTCAGGTATGCTATAGTTATTTACTGTGAATGTGATTTCCCTTATCTGAGAGGGGCATCCAAAATATATAGATTTATATGCTTTGCTTTCTGCTTAAAAAGCGGTGCTCCCATATGATTTCCCTTACTTGACAAGTTTATCGTGGGAGCTCTCAAACCCCATACACGTATCCTATGTATATCAAGATGAATTCATTTTAATAACTTGTTTATAGATGGTAATAAAAATGAGCTAACCAAACACGCAATCTTGGTCTCAACATGTAAATACACCATTTAGAAACCATAGGTTTAGAGAACATTTCAATAACACAAGAATATCATTAGTTGTTTATTTATTTCACGTCACATCACGCGGCTCTTGTTCTCTATATTACTCTCTCCCAGAAATTTTTTGAATGTTTTTCCTTTTTTGAGATATAAAATTTTCAAAGAATAACACAGTGTGTACAAGGACATACAGATGCACATACAGATGCACGCTATTGGTTTTTCTTGTTGCAACTCAATGATTAGACTGATTATTTATTTATTTATTTATTTATTTTTTTCCCAACGGTGCTCTGCTAGTGTGATGTTTCGCACACACTGGCATAACCAGAAATGTATTTTTGGCCAGACCTTAGCAAAAGTGAGGTTCGACTTTCACTCGTGGTCCATAACTAGCCTACACCTTTTTTATAACTTATTGCAGAAATTATTGGCAGATTGGACACATTAAAGCAAACCAAGCTCCATTTTTTGATTACAAAGAAATGGAAGTAAATTGTGAATATATTGTGAAAATTCATGAGCATTTTTATTCATCAAACACATTAACCAGAAATACCATGAAATAGCAAACAGGCGTTTCTGTGTGGAGTTTGCATGCTCTCCCCATGCTTGTGTAGGTTTCCTCTGGATACTCCGGTTTCCTCCCACAGTCCAAAGACATGCACATTAGACTAATAGGCTACTCCAGATTGCTTGTAGATGTGGGAATATGTGTGGATGGTTATGTGTGTGGGCCTTGCGATGGTCTGGTGAGCTTTTCCAGGTACACCCCGCTTTCGCCCAGTGTCAGCTGAGATGGGCTCCAGCCTCCCTGTGACCCTAATGATAGGATTAAGTGGTTCAGAAAATGAATGAGTATGCGAAAACTCAATGGGGGGCTTGATGATACAATAACTAGCCCTGTCACCTCACATCAAGAAGGTTCTGGAATCAAACCTCGGGCCCAAATGAGGTCTTTCTGTATAGAGTTTGCATGTTCTCCCTGTGATTGCATTGGTTTCCTCTGGGTGCTCTGGTTTCCTCCCAGAATCCAAAATGTGGTATAGGTTCTGGCAATTCTAAATTGTTAAGAGATGTGAATGGTTCATCTCTGTGTTAGCCCTGTGATAGATTGGTGACCTGTTCCGGGTATATGCAATCTCTCAACCGACATCAGCAATATTGGCTTCAGCTTCCTCCATGTCCCTGATGAATAACCTGTATTGATAATGGATGGATCAAATGAACTTAACGTACACAGAATACAGAGAGTATTCTTGCCTTCCACATTCTAAAGAAGCAATTACACCCATGATCAGGACAAAATTAATATTGAAGATGGATAAATAATTAAATATTGCAGATTTTTAGTTACCAGAATACATGCGTGACATATCAAACAAGTTTAATGTCATCTACAGCCTACAAATAAATACACTTCACCCTCGATTTCCCGGATTATTAGGGGAGGATAGGCTGTCCGGGAACCTTAAAAGTCCGGCAATCGCTAATGTCCGGGGTCCCTACCGTTTTCCGACATTTACCATAATCGGTCCGGCAATCGCCATTATTCAGCAGTAGTCCCAAACTTTTACAACACTTATCCGATACTCAATACACAATATTGTGTTTCCACAAACTTAAGGAGCGTATCAGCACATTCTATTATCACATTCATTTTAAATGTGGGTTCCGTCTCGTCGTCACTGTCCTCACTTTCACTTTCACTGATGCCACAATATGTTCATCAGACATTATTTTGTGCCCCTCTGCTGCTTCATTTTCGTCCATCCATTCGGACAGGAACGGGCCCGACAGGAGGGAAGTTGGAAAATCTTGACCGACCCGGACTTACATCATCGATTTCCGGACTTGTCTGAGCATTTTTCCGGCAATACCAAATAATGTCCAGCGCTGGATTTTGTACGGGAAATCTGAAATCCGGGAAAAAGGGGTACGGGAAATTGAGGGTGAAGGGTACCATAGCTTACAACATGAATATATTTATGCCCATTTTTTCATGTCAAGAAGTAGCTACAAGAACTGGTCCAGTTTTAATTGAGGGGCAGTCGTGGCCTAATAGTTAGAGAAATGGGTTTGGGACCTAAAGGTCGCTGGTTTGATTCCCGAACGGGGATTGAGCAGCACCTTTCCTTCCTCCACCTTCATGGCTGAAGTGCCCGTGAGCAAGGCACCTAACCTGTTTACATGTGTGTGCTCACTTTGGATGGGTTAAATGCAGAGGCAATAATTTCCCTACCAGGATTAATACAGAATATCAAAAATAAAAAATAACTAAATAAAACTAAAGCCAGCAAACAACATAAATCAACAAAAATACACTTTCAAATCACACAAAAGCATGGCGCAATCAGCTGCACTGACCAAACATTATAGTTGCTTTAATATTTTGGAATATTTTACTAGTATGTTTGAAATCTTTTTTCATTCATTTACTTGCCAAATTAATCCTACCAGGGTCATGAGGTGGCTGAAGCCTATCTCAGCCGAGTCTGGAGGAAGGCGGGTTACACCCTGAACAGCTCGCCAGCACATCACAGTGCCAGTGCACACACAACCATTCACACTCACATCTAGGAGCAATCTGGAACAGCGAATTAGCCTAATGTGCATGTCTTTGGACTGTGGGAGGAAAGAGGTGTACCTGGAGGAAACCCACACATTAATTGTGAGAACAAGTAAAGTCTACACAACCCTCGAACCTAGGAACTTTTTGCTGTACGGCAGACATGCTAACCACTATGCCACTGTGTTAAATCTAGTAGTGTCAAAGCTGTCATGATAAGGATAACGTCAAGATTAGGAAAATACAGCATTTTGTGCAATAAATCCTGACAGCCGTGAAGTATCGCATGCAAAGGAACAATAAATGGAGTTCACATGGAGAACAGCCAACTTAGCTGTGTTTTGTGTTTTGGTAAATGTTGTACTGTTTAAAATCTAGATGATAATCTAGTTTGTTCAGGTTTTAGGAGTCATGAGTGAACTTCTAAAGGACATGCTTCCTTATTCATCATGTAGTGTAACAGGTTCCAGCATGCAGTAGTGTGTAACAAATGCTTTGCCAAAACCATTGCTTTGGTGCTTCTGGCACACGCATTATTAAATGTCTCTCTCAGTTTATATTGTAGGAGCACAGTGTAGCTCTGGAAGTCAAACGGATTGATCTCATTGCCCACAAAAAATATTCCTTTAAAAAGTTTTCACATTGTGTTGTTTTTCCACCAAATCTAATTAAAAGTTTTATTTACTGGGATACAAATTATAGTAAAGGGTACTTTGGTACTTCACAAATTTCACTTATTTGTAGAAGAAGCGATGGTCTAGAGCACTACATCTAAATCATCTGATGGTAATTTACTAAGCCTTAATAAAAGCTTGTGAGCATCATATAGCACTGCTGTGAGTATAAATATTCCTGTCTGAATGTGTGTGGGGATGTTGTGCAGTCTTCTTCCCAGGTCTTTGTGACTCCAATCCTTTTGTTTAGCTTCCACATAATTTTATATTCAGTTCCTGAGAAAAGAAATGTGATGACTCTCTTTTTTTGGAGGCAAGCTCCACACTTTTCATTGTTTCATTCTGTTCAGATAAAATAATAACTGTAGAGGTTTACATTTCAACATGGCTTTTAGCTAAAATATTTGTTAATCATTTTTTTCCAGGTAAATGAGATATACCATGATGAGTCACTAGGTGTCCACATTAATGTAGTTCTTGTAAGGATGATCATGCTTGGCTATGCAAAGGTAAGACACTGTAAATTTTTCATGCTTGCACAAAAAAAAAAATTGAGAGGTGAACCTCTGATGAAATTTAATTAAATTTTAGAATTTTCCCCTTTTTTTCCTGTTTTAAACTGCCATTTAGGCTTCAATTTTGGTTATTTTGCTTTTTTGGATACTGCTAATTTCGACAAATTCTAACATGTGCTATTTTCAATTATTTCACCTCAGTCCATTAGCCTTATTGAACGTGGGAACCCATCGCGCAGCTTGGAGAATGTGTGCCGCTGGGCCTTCGTACAGCAGAAAGAGGATCCAGAACATTCTGAGCACCATGACCATGCCATCTTCCTCACACGCCAGGGCTTCGGTCCAACTGGCATGCAGGGTAAGAAATCTTCCTCACCCATTAACTTCACATCACTCATCACTCACTCATTTGCCGAACCACCTAATCCTATTAAGGTCGCGGGGAGGCTGGTGCCCTTTCTCAGCCGACACTGGGCAAAGGCGCAGTACACCCTGAACAGCTTGCCACAGGGCCAACACACACACAACCATTCACACTCACACTCACACCTAGGGTCAATCTGGAATAGTCAGTTAGCCTAATGTGCATGTCTTTGGATTGTGGGAGGAAACTGAAATACCCAGAGGAAATCCATGCAAGCAAGGGGAGAACATGCACACTCCACACAACACAGGACTCGAATCTGCCACCTTTTTGCTATGAGGGAGACATGCTAACCACTTCTCCACCTTGCAGCCCAACTTCACATCATCTCCATATTTCACACCTACACTGATTCACACTTGGCTGTTTACCTCCACATAAATCTACACTTCTGCCTTTTCAGTTTAAACAGCAGAGCAAATACAATTGTACCTTAATTGATGTAAAATATTTGTTTCTGTGTTTTATTTTGTTGTTGTTGGAAAACAATAATGGAAGATGTACAATTATTAAGCGATCATATGTAATTGAATATTACCTTATAATTTTAATACAAGTGTTTAGTGGGGCGGCACGGTAGCGTAGGGGTTAGCACATCCGCCTCACAGAAAGAAGGTGAATCTTAATGCACTAAAATGACTTTTTGAGTCATGTACATGTATACATACACACTCGATCAAACAAAATTTGAAGTAGATATGACAAAAAATCGCAATCTTACCTCAAGTATTGTATCTCAAGCTTATTTAATTTATTTACAAGATTTTTTGAGTAAATTAAATTCATTGAAAAAGTCAGTTTGTTGCATTATGATACATGTTGTGTTAATGGATCAAAATTAGGGTGGAATCCTAACATTTCTTGTTTGAGACTCAAATAAATAAAAAACACCAGAGTATGTTTTGATAGAAGCTTATACTTACAGTCCTCTTTCTTGGATTAAACAACAATTTTGACAGTTCGCAACAACTCTGAGGCAGCATGCTATAAACAGGATTACTGTAGAGCCTGGCCTAAAGAAATCTGACACATCTCCCTGTCAGACATTGATTTGATTGCATTTAATGAATTCTAATCATTACATTTCACTTATCCTAAGTGACTTAATGTCTCATTATTGTACACAAGCACGTTTTTATAGCACAGGGAATCCACGTCCTCTGTCATTATACAGCTTTCATCTTTTGCCCATTTCCCCCCCCTGTGAACTGTTTATAAGGCAAGCTAAAAAGCTGTAAACATGTGAAATTCAGTTAGGAGTTCCTTTATTGCACTTTAGACAGCTGTTCCCTTTTTGCTTTTTCAGTTTTGTCCAACCTTTGCATTTTCAAGAGGCAGTAAAATAAACAGCAGCAGAAATTGTTTTTTATTATGAAATTGTGGTATGAAACACATTAGAAAGTACAATGGAAACCATGGAGGCGCTACAGTGCAATTTTAATATTAGACTATGGCCATGCAGGTACCAGACAACTGACCATCATGCCAATATGTGGGCCTTAAAAACAAGTCTAAAATGTCTTTATATACTGTAGCATTACATGTTTTTCCATTGAAACTTTAAGGCAGGCAGCACGGTGGCATAGTGAGAACAGATCCCTGAACTCATCCCCACTGAGCATCTTTGAAACTGGATTGCTGACTCTTCACTTCAGCTGAGTGCCTGATCTCCGAAAGCCCTTCCAAGAAGAGGAAACAAATGAGGAACTAACTCTGTATGTGCCCATGGTTTTGAAATGGGATGTTCAGCAAACGGCAAGAAGGTCCCAGGTTCAAGTTGTAAGGACAGCAAGGGCGTTTCTGTCTGGAGTTTGCATGTTTTTCTTGTGCTTGCGTGGGTTTTCCCCGAGTATTCTGGTTTCCTTCCACAGTCCAAACACATGCACATTAGGCTCATTGGCTGCTCCGATTTGCCTCCAGCTGTGAGTGTGAGTGTGAATGGTTGTGTGTGTGTTGGCCCTGCGATGGACTGGCAAACTGTTCAAACTATTCTGCCTTTGCCTAGTGTAAGATAAGATGGGATACAGCTTCTAGGAGGATTTATCATTTTAGCACATGAATGAATGAATGAATGAATGTTTAACAAGCACATATTGGTGTGATGATCAAGTGTGATGGTTATACTTCTGACCATATAGGGCAATACCCTTCTAATAGGTAACAATTTGTCAATAAACCAAACCATCTTTTTGATTTGTCCACAATAAATATACAGTAGGAATCCAATTGCATTTTAGCCGTTAAACAAGAGTTAGAAAATAATGAGAAAAGATGAGATAATGCCAGCAAGGAACTAGGTTATATATTGCAAAATTGTAAATAAGGAACAAATTCAGCCACTATTGTAAAAAAAATTTGCAGTTTATTATTTCATCGTCATATAGAGTCATAGATGATCTTTCAAACCAGAGAAGCAAACACATTTTTCCTAAATCTATCTTTCACATTAAGTGAATTCTGTGTAATTTTTTCTTTTTACTTTTTTACTTTTAAATTACCCCCCCTCAGTGATTGCTTAAATATCTTTGCTGATTATCTTAGTCATGCTCCAGTTAAATTTTTTGCAGGTGCTTTAATGAAACCATGGCGCAGTCCTGTGAATTTAAATAACTCTGGATAGCCCACAAAAGTTCAAAAGACCTGACTTTGATGAAGTGAGGTCATAAGTGCTAAAGTGCTAAAGCGCTTACAGAGTTAAGTTACTCCAGTTAAATAGTCATTTGTGTGCAGTGCTTCCTACACTGATTGCTTTATTACAAAGCCATCACCCTGCGACAGATCAATTTTGGTGTTGGTTTCATGGTATATTACTCTGGCAAGTTTACACTGATGAAATTCTGTGATATGACTCAGAATGCACTTATCATTGAGTCAGCATAGAGCTAACCTGATATTTTCTCTAAATTATAGGCGTGATGAAGCTTTTTATTTTTAAGCTTAATGGTCTGTTAGTTTTTTCTCTCAAATGAGGCTTTCAGATTATTTTCTGTTTGTATGTATGTTTGGATCTGTTTGAGTCATACAGCGTAAATTGTATTATTGTTTACAATACAGCTATGGAAATCTTTTAAATGGGATTTAAATTGAATTTTTTAAATGAGATAAGTTGTGTCTTTTTTTTATATAGCTGTATATATCCTGTCTACTTATTCAAGTTAGCAAGTTCTCCTTTATTTATCACAGGGAAACATTCTGACATAATTGTCCACAGTCTGCTTTTGAAGTACTTTTGGCTCCAGATATTCCCTAGATTTTTTTAAATATGTATAGAAGTATCACTTTGACTTAAGAACCCTCACCAATCAGAATCTATTTATCAGATAAGCTGATAAATCCAGCCAGCTGAAGTTACACAGCCAGTTGACATTACATAGCAAGTGAATGCATACATGTTCTGATTTATAACCTAGTTTTCGTTTCCCCTCCTCATCCCAGGCTATGCTCCTGTCACTGGGATGTGCCATCCAGTTCGCAGCTGCACGCTCAATCATGAAGACGGCTTCTCCTCCGCCTTCGTAGTGGCCCATGAGACTGGACACGTGTAGGTTTTTATTAGTCTGCAGTATCCATTGTGCATAAACAGTTTCAGAAGGCTCCCTTTTTATGAATCATGATTATGATTTTATGATTGTAAAAAGCGCTATACAAATAAAACTGTTTAGTTTATCGTCGTTTTAGCTTGTTGTTTATATTATGAATTCAGAGAAAGGGTTACTTTTAATATTAAAGTTTTTATTTGTTTACATTCTGAGGAGAGACATGAGTCATGATATCTACTTAAACAGTATCATGCAATCAAGAGGATGGTTATAGTGAATAATGCCCTTCAGGGTCATGGCTCTGCCAAATCACCACCATGCTGTGATTCAATATAACAGCAAGTTTGAAAGTGTAATATTACTTTTACACACACATTCTCTGAACAGGAAATTAATATAAGGTTACTGACATTTCTGACACAATATGGCCAAATGTTTTGTTTATTTTTGCTCAGCTAGCAGAAAAAGATTCCAAGGAACCTGCACACACTCACTGGCTTGCTAAGTCACATTCATTTGTACATCCCTGTTAAACGGGGTTTTAGTAAAATTTGCACCGTTTCTTCTTTTTTGTCTTAATCTTATAAGCTTAAAATTTAAAGTGAAAAGTGAAGTTCAAGAAAAATATTTTGTTTGCTATTTCCACTGATTCAATATCCATACTAGGAAGTGAAATTTTATGTGGCAAACCAATTTAGCTACATTGACCACGGTGCATTATTTTTTAATATACACTACATGGGAACATAAGAAATAAACACAAAAATTTTGATTTTTATTGTAATTTCTTACATTTTTAAAATCAAGATGTATGCAGGTGAGCTCTGACTGCATGCTCAAGCAGATGCAGAATAGATGTGTAACAGTGTCTCCTTGAATTTCTTTAAGAATTTTAGTATTCTAAATAGAAACATGAAGAAAAGAAAACCAAAATGAGATTTTTATGCCTGCCTGCTGGTGATAGACAAGGTTGGAGGCGTTATGGTTTCAGATTGTCCATACGTTTCTGTCTATGTACGTCTGGCCATTCTTGTGAACAAGATATCTCAAGCACACTTGGGAGGATTTTGTCTAAAATTTGCATGAATGTCTACCTTGACCCATGAATTAACTGATTAGATTTTGGAGGTCAGAGGTTAAAGGTCAAGATCACTGCAGTCTCAGGTGTGCCATTTTATAGATTTTCTTCAAACTTTACATAAAAGTCAACTCTGAGTCAAGGATGAACTGATTAGATTTTGGAGGTCATACATATGATGACAAAATTATGAGCCCCTGATGAAATTTAAAGTTTTCTTCAAATATTTTCCCAAGTGCTTTTTAACAGAACAGGGTAATTTTTAACACAGCGCTGTTGTGCTATGATTTGCTATAACTCTGTAATGATGCCTTCTCAAATGACTCTTACACTTACTGAGGTTTTTGTACTGTGTGTACATTGGGAAATAACCCTCATTTTTAACTTGATTTTTACAAGCTTTGAGCATTACAGAGTTAAAGCATATCATTGCACAACAGTGGTTTTCACTATGGCTCAACAAATTGTTCTTCGGTTGGAGATAGGCACCAGCCCCGTCGCGACCCTGGTAGGATTAAATGGTTCGGCAAATGAGTAATGAGTGATGATGAATTTAAATTTCTTCAAACCATTCCTAGTTTTTCTGATTTTGGGTGATGTATAGTAAACATGGAGGGCTGAAAAGCAAACACTTCTGCATTTTGTACCAACCTTTCATTTATTTTACTGGATCTAAAGTAAGGCCCTTTTGTTAGCTTCTTGTACTAATGCACAGCATTTCAACAGCTATATATTTTGGACACTGTGTTTAGTTATTCTTTTGGGCAGCCACTTTTCTAACAATAATTTGCAAACACCGAAGAACAAAAGAATTTCTGAAACAGTGACTTCTGTTTACTAGAATGACTGCTGTGCATAATGTTCCTAATGTTATTTGTAATTATTGCACTTCAATTTTCATGAACATTTTCTGTAAGAACACACGCAGTGATGCACAATTTCAACAAAAGTGCTTTTGTAGTCCTAACACATTGTAATTTCTCTCCTACTTTTGTGTATTTAGAATGGGAATGGAACATGATGGACAGGGCAATCGTTGTGGTGATGAGACAGCCATGGGAAGTGTCATGGCACCTCTGGTGCAAGCTGCTTTCCACCGCTATCACTGGTCCATGTGCAGCGGTCAAGAGCTGAAGAGATACATTCAGTGAGTCACCAGCTGCCTCTCTCTCTCTCTCTCTCTCTTGCTGTGTCCTCTCTTTTCTTTAAAAATGATGGGCCCATACAGTGGCATGTGCAATTATAATTATTACTCTAAAATGTGTTTTGAATAACGGCAGTCTAATATGTCTTATTATATATAATTATTAAACACCATTATTTCTGTTTCATTACATTTATCTAGCAGCTAAGCATAACAGTGTCCTTATAAAATTGTTGCATGAACTCATGTACTTGACACTAAAAGTAGTAGTAGTACTAGGGTCACAGGGTTGTCAGCCATCACTGGGCAAAGGCAGGGGACATCCTGAACAACTCACCTGACCATCGCAGGACCAACACACACACAACCATTCACACTTACACTCACACCTAGGGGCAATTTGGAAAAGCCAGTTAGCCAAATGTGCATGTCTTTGGACTGTGGGAGGAAACCAGAGTACCCGGAGAAAACCCACGCAAGCACGAGGAGAACATGCAAACTCCGCACAGAAACGCCCAAGCCCAGGAATCGAACCCAGGACCTTCTTGATATGAGGCAAACGTGCTAACCACTACCCCACCGTACAGCCCTGTCTTCATTCTTATAACATTTTAAAAATGTTTGTCTGGTTTGTACATAGTGTATAGCAAAACACCTTCAGGGCGTGTGGTTTACTTTTGTTTCTGTAGGCTAAACAGATACTGTTAGCTATACAGCCCTTAGATCAGCACAAAATGCAGAGCTCACCTTACCTGTCGTGGTTAAAATATGTAAATTTAAACTATAAAAAAATCTTATTTTAGTTTGCTTTTCTTTGTTTCCAACACCGTTACACGGCTGTTCTGCACCTGCTCTTGTGTGTGCCCTGACTTCACCTGGGTCAGTCATGATTTAAAAAATGTAAGGAAGAAACAATAAAAATCAAATTTTAGTGTGCTTTCTTTTTGTTTATGTTCCCAGGTAGAATATGGCTCTTTATTTGCACTTAGTCCCATTTGCACTCTATTAAAAATATATATATATATATTAACAATTTTCTGGCATGAAAGTCGGACATATCTGGTCAAGTTCAGTTACTGGCTTCACAAAAAATATTACAAATTCATACTACTGTTTTTGATTACAAAAAAAAATATTTTGAAGTGTGAAAAGGATGTTTTGGGGTTTTGCTAATTATAGCATATTTTGACACAAAAAAATTGCCTTTTTAATGAGACGGGCCTCTGAAGGTAATGTCTGTCAAGGTCCATATATTTGATATCTTGGTCTATATGAGGTACATACCAGAAAACATCTGTACTTGGATTTAGTAAACTGGAAAGAAAGTAACATTGGTTGCACTCAATTAAAGAATTGTCCTAAAAAATCCATACAAGTAGTTCTATCAGCATGAATAAAACACAGATGAAATGTCTGTCAAACCAATTACATGTTACGTTCATTTATAAATTGGTTCACATGTCAGTGGAAAAAAAAAAGCACTGAAGCCAAGACCGAGTCTCATGAATATTTATCACTTCTGGACATGCTCAGTGGACACTTTTCCAACTTCCTTGATTTTAGCCACAGGTGACGTAATGTGTCCGTCAATGTTAAGTGACTTTAATTTAAAGTGGCTTTAGAATTTATTCTATGGATAATATTATCTTTTAATGAACATTATTGTTTTCTTTAGAGTTCTAACTTTGTAAATTGAGAAGGATTTTCATTGTTTTTATGGTTTTAAAAATCTTAATAAATGTCCCCCAGAATGTACCCAAGACCAAATAATGAGATAATGAGAAGTGCTAACCACCGCTCTACCGTGCTGCCAAATTAGAATTCCTGCTTGATTCTTTTTTTAAACAAAAGTTTATCTTGATGGGGTTTTAAATGTTTTGAAGAGAGGTGTGTGCACAAAGCCAATTACTGCAAGTTTTCACTTTTCAGATATTTTTTTTATGTTGCAGCACCCACAATTCATATTTTATTGCTCTTTTGTAACATGGGGTATGGAGAGTATATTTTCATTATTCAGTAATTCGGTAGTGGAATACGGTCAAGTTTAATAAAATGACTTTAAAGCTGTTGTAAGTCACCTGTGATCTATGGATTAATTTGATACACCTTATTTTGAATTATGACACATTCTGCGATGTCTTTCAGTGAGACACAATTTCAATAAAATATGGAAATTGAGTTCATCTTTTAGTGACACTCTCAAGCTCTCTCTTTTATTTGCTATTTACCTAAGTGGGTCTGTGACATTTTTTCAGTAGCTAATTATAAATCATTGTAATTTCTTTAATTGCTTCACAGTTAGGCTAAACCGTCACAAAGAATAAAGATGACTGAACTTTCAAAATTCTTTCTCAACTTTATGTAAATTAAGTACTGTATATGAAATAAAATTAACATCACTATGCACAGAACGATTTTTGTCTACAAGTGGAATAGGTAAGTACATTTTTTACTTTTTAAGGGGAGCATGTGGTTTAATTATTGTGTATTGTTTCAATACAATGTGAAGAAAAGCTTTGTTTTCATCACCAACTGATTTCAAAGAGTTAATTACATGCTGCTAAAGACAAACATCGAACAGCTTTCTGAAATATTTAGGTAGCAGGGCAGTGCTTACTGGGCAGTGAATCAAATGCACTCAAGACGCTGTGTACAACAGAAACCCATATTTCAAATGTAGATGAAATCCTGACATTCACACTTACTCATTAATGTGAGACCACTTTGAAAGCATGCCTCATATATTTTCCTCCTCACTATGACCTAATCCTTTAAGAACTACTGCTTTTATTTTATTTTTTTCTTTCTCTGCATTGAAAAGTCACATTCACTTGCAGTCTATTCCACCTAGTAGGTCCCAAATTGTAACTGATGTTTTTTTTTTTTTTTAATTGGTTCCTCACAGTTCCTATGACTGCTTACTGGATGATCCTTTCAAGCATGACTGGCCCCAGCTCCCTGAACTTCCTGGCATAAATTACTCCATGGATGAGCAGTGTCGTTTCGATTTTGGAGTTGGATACAAAATATGCACATCAGTAAGTGCAGAGGGAGAAAGCTTTCTTCTGTTGGTATGTTTACCAAAATAGGGGCTCTAATAACAAAAAATTCTTACAAATCTTTCACTGATGACAGTTGGCACATCTTGTGCCTTCATTCCCCTTGTGGTGCAACTAGTATCCCTGGAGCATGTAGTGTGCATACTGGTATATAAAGAGTTGCCTAATGATCAAGGATATCTATGCCATTGTTATCATATTCACAGATCCGCTATAGAATAATGTACAACCAACATGTAATTTCCTTTTTCTTCCTCATATACCATGTTACACTTGTTCCCTCCTGTTAGTTCCGTACATTTGATCCTTGTAAACAGCTGTGGTGCAGCCATCCGGACAACCCTTATTTCTGCAAAACTAAAAAAGGACCACCACTGGATGGCACAGAATGTGCACCCGGCAAGGTAAATCCAACACATCTTTGTAATATTTTGTTTATTTATTTATTTTTGTTAAAAAATAAATCAAGCCATCTTCCTCCTTTCTCTAGTGGTGCTACAAAGGTCACTGCATGTGGAAAAATGCCAACCAGGTGAAGCAGGATGGAGCTTGGGGCTTGTGGACCAAGTATGGTTCATGCTCACGATCCTGTGGAACAGGCGTCCGCTTCAGGACTCGTCAGTGCAACAACCCAGCGTATGTTCAGATTCACAGTCCTATAGTATTCACAGAGCTGCACTGATTAGTTCTCTTGGGTCACCTACAGAATGATTTGTGCCCCTCCCTTAAAGAAAATGGGCAAAAATAATTGTATAAATATTAAGCACTTTTAAATTTTGTATTCAAAAAAGGGGAAACTTTTTAAACATAAACATACGACTGCTTACTGTTGACTGTGTTGAAAGCAGGTGAGGGTCCAAAGAATTTTGGCAAGGGGGCGAGGTCACTTGTGACACTTCCCTGGTTCAGGGTACTGAGAAAACAGAGACAGGCGACTTTGACACTGTGTTTATTCACCTTCCAGATCACTTTCACTTAAATCTGCAGACACACACACACACACACACACACACACACACACACACACACACACACACACACACACACACACACACACA
>JBCNYH010000025.1:27332319-27347704 GCA_039654325.1 Tandanus tandanus
TATATATATATACATATATATATATATATATATATATATATATACACACACACACACACACACACACACACACACACTCTCTATACTATTCAATTGAGTGAGCTAATCTCAGCTGATTTCAGGTGAGAGGTGTATGCACCCTGAACAGGATGCCAGTCTAATGTAGGGTTGATACAGAGATACAACCATTCACACGTATTGTACCTAATCCACGTGTCTTGCACAGGGACTGTGGGGGGAAACCAGATCATCAGAAGAAAACCCAAGCAGGCACACAATGCTAACCACTAACCACTGCACCACCACAGTTTGACTGCAGTTGTTGTTGCTAAAAGTGGCAAAACAAGTGAAGTTACTTTTTCACATCAGTAATATAGCTGCTGCATAACCTTTTTTCCTTCAGTAAATTATGATGTAACTTCAATTTTGTGCAAAAATACAAAAAGAAAAACAGAAGTTGCAAATTGCAAAAAGCTTTTTATGGCACTTTAATCATTTCATTTGTATTTTCTCTTCTGCTGTTTTACCATTTTTAGAAAATACTGCTCCCTGATGCAAACAAAATTAGCCTGATCATATAGTTACTTTTCTTTTGTACAAGAAACTCTTAGCCAACAAGTAGGGTTTTTTTCCCCCCTGAACTCTGCTTTCTATTTAAGATATACACTTAAAATTAAGTAATACATTTAATACTGGTGTAAAGGCTTGATTTTTGTTTGGATCTGAATTGTAATGATAAGTGGACTGTCACTTCTATCTGAATCCCTCTCCAGTGGCTCCCCAAATAAAAATTTAAAATTTAAAAATACTACTTAACATTTTTAAATCTAAGATTGGCTTCACTCCTTCCTACACTATACACACTGCTTAGTCCACTTAGATCATCACTCAACAGTCTTCTGACTGTTCTGAATTAACTCTAAATCAGCTCAAGGTGCCTTCAATCATTATGCTCACAGACTTTGGAATACTTTACCACACAAAATAAGGTCTGCTCCAACAGGGAATTATTTTAAAACTGGACTGGAAAACATTTTTTCCCCCTTCAAGCCTTTTAAAAATCTTAAAATCAGTTTATTGTTATAATGTAACCCTGTTTTTATTGCAAAATTTTCTTGTACCTTTCATCTTGTTCATGTTTTACCTTATTTTGTTTTTAATTCCAATAATTTACAGGATTAATGCACTTTATTATTACATATTTATTCTATTTACATTTGTTTTATTATGCCTATTGTATTAATTAGATCAACTTAATATATATATAAATTAGATCAACATAAATATATTGGGCTGCATAGTGGCGTAGTGGTTAGCACATCCACCTCACAGCAAGAAGGTCCTGGGTTCGAATCCCGGGCTTGGGCATTTCTGTGTGCAGCTTACATGTTCTCCCCATGTTTGCATGGGTTTCTTCTGGGTACTCTGGTTTCCTCCTACAGTTCAAAGACATTAGGCTAATTGGCTGTTACCAATTGACCCCAGTAAATGCGAATGGTTGGGTGTGTGTTGGCCCTGGCTGTTCAGGGTGTACCCTGCCTTCACCCAGTGTCGGCTGAGATGGGCTCAGCCTTCCCGTGGCCCCAACAGGGTTCTGGCAAACGAGTAAGTGCATGAGTCATACACGTATTGCCCTCCAATTTGAATATGTTGAATAGCCGTGTTAGCTGATACCAGTGACAAATAATAAGGTTAGCACATGATTAATTTTTCCCTCTGGGATGCGAAGGTTTTCATCAATTTTATTTTATTTTATTTTTTTGGGCACACTAGTTCATCATGGTGTGCTGAGTTTTCTCATTAGCTGCCCCTCTCCCTTTGCCCCACGCACAGTGGTATCTCTGGCAATCCCAGTCTGCCTCCCAGAGCATGGAGCATGAAGCTTTCAGTAGTCGAAAGGCAATCAATCAGAGCAGAGTAGGCACAGAGAGAGAAAGAAAAACTGATAGGGAATGGAAGAAAAAACAGGCTGCCCAGTGTGCACTTCCTGAAGAACTTCAAAGTTTATTTGATTAGGAATCATACTGTGGTTCTCCACTGGTGTCTAAAATGAAAAATAAATGTGTGAAAATGGGTATAATGTGTCACCTATAAGCACACTGAGTCTATGCCTGTCATATAAAATAGGCTGTTGACCTAAACTGACATGACCAATGTATGTATACAGAATTAAAGAATATTGGATAGTTTTTAAATAAAAAATTGTATATATTGTAGGCAACCTGAATTATTTTGTTTTTGTCACAGATGAGCCTTGTAGAGGAGACAAGTCCATATTCTGCCAGATGGAGGTCCTTGCTCGATACTGTTCCATCCCAGGCTACAGTAAACTGTGTTGTGAGTCCTGCAGTAAACGCAGTGGAACTCTCTCTTCTCTCCTGACCGAAGCTGCCGAAGTTGAAGAGGAGGTGAGGTTTGGCTCAGCCTCACAGTTACTCGAGACCCTCTCAGCATCAGTCAATCAAACCCTTAACCAGCCTCTTCAAATACCTAGACAACTCAAAGGCTCAGCCAAGCAAACGTCCACCGCTGAAGCTCTTAAACCAAATGCTGAGAACAAAACTTCAAATCGTCTGGTGCAGGTCACTAAAGCCAGAGCTAGAAACCTACCTGCCATGACAGTCTACCAGCAGCACAAGGACAACCTCGCCAGCACTACATCACAGCACACGGATAGCCTGCTAGACATTTCCAAAGTGGAAAGATGAAAGCTAACACAGACATTTTTTCTTTTTCTTTTTTTTTCTTTTTTGACATTCCTGGACTTCCTGTAGAAATAAAGCTTTATCCTTTATCTTCATCCAAATCATTTCTATGAGAGGTTTAGGAAAGTAAAGTGCTGGTTCACTTTTTGGTTTCTTGCTCATGTTGCCAAATGTTCATTCAGAACCACATTAGACATTAACACATTTTCTGTTTTTTTTTTGTTTTGTTTTTTTTCATTTCATGAGGCACCAAAGATGTTTGAAAATGAGTCAGATGTCCTTTTTCAGCAACCTCCAGCACATTTAATTCATGATATAGATGCTAGTGATCAGAAATGCTTCTAGTTTTATCGAGTTCCAGAATCGACCACAAAGGGTTTGTTTAATAAATATTTATGAATGTTCCTGTAAATACTCTATGTGTAATAGTCAGTATTATTTTTTACTAAAACATGGTGCAAATTTTTTTAATGTAAGATTTCATTTTATTGGTAAAATGACGGTACCTGAAGATCTTCCACTATTTTCAGTTGTTTGCTGTCAAAACACCTCATCCAGTACATTGCCATTACTCAGAAAACCTATCAGAAATTGTATTTAATCATATTTCTTTTGAATCAGTGATTCATATCAAAGCTATGATTTTAACAACCATTTTCTGGAATTTCCTTCTTATCTTGTACTGTATTCTTTTCTGAAGCTAAACATGTATTTCACCAGCAAGAGAGCTAAATGTAGAGACACTTACTTGTCAGAACTCAGCGGTGCCGCAACATACGAGTCTATCACATGCCAGCAGAGTGCATAGGCTGTGAAAGGCTATATTTTGAGGGTACTGAGGTAGAATTAACACAGAGCGTTTCTGTAAAAAGCACATTGTATGAGGTGGCACGCTTTTGCCTGCAGTGTCGAGGGAAAGATGTTTGTTTTTAAAAAGGGTAATGTTACAACCACATAGCATCTGACTGCAATAACGAGGAACTCCAGTGTGCTTGACAGTGGAGTCAAAACTCCATAAAATCCATTCGGTCATGCTTGCCTTGCTACTGTATGGCTGTTGTATATAAAAATTAAGAACTTTAGAGTATTTATTGACTTCCTTGTCTGCTTTTTGTCCAGCCTCTTTTATTTCATGAGCAAGTGAGAGCTGAATATCCCCAAGTAGCATAAAAGTTTTTGCACCACAACAAAAAGAACCCAAGGAAAACAAGTTTTAAATTAGTTTTAAGAAAGCTCTAATTCAGCTGTTTAAAAAAGAATTTAGTGTAAAAGCCTAACACAACTGTCTGTTGCTTTTAAGTACAAGTAGTTAACTAAATTTCCAGACTACTCTGTTCTTGCAGTTAATTAGTGGATTTGACTTTTGAAAGGTTTAGTATAAACAAAGACAAACGTGGAAAATGTTGATGTTGTAGATATGAGATTTATTTTGAAACTTAAAAAATATATTTTCAGTGTAATGCCATTGACTTGCTACCTTTGACAACTTTGCTGCTAATGCTATGCAAAGCCCCCTCCCCAAAAAGCCCAAGTAGTTTAGTATTTGTAGTTTAGTATTTGTAGTTTAGTATTTGTAGTTTAGTATTTGTAGTTTAGTATTAGTAGTTTAGTATTTGTAGTTTAGTATTTGTAATTGACAATCCCTAAGGCTCAGACAGATCCACAGTATATGAAACAAGATGTATATATACCCATTGCTACCTTTATATGTATTCATAAATGCTCTAACTAGCATGTCAGTGTTTTACAGCTTGCCATCATCTGTTTGCTTGTACTTTTTGTCTTAATTAAAGTGTACACTACTGATGCTGTTTGTTGTAATGGGGAGCACATAGCAATAAAGAACATAGTAAATATTGAACTGTTGCTGTCTCCATCCTTTTAAATCATTTGTTATAAAAGAAATAACCATGTTGCTAGGCTGTTTAGATGCCATTAAGGTTGCTAGTGAGACAAGTTGATAGAATCTCTGCATGATACCATTAAAGTGATGCCATATAAATATTAGTTTTCTGAAAATGGAAGGTGCAATGCCAAAGCTGCAAGGTTTTTTTTTTTTTTTTGGAAAAGCTGAGAATAAGTATTCATTTTAATATTATTATTATTACTATTGGGCGACATGGTGAAGTATTGGTTAGCACTTCTACCTCACAGCAAGAAGGTCCTGGGTTTGATTCTCAGGCTCTGGCGTTTCCGTGTGGAGTTTCCTTGCTTGCATGGGTTTTCTCCCACAGTCCAAGGGCATGCACATTAGGCTACTTGGTGTGTGTTTATGTGTGTTGTCCTATGATGGTCTGGTGAGCTGTTCACCCAGTGTCAGCTGAAATAGCCTCCAGTCTTCCTGTTACCCTAGTCGCAAATGAATGAGTCAGCAAGTAAAACCAGTTGCTTATTTCTGTACGCAAGTGTCAATGACCCCTGCACCAGACACAATGATCTGGAAAATGTAAACATAGCATACACGCCACCTGGAGGGGAGAGCGCAGACCTATCAACAAAACAAAATGCTGACCATCAACACAGGCACAGATGATGTAAGCAGTGAAAAATCAATATGTTTAAGTAATGTCAAACATACTGGGTGTAGTGTGGGTGTGGGTGTGTGCGCGCGCACGCTCGCATGTGTGTCATATGAAAGAGAGTAAAATGCACTACCTTACTTTTACTTACTATTATCTCTTTTTGAATCAAGTTCCTTCTGCCATTTCTTAATGCTTAACCTTGGACTTGGGCTTTCTACAAATGGGTGTTGCACTGTTGTCTTACATGCACAAGATCGTTTCTCTTGTCATGTGGTCTGGTTATTGTAAACAGACACATGGGGATTGTACAGACAAACACACAGAACCAAAAAAAGATGTCAAACACATGAATAAGAGATACTAAGCCTGTGAGCTGGAATGGTTTCACTGGGAAACCTTTCATTTTGTAGCCAAAATGAACTGATAGTGGAAGATATAATATACAGTGTATGCTAATCACTCATGAGTTGTCACCTTTAATGACACTGTTCAGGCTAACTTACTTGGTTAGATTATATCTGTACCTGTGGCAGTTTAGATTCATAAATTTACAGAAACAGACTTACTCTAGTTTACTCTCTCACTCACCTACTCGTTTGCCGAACCGCTTAATCCCACTACCTAAGCCAACACTAAGTGAAGGCAGGGTACACCCTGAACAGCTTGCTAGGGCCATCACAGGGCTAACACACATGCTCAACCATTCACACTCACACTCATACCGAGAAGCAATTAGGAACAGCCACTTAGCCTAATGTGCACATCTTTGGACTGTGGGAGGAAACCGGAGTACCCGAAGGAATCCCACACAAGCATGGAATGACCTCACTGAGCCTGGATCCCAAGACCTTCTTGACGTGCTAACCACTATGCCATCATGCTGATGCTAAAGATAAAATTGGTAAAGCCAACAAATGCCCTTTGGTAAATCAAGTAAGCATTCCTGCATTAAAGTTAGGGTGCTGTTTCATCTGTGCATTGTAAAATATTAATTTCTATTATCTAAATAACTGATCACCTTTACAACACTTAGTTACATAAAGTACATCTTCAGCAATAAGCACTGCAGTTTCCAATAGCATAAGCCTGGACACCCCCCCCCACACACACACACACAATCAGCGCACACGTGGCACACGTGGCACACCTGCCCATCTTGAAAAACCCTCTGAATGCACAGTGCTTTGTGTAATTACAGTTTGTGAAGATATACAGTTCCTGTGTGATTTAAAAGTTATTCAGGGACAGTTTAATTTAGGGAGAGGAAGATTTGAAAACTTGGTCTAAAATCAGGCTGGAGTTATTACGTGGTTTATTCTTGAATTCAGAAATGTGGGTACTGGTCACATGAGTAACCTCACAACAATGGGCACTATATTTAATTGGGCTAAAGAGTGTTTGTGTATTGCAAGCGTGTATTGACCATTTTTTACAGGTGTGTAGTGGTCTAATCTAGGTAACAGAACTTATATTCATTGCTGCCAGCAGCAACCTGTTCATACAAATCAGAGTTGAACAGAGGCCAGGGAAATTGAATTCCTGCTGGATAATTGCTAACTTGAACTGCTAGGTGAAATCCTCTCCCTCTTTTCATTTCACCTGGTCAAATATGGCTCTGGTAATTGCCAGGCTAGTCACATGTGTGATGTCATGTGGACTACGAAAATATTAAAGGTGGGTCATTTTGAGTAGAAGTTGTTACCCTGGAGAGGAGGGGTGTCTCTTCATGCTCTGAAGTTATCAGGCAGACCTGATGGGCTTCCGTGCTGCTCGGCCATATGTATCTTAAACTGTTCCCACCTATCCTGGTATTCATAAACACAGTCATTTTAACTCAAGGTGTGACTTGCTAGGATAGAGCAGATGCTTCTGCATACTGCCCTTTCGTTTCTTTATATATCCTGGCAATCAACAGGTGTATCCAGCTTTCATTTAGAGCACGGCCCTATAACATGTACTGCCTCAGGAGAAAAGCTTCAATGAAAGCATTTGAATTAAATTACAAGAGCAATGCAAGTGCCGACGTCAATGATAAACAAATGAATAAACCATCATATACACAAGTTGGCTCTCAAAGTTCACCTTAGTGTTTCTCAAAGACACTCAACATAAAATTGGATGAAGGCAGCCTTTCTGCAAACTCAATTTCTGAAGAATAAGTGTAAGGGGGTTAACTCAGTGTTGTGTGACTGTTTTGGCTGTACTAACAGTAATGAGGATTAAAGGGCTCTCCTGTTAACCTTAATGGGTATGCTTCGTCATGTCTTCATTAGGATATGTATTGTAATATTGAGTAATAGTGGGGTCTAGTAGGATGTGAAATTATTTTGATGCTAATTTGCTCTGGATTAATAGTGAGATCTGGAGCATCACTCAAACACATTACACTTTCAAGACAATTAAACAAATCGAGAATCAGTCTTAAGCAAAGCTCTATGGAGAGTGTGTAAAGTGCAAATGCAGCTTGAAGACCACTTCAGCATCAACTTTCATTCACGTTGTATGCCCACAAATACAAATCACAAAAGCAAAACCAGCTGCTACGAGCTAAAGGAGCTCAACACATTCTGTTCATGCTTTAAGCCAACAGGCGAGAGATGCGTTGCAGGGCCATGAAATCCCTGATCTCCTGCTGTCACAAAGGACATGAGAAGATGCTTGAGTGAGATAAACAAAGAGGGCTGTGGGAGCTGATGGAATACCTGGTTTTGGCTGCTGCTACAATTTTACTGACTTTTAATCTTCCATATGTTTTCATTCGTTGGTCACATGATCAGTACCCACATGTCCGACTTCGAGAATCTCTTAAAACCTAAACTAAAAAAGGGGCAGCTGTAGCCTAACGCTTAGGGAAGCGGCTTTGGGACTGAAAGGTCGCTGGTTCGATTCCCGATCCAGCAGGAAAAATGTGTGGCGGTGGGGGGAGTGAGCTGTACCTTCCTTTACTCCACCTTCATGGCTCAAGTGCCCTCGATCAAGGCACCTAAGCCTCAACTGCTTTCCGGGCACCACCAATGTGTGTGGCAGCCCACTGCTCCGTGTGTGTGTGTTCACTGTTGACGTGTGTGTGCGCTCACTTTGGATGGGTTAAATGCAGAGGTATTAATTTCCCTTGCAGTATAGCAAAATCAAAAAAAAAAGAAAAGAGTTTTTTCCTAATTTGGTCATGTCCACATCCTAAAGAACATATTGTAAGATGAGCACATGGGCAGTTAAAGTCAGTATCCATATACAGCCTGTTTGCTACATTATCCATGCACAGGTACCTTGCACACTGAGTGCCCCTGGGGTCTAAGTTGAATTGATTTGTGTTTCTTGCAAGCAGTAAGGACTGCACTTGCATTTAATCACATCTGGTTGTAGCAGTAATCCCGGCTATAACAGTGACGGATGTAAACTTTGTTTGTTTGTTTGTTTTATTATAATAATACTCTGGTTACCATGTTCTTGAAAATCAACTGTCCTTCTATCCATTTTCCTCCACTTATCCAAGATCTGGTCAAGGAGGCTGCAAGTCTAGGAGGAAATCCCAGCGACACTCTCCAGCGCCTCCTGGGGTTTCCAAAATGTTCCCAGGCCAGGCGGATTATATAATCCCTCCAGCAAGTTCTCGGTCTACCCTCGGGCCTCCTCCCAGTTGGATGTGCTTGGAAAAGCTGTAAAGGGTGGCAACCAGGAGGCATTCTAATCAGATGCCCAAACCACCTTATCCGATTCCTTTTGATGCAGATGAGCAGTGGCTCTACCCCGAGTTCCCCCCAGAGGTCTGAGCTCATCTCCCCTCTCAAGATGAGAGTTGTTTATTACACAAAGCTACAGAAAAGATAATGATAATAATTTATTCATTTATTTGCCAAATCGCTTAATCCTACTACGGTTGCGTGCAGGCTGGAGCTCATCTCAGCCGACTCTGGGCGAGAGCACACCCTAAACAACATTATGAAATGTTTAAAATTATACAAACATATTAAAGAATTTTTTATTTGTTCTTTCTTTATTTTCTGACTAAATCCGCAAGCAGTGATCTTTTATAGTAAATCTCCTGTAATTACAATTCAAAGCCCCCGTTTTTCTTTTTGTCTTTTTTTTTTAACTTATCTGACTATCTGGAGAGTATAATAAGAGGTATTACATGTTCCCACTTGTGTAGCAATATCAGCAAAATGAGGGGCTGCTGAGGGGGCAGAACTAATGGTTTTGTGATGAATTAAATTGATTGAGTCTTCAGAGGAAAGGTGGTGCTTTTAATGGCACCATAAATGTTGCAATAGTGCTGGAGGAAAGGAAATAAAGTGATTATCCTTTGGTCTTTTCCTTTTCTTGATGCATCTGAAATCTTTGGACTGATAGTAGGGTTTAGCTGTGAGCAGTGTCACATGACGCATAAATCATTTAAGTGGCAGCTATTCCAGCATAACATCTAAAGCCTTTATGCGGCATTAATACTGTGGTTTATCGTGGTCATGCAAATTAATATGATTCTTCTTCATCTTCTTCGACGGCCCTTAAATTCCTGCCCATTTTGGAATCTCCACTACCCTTAAATGTATTTTAAGAAAGTAAGTTGAAATTTTATCCTGCCCTTCCTTCTTAATAAAACAGACCAGGCCACCAGTACAAACTATATGTAATGATTTTGCATTAAGTGTGTACTGTTGGTCTTCACTGTCAGCCAGAATAAAATGCAAATAATAATAAGTGTAGTCCATGTGAAAACAACATAAAATTACCAAACTGGTAAGTGTGTGGTGTGTAAATTGAGCTCAGTGCTAGGACAGCTTTGCACAGGTAATTATCATAGATGCTAATTAGGATAACTAGGATCCGGAGGAATTTGGCCTGGGCAGGATGCCAGCTGTCGAAGCAAGCCTTGCTGCACTGTTTGTGTCTCCTGAAGAGGCACTTTGTAAAAATGTGAGTTCCTGTAAATTCTAAGTGCCGTCGCAGGCATGAGCTCATTTTCTATGGATAGATACCTGTCAATACCGGGGTTTTATTATTTTTCCAGTTTATTTTCTAGTTCTAATAAGGATCACAGGTTCAGATCAATCTTGAGTGTAAAGCTTGGGTTGGTATTATCATTCATCTTCTTCTTTTGCTCGTTCCAGGGCTGGGTACCGGGGGCAGCAGCCTAAGCAGTGAGGTCCAGACGTCTCTCTCCCCAGCCACTTCCTCCAGCTCTTCCGGTGGGACACCGAGGCGTTCCCAGACCAGCTGAGAGACATAGTCCCTCCAGCGTATTCTGGGTTGACCCCGGGGTCTCTTCCTGGTTGGACATGCCCAAAACACTACACCAGGGAGGTGTTCAGGAGGCATTCTAATCAAATGCCCGAGCCACCTCAACTGACTCCTCTCAACGCAGAGGAGCAGCGGTTCTACTCCGAGCTCCTTCTGGACGACCGTGTTTTTCACCCTAAGCCCCTCCTTGAATTGCCACCTTATCGTGGTGGAGGGGTTTGCATGTCCTAATGATCCTGGGAGCTATGTTGTCGTGGGCATTATGCCCCTGGTAGGGTCACCCAAGGTCCTAGGTGAAGGTCCAAACTAAGTGCGGTTCAGAAGACCCCTATGAGCGAATCGACCGCAAGGACTCAGTTTCCCTTGCCTGGACGCGGGTTACCGGGGTCTCCCCCTGGAGCCAGGCCTGGGGGACGGGCTGAAAGGCGAGCACCTGCTGGTCGGGCTTCTGCCCATTTCTTTATTTAAAAAAAAAAGTATGCCCCATTTAGGTTTTCAAAAATTCTGATGAGAAACCGGAATTTTTTTTTATCCAACCAAACTTTGAGATATATTTTTGCCATCTTTTTGTCAACTTATGTTTGACTTATAAAACTTTATAGGTCTTTATAAAGCCCTCTATTTATATATGTGCATAAATCAAAATGCCACTTTGGTGCATTAAGACTCATGTTGTAATAATGGATCACAAGTGATAAGATAAAAATGACTAAAGTAAATGACGACCGTGTTTGGGATCATAGTAAGGGTGTTAATAATAACTTCAGATAAGTGTTCTTTTTGTGTTTATCGACTGACAAAACTTGTCACAATTATGACACATTAATTATTGATATGGTTGTACAGCTATGAGTATGTGACAATAGTAAAGTCCTTCCTTATCACCTTCCTTAGCATGAAGCAGCTAGGAGTTTAACTCCTGGATGGGATGCTAGTTCATTGCAGGTTACCTTTCATTCATTCATTAATTTTCTGAGCCGCTTAATCCTAATTAGGGTCGGAGGGAGGCTGGCGCCCATCTCAGTCGACTCTGGGCAAGGGTACACCCTGGACAGCTCGCAAGGCTTTCGCAGGGCCAACACTCATACAACTATTCACACTCACTCTCAAACCTAGGGGCGATTTGGAACAGCCAATTAGCCTACTGTGCATGTTTTTGGACTGTGGGAGGAAACTGGAGTACCCGGAGGAAACCCACACAAGCACAGGGAGAACATGCAAACTCCACACAGAAACGCCTGAGCTGGGAATCGAACCCAAGCCTTCTTGCTGTGAGGCGGACGCGCATACCACTACACCACTGTGCCGCCTGCAGGTTACCTCTCCAGTATTTTTACTGATACCCAATTATATGGGTGGACAGAGGTACACTTGTGGTTAAGACCTTGCCCAGGGGTCTTAGCACGATGGGAGTCTAATGGAGATTTGAACCCAAAACCTCTCAATCATGAGCCCAGCACCCTGACCACTACACCACCGGACCCACTATGTGATTATTAGTTGCTGTAAATTTGTTTGTATTCTGTTGCGAATAATTGATTGGCGGCACGGTGGCACAGTGGTTAGCATGTCCGCCTCACAGCAAGAAGGCCTGGGTTTTATTCCCGGGCTCGGGCCGTTTTTGTGTGGAGTTTGCATGTTCTCCCCGTGCTTGTGTGGGTTTCCTCCGGATACTCCGGTTTCCTCCCACAGTCCAAAAACATGCTCAGTAGGTTATTTGGCTGTTCCAAATTGCCCCGCCACCCTAATTAGGATTATGCTGCTTAGAAATTGAATGAATGAATGAATAAAGTTTTCATTGCTGATTGTTTGACACGTAGAAATACCAGTACTGCTGGTCTGGTCCGTGAATTCTGGCTCTTACACTTCCTCAACCTCACTTACATCACTCCAGTTTATAACTGATCTAAAACAAAGATGTGCATTGACTTATAATTAGAACATTATTCAGTGGTAATTTCACTTATACTGTACATGTCATGATTATTATTATTATTTTTTTTTTTTCTAACAAAATAACTTTTCTTAAAATATGTAAGAACTGGAAGGTAAACTTGTGCCCACATAAAGGTAGAAACCTCTTACATCACCTACTCAAAATGACCTGTTCTTTTTTTAATCCATTCCACGTTGGTCTGAGAAGGAGTACTAATTGAATCCCCATGGATTTGAATTACTGTGTATTTTGTATTTATTTTATGTTGATAATTTGGCTGACACCAGGAAAATTACAGCTTTTTAAATGTGTAATGCAGGAGCCTGGAATGCATTTCACTAAAATAATGTCAAATTGCAATGCCTTGTTTTTCACATTCACCACTTCTTTGAAACTTTTGAACAATATATGATTCGTCCTTAGTTTTATTCTAAATAACTTGTACTTGGATTAATTTGCCCCCAACTCCCCAAATCACATGGTCAGATTACTTTTGTGGTCTTTTTGGTATTTGTCTGTGTATTGATTTGTTTGTGCATGACTGAAAGATTGAAAATAAACCAGTGACTACCTGTGAATTCTTGGTTCTCTGCATGAATGCTGAAGAAAATGGACAGATGCCTGAAATTGTCTCTAATACAGAAATCCAATAAAACATTTCAACTAGAAGGCCTGCTCTAGCTTTCCTGTGCCCATATATGAAGAGAATATCAATAATCTGTGTAAAAAGAATATCAAAATAATTGCCATGAAAAATTATGCAGAAGATCATAACAGCCAACGTATCCGTGACTTTACATGCCAGCAGAGAAACTGTTTTGGGTGGTTGGCCACTGGGCTCAACTTTTAACTCTACATGGTCATTTTGTATACAGTATAGTTTAACTCAAAGTACACCTACTATTGATGACCAGACTGACTCTGTGTTAGAAAGACAGCATGTATTGTGTTAGGAGTTTTATACGAACGATAGATGCAGGTAACGACCAAAGTTCAAAAAGCATTATAAAAGGACAATAAATAAATAGCTATAACTTGACAGGTGAGTCACAAACAGCTGCAGGAACAAAGCTGCTCCTCACTCATTTACTGAACCACTTATTCCTACTATTAGAGACGTGGTGAGGCTGGAGCATATCTCAGCTGACACTAGACCAAGATGGGATACACCCTGAATTGCAGGGTAGCACACTCATCTATTCACACTCACATCCACACCTCGGAGCAATTTAGAACAGTCACTTACTCTAGTGTGCATATCTCTGGACTGTGAGAGGAAACTGGAGTACCTGGAGGAAACCCACGCAAACATAGGGAGAGCATGCAAACTCCACACAGAAACACTCAAGCTCAGGACATGACTCCAATACCTACTTGCTGTTAGGCAGTCATGCTAACCACTATGACACCATGACACCCCTATCATACATAACCAAATTCTAAAATTGTTTAAAATTTTTATTTGAAAGTCTGGAGGAAAGTGCATCATAGTCAGCCGGACGTGACGCATGCTACTCTCCGCTAACACCATTTCCGATTTAGTCTAGACAAATTCCACAAAAATATAGAGCAAAATATGCCATTAAAGTATTTGATGGTAAGGACATGTTTTTAATTTTCAAGAATTAGACTTTTTTTCCACTAAACATGAATTTAGCAGGTTGTTGCAAGGAGCACGCTTCTTGCCTGGAAAGTCAGCAGCCATTTTCTTGCTAGCTTTCTCTGAGAGGGAGAAGAATTGAGGAACATAGATATCAAGTAAGATAGATAGAAAATCATCAGTGTTTGGGTAGTCACACTCCACTCAAATCAGGTCACATCACTTCACCCTTTTGTTCCTTACTGATTTAATGTCCGAGACACCCCACCACCCTAACCCCACCCCCAGCATACACTGAATTAAACTATGTCATTTACCAACTAAAACAAATTAAAGCATGATAAGTTTCATTTACATTCTCACTCATTACTCATTTGCCTAACATCCATCCACTCATTAAGATCCTCCTAGGGTCGCGTGGAGGATGGTACCTATCTCAGCTGACACTGGGCGAAGGCAGGGTACACCCAATCATTCTGTGTTCAATTTGGAACAGGCACTTAGCCACTGTTGGAGGAAACTGGAGTACCTGGAGAAATCCCACGCATGCACGGTGGAGAACATGCAAACTCCTCAAAGAAACGCCCAAGCCCAGGATTCGAACCGAGGACCTTTTTGCTGTGAGGCGGACATGCTACCCACAGTGCCGCCCTTTAATTCGCTTTCACATAATGAAAAGTTTTGTTTCGCAGGAAATGAAAGTAGGGCACTGGATTTACTTATGCGGTTAATCCTACTTATGAGCAGCTTTGTGACTCATTTGTACATCGAGAAGAATAAAAACTGACAGCTCTGGGAATGATTCGTTCTCTGTATATATTTTCACTTCTGCAAATCAACCATTTCCTTTCTTTAATTCAGAGATTCATGACATCTTGAAAAATCAGAATACTGATAGATGGGACTTGACAGTTTTTAGAGCATGCATATGACTTTGTTCTCTTCTGTCAACTGAAGAGTTCTGAGAGATTTTATACCAAGTGCTTGTGTTACCATTACTCTGAATAACTGTGCACGATTTCCGAAAGAATGATCCTGAAAATGATTATTTGTGTCTATACCCAGACTCTGTCCTATCCAGAAGCAAAGAAAGAAGAGCTTTATAGAAACTTAAGTAATTAATGAGATTCCTGATCCAGATAAGACTGTACTGTTAGGTGATTTTAATACACAAGCTGATCACGGATTGCATGGACAAATCATTGGTAAATTTGGTAAATGGAACAGTAATCCAAAAAGTGAGATAATGATTAACATTTGTATTCAATTGCATTTGATCATAACAAATATTTATTTCAATCATTCTGATTTATCTATCTATCTATCTATCTATCTATCTATCTATCTATCTATCTATCTATCTATCTATCTATCTATCTATCTA
>JBCNYH010000025.1:27355844-27366336 GCA_039654325.1 Tandanus tandanus
GATGAGCCTTAATGTTCTTTTTGCTCAGCAGTGGTTTTTGTCTTGGAACTCTGCCATGCAGGCCATTTTTGCCCAGTTTCTTTCTTATGGTGGAGTCATGAGCACTGACCTTAACTGTTAATACTTGCAGATCTTGGTATCAGTACCTCTCTCCGCAACTGGATCATGGACTTTCTGACCAACAGACCTCATCATGTTAGGTCAGGCCACAACCGCTCCACCACCATCACATTCAACACTGGCACACCACAGGGCTGTGTGCTGAGCCCGTTCCTCTACTCCCTCTTCACCCATGACTGCAGGCCTATGTATGGATCCAACCCATCATAAAGTTTGCAGATGACACCACGGTGATTGGACTCATCAGTGACAATGATGAGTCAGACTGCAGGGCAGAGGTTGAGCACTTATCTGCATGGTGCACTGACAGTAACCTGCTCCTTAACACTAGCAAAACTAAGGAGCTCATTGTGGACTTCAGGAAGGAGAAGAGTGACACACATGATCCCAGCCATATCAAGGCATGGGCATGGCTGTTGAACGTGTCTCCAACTTCAAGTTCCTGGGGACCCACATCTCAGAGAACCTGTCCTGGACAATCAACACCTCCAGCCTGATTAAGAAGGCCCATCAGCACCTCTTCTTCTTGAGGACACTGAAGAAAAACCACCTGTCTGTTGACATCCTGGGCAACTTCTACTGCGATTGAAAGTATACTAACCAACTGGATCACAGCCTGGTATGGGAACTGCTCTGTCGCGGACCACAAGGCACTGCAGAGGGTGGTGAAAACCGCCCAACACATCACAAGGACTGCACTATCTGCTATTAAGAATGTCCAGAAGAAGCAATGTCTTCGCCGGGCAGGTAGCATTCTTAAGGACCCCTACCATCCTGCCCATAGTCTTTTCCAGCTTCTCCCCTCCAGAAGGTATTACAGGAGCCTCCAGACCAAAACCAGCAGGTTTAGTAACAGCTTTTCCCCCACAGCTATCTCCTTACTGAACTCTGTCCCCTGCTGAACCTCCCTGCCCCCCTCCCTTTACATAGGCCACTGCCATTGCGCTTTCCTTACTCCTGAATATATATTCATTGCACTCTGTGTACCTGTTTTTTGCACTCTGTATACCTGTTCACTACACAACTGTATATACATACCTGTATATTGTTCATAATACATCTCTATATCTGTACATATTTTTCCTACTACATCTCTACACTTGCCCATCTGTATATTAGTATAGCACATCTGTGTACTTGTGTATTTTGGTATATTAATGCTAACCTAATCCACCTCTTTTTACTGCCCTTATCTGTACATAACTGCTCTTAACTGTACATACTTTTATACTGTATGCACTTACTGCTCTTGCACTTCTGATTAGATGCTAATCTGCATTTTGTTACCTTGTATTTATACATGTGTAATGACAGTAAAGTTGAATCTAATCTAATCTAATCTAATCTAATACTGAAAGTGCTAATCCAAGTACTTCCGAAATAGGTAGGGGTTCCGTCATCATTTGAAGACAGTACACTGTAGGGGAAGTTTAGTCAACTACTTTGGTGACAGAACAGAGAAAAGTATAGATGCATGTTTTTTTGTCCCTTGATAGAGGGAGGGACCAGTCTAGCAGTGCTGGTAGATCGGAGAGTAAGTGGAGCAGTGCAGGGTGTGATAAGTGCTTTGAGGTAGGAGGGTGCCGGTCTATTTTTGGTTATGTAGGCAAGCGTTACTGTTTTAAATATAATGCGAGTAGCTACATGAAGCCAGTGGAGAAAGCATAGCAGTAAAGTGGTGTCAGAGAACTTGGGAAGGTTGAAAACTGGATCAGTTGCAGAGGTCGAATGGCACGCAATTGCAGACCTGCCAGAAGTGAGTTGCAGTAGTCTAGCCATGATATGACAAGGGTCTGAATAAGTAGTTACCTTTGTGGAAAGAAATGGATATATACAATATAATAGGAGAAGGACAGGCAATTTTCATGGTTACCCCAAGGCTTCATGCAGTGACTGAAGGAGAGATCAAAGAGTTGTCCAGGAGGATTACAAGATCCTGATGTGGGGATTAATCAGCTGGGATGAACAAAAGTTTAGTCTCGCTGGGAATAAGTTTCAGCTGGAGAGCTTCCATTCACGATGAGATATTTGCCAGACATGCAGAGAGACAGACAGAAACATCAGTGTCTAAGGGAGGAAAAGAGAGGACAAGTTGAGTGTCATCTACATAGAAGTGGTGTGAGAAACCGTGTGAAAATGTCACATCACCGAGGGACCTAGTATAAAGTAACAACAGAAGTGGACCATGTACTGAACTCTGAGGGATGCCAGGGGAGAGTCTGCATGGAGCAAATGTGGATCCCCTCCATGCAGCCTAATATGAGCAACCTTCCAGGTAGGATGCAAGCCACTGCTATGCTGACCTATCAATTCCAAGACTCCTGAGGATGGACAAGAGTCTTGTGGTTGATGGTGTCAAATGCTGCTTAAAGGTTAAGAAGACTGAGGACTCATGACATCTTACCTGATTTTGCTTCTCTGTAATAGCCAAAAAAGCAATCTCTGTGGAATGTGCTGCTTTGAAGCCAGACTGATTAGGGTATTGAAGGTTGTTCAGCAAGAGAAAGACAGTTGGTTATAGATAGTGCTTTCAAAAGTTTTATGTGACAAAAGATGCATGATATGTGCAGGGTAAGAGGTAGACCTTTTAACCATTTGGTGCATTATGACATAATGTTATATAATGGTAGAGACCTGCTCTAAACATGAGTATTGCACTGAAAGGAGTGATATTGCACTGTCTAAGAGGATGGCCTGAATGATCATTATTCAGTCAATGTGTGTGCTGGAGTTGGTGGTGGGGGTTTCACATTTAACAGCTTGTGGATAAAAAGCTGTTCTTGAGTCTGTTGTTTTTTTTTTTTTTAATGTCCTGTGTCCTTTTGGAGGAAAGGGGACAGGGAAAGGGGGTGTCCAGGGTGTGAGGGGTCTCCAATAATTTCACTGGCTTTCTGCTGAAGTCTGCCAGTGTAAATGTCACTGAGAGGGGAGTAGTGTTATTCTGATCACTCGCTCTGCCGCCCTCACCACTTGCTGCAAGGCCTTCCTGTCCTCTGCAGTATAGCTGCTGAAACAAACTTCACAGCAGTAAGTCAGGAGTCTCTCGATGGTGGGGCAGTAGAAGTTTATCAGTAGGGGTTGGGGTAAATGGGCTTGTCAGATTTTGATGTCAATGGGGGAACAGTTATGTGTGAAGAGGGAGAAGATGAGAGGGCTGAGGACACACCCCTGTGGAGTTCTGGTTTAGGATGAGAGTGAAGGAGATCTCCTATCCTGGCTTTCTGAGGTCTGTTGCTTAGAAAGTGCACAGTGAGCTCCCCAGGCCTAGGTTGCCCAAGTTTATGTGGTAGGACTGTATTAAAAGCAGAGCTGAAGTTTACGAACAGCATCCTCACATAGGAGTTACTGCTGTCCAAATGTATGAGGGCTGTGTGGAGGGATGTAATGATGGCATCCTCTGTCGGCCTGTTTGCCCTGTATGCAAATTGATGAGGATCAAGGTCAACAGGGATGGCGACAAGACGAGTCTCACAAAACATTTGGTGATGATGGGGGTTAGGGCAACTGGGCAATAGTCATTCAGGCAGCTCACTGTGCTCTTCTTAGGCACTGGAACAATAGTGGCTGTCTTGAGGCAGGTAGGAACCATACATTGCAGTTGTGAGAGTTTGAAAATGGTGGTAAAAGCCTCTGTTAGCTGATCTGTGCATGCTTTAAGTACCCTTCCTGTTACTCCATTGGGACCAGTAGCTTTCCTCATGTTGACTCTGTGCAGGGTGGCTCTGATCTGATGCTGCAGCTGGATGGGGTTGTTGCCGCTCTCTGGAAGAGCAGGGCAGGTGCAGGTCTCTCTGTTGTGTCAGTTGAAGCGAGCAACGAACTGGTTCAGGGTGTCTGGTAGGGTGCTCTCCAAGGAGTCTTCTGATGTGTGCTTGTCCTAGTAGCCAGTAAGTGTCTTGATCCCCTTAAACATATTCCTGGTGTTGTTTTTGTCAAAGTGCTCCTCAATGCGCTGTTTGTACTTGCGCTTGGCTTTTTTGATGCCTCTCTGAAGGGACCGGCATGCCTCTTTGTAAGCCTGCTGGTCTCCTGACTCGGAGGCATCATCCGATGTCTGCCCATCTTAATCTTTTCCTTTTAAAGACTAGTTTCAGATATAGCTTTTTTTTTTCAGGCTTAGGAGTTACCTCTTCATAAAGTTGTAACTGGGGTTTTGCGGGTACTATTGAATGAAACTGCCAATTCAGGACCTGTCAGGCATTTGTTTTTCAAACCAGAGACTCTGATGTACTTGTCCTCTTGCTCAGTTGTGCACCAGGACCTCAAACTTCTTTTTCTCTCCTGGCTAGAGCCAGTTTGTGCTGTTTTCTGAAGGGAGTAGTACACACCATTGTATGAGATCTTCAGTTTCTTGGCAGTTTTCTGTAAGGAATAGCATTAATTTCTCAAAACAAATATATACTAATGGATATGAGAACAAAGTTATTTTCTGTACATTTCAGCTGGTGCACTTCACAAAATTGATGGCATCATGAGGAAAGAACATTATGTGGACATACTGAAGCAAGATCTCAAGACATCAGCCAGGAATTTAAGCTTGGGTGCAGATGGTTAGTCCAAATGTACAATGACTCTAAGCATACCGCAAAAATGATAACAAAGTGGCTTAAGGACAACAAAGTCAATGTTTTAGAGTGGCCATCACAAAGCCCTGATCTCAGTCCCATAGAAAATTTGTGGGTAGAGCTAAAAAGGCATGTGCGAGCAAGACAGCCTATAAACCTGACTCAGTTATACCAGTTCTGTTATGAGGAGTGGGCCAAAATTCCAACAAACTATTGTGAGAAACTTGTTGAAGGACAAAATGTTTGACCCATCATACAGTTTAAAGGCAATGCTACCAAATACTAAGGATTTATGTAAACTTCTGACTTTGAAGAAAATTTTTTAAAATTATCTTAAAAATTCCCTCTTCCTGTATTCTGTCATTTAAGAAATACAAATAATTTTGGTAATCCTAAATGACCTAAAACAGGAAAAGTTTAGTTTAATTTAATGTGAGACAGTGAGAAAAAAAGGTTATGTGTCTTTTTATACAGTGTATGTAAACTTTTGGTTTAAACTGTACATTTACATGGATATTTTATGTACTATATCCTATCTATCAAAGTAAGAGGATGAATCTTTTATATATAAGAATTGCCTTTTAAACGGCTGCCAGCTCTGACTGAAACTGGAGATTTTAACAGCTCTGTAGTTTCACTGAGCATGCACACCTGCGTTTTCCAGCAACATTCTCCATCCCAGCTTAAGATGCTCACTTTTACTTTGTGTCTTCCCACACACTCTACTTAGTGACTCATTAAATAATTCTGTATGGACTTACTGATGTGTGTGGAGAGACAGTTAAGTAGCCTTCCATTTGAAACTTTTGGAATGATGGTGTACTGATAAAGCAGTGAAAATTCCTCACTTTAATGTCTTTTTGAAAGTTCTTTAAGCTTAGGGCAGATTAGGGTTGTGGAACCACCTGAGACTGTCCCAACAACTCTGGGCTGAATGCTGGAATGAATTCTAGGTGGGAGAGCCGTCGATTACACCACATGCAGACACCTGACTAAATTATAGAACCTGAAAGAAACTCAACGTGCACTAAGAGAACATGCAAAATTCTACACAGACCTATCTGGGATCAGGATCAAACATTGGTGAACTGAAATATTTAAGTAATTCCGAAGTTTTTCAATAGAGTTTGAGTCTGGGCTATGGTGAGGTCACAGAAGGCCATTTTTTTTCTTTAGCCACTGTGGTCAACTTTGGGTCATTGCCGTCAGAAGGTGAATCTTTCTCCCCGTGACAACTTTCTGGCAGAGGGCAGCAGGTTTTTCTCAATAATTTGACAGTATTTTTCTCCATCCATTTTTCTCTTAGTGGCCCAGTCCCTGCTACAGAGAAACTCCCCTACACAAGAATGCTCTTACCTCCATAGTTTACTATAGGTATGCTGTTTTTTGGATGGTCAGCTGTATTGGCTTTCCACCAGATATACCGTTTGGCAGTGAGGCCAAATAGTTTGACACCTTTTTTACATTTAGTCTCAAAATCTTCATGGTGGATTTTGGCAAAGCACAATTGAAACTTGAGGTTGCTTTTTTTTCTTTCAGTCCTCCCATACAAGCCACGTTTGTGGAGCATTTGTGCTATGGTTGTCACATGGACACTATAACCGCTCTTTGCCAAATGTTCCAGTAAGTGCTTGAAAGTTGGTATGGGCCCCTTGGTCACCTCTCTGACCTGTTCTCGCTCTTCCACTTTGAGGGGACAGCCTGATCTGGGAAGGGTCCTAGTAGCACAAAACACATACCTTTTTTTAAATTATGTTTTTTACTGTGCTCCTAGGGATTGATGAAGCCTTTGAACATTTTTCTATCTTCTGTCCATCTCCTGATTTGTGCCTCTCCACAAGGTTAGATCTTTTGACAGTGCCTCTCTACCCATACTTTTGCTTACTTTTACTTACTTTTTTATATCCAATGTACAGTCCACTCTGAAGTTATCTACTTCTTATAAATGCTAATGTCACTGATATCATTACATTTTACTCTAAACTAGTCTCAACCGTTGAGGGTGCTATTGACTGGTAAAGTTTTGTGCCTGGTAGTCTCTGACGTTTTGACTTACCGTCTTCTTATGAAACGTCTTCTTCTCATTGTCATAATTAGCAGTGTTTGGGGGAACATTCACTCTTTGGGGGTCTTTTCACTCCTTAGCTGCCAGCATGATTGACATGCATTCTGCAGTTGATTCATGCAGAAGCCGGGACTAATTACCATCTCTTTCCTGTTGTCCTTTCCATCCCTAATATGAAGAGAACGATGCTGCTCTACTTCAAACGTCAGACACTGGCAAAGTCGATATTAGCTTTTGCTGTACAATGTTGCGCTTTTGTGTGTCTCACCCCCCCCCCCCCCCACCCCCCCATTTAAGCTCTCAGTATGTGAGAATTAGTGATTATAGGTCATTTGTAGGGTTTTTTTTGTGTAATTAGGAGTTTTAATTAAGGCCCTTGACACAATAGAATTAGCTAAGCCTCCTTTTTTGAAGCGCGCTGAATTTCCGCTGGCCTTTGTATGCAACATATATATATACTCCTTCTTATTCTTCCTGAGTACAGTTCTGAATCTGCCCAACAAACCTTTGAAAGTTGTGACTTACAAAGTAAGCACAATAAAGACTACTTACAGGGAGAGTGTTTCATGTTCTAGTTTAAGTTAACTCACACCACCAGTGTGTGAAGTTTCACAGCAGGACTGCCTGTCAAGAGGCTGAGTTGTACGATGCTACTTGTAGCAGGTATTGAACGGCCACAACGGGGCATCTGGATCTTAATGGGTCGAAGAGGTAAGTCTTGGCATGATGTCCTGTTTATATAAGAACCGCAAAGTCAGATCCTCTGCAAAAAGTAATCACATAGATTGGGTTCTATTCCAGTGGCAGCCTTTTCAAAGCTTTCTCTAGTCCTGATGAATGAGTTGTTTATTTTATAATAGATGCATGGAAGCTTTACTTTGACCTATAGTAACTTTTAATCCCTTACTTTCATTTTATTGTATTTACTCCAGCAGTATGAACTATTTCTGTTTTGTCCCTCAAAATACAGTTATACAGTGAATTTTTTGTCATTCATGTATACAGTCATTGACAAAAGTCTTGTTGCACATGTGGACATTCATGTATAAAAGCCCATATCTCACCAACCTATTAACCGATTTTAATCAACTATGACTTAAAATAACCTTCTGATGGTACTGAATAATATGTGCTAGCAGCAGTATTGGAAAGAAATTTCTTCTAATTTTTACAGCTTCTTAAATATAAGCATTCCCGTTTTTGCCTGGACAAAAGTCTTGTCGCAAAGACTTAATTTTACTTTCGAGACTATATTTATTAAAGAAAAATAACAAATGGCCTTGTTTATAACTAAATATATAATATTGTAGCAAATATAACATCATATTGAAACATTAAAAGCATCACTCACGGTCAATAGTGCTTCTGCCACGGCCATGATCATTCCAGACTCCCAGGTGTTTGTCATGATTAATAATTATCATATTAGGGCTTTTTCATGGTCAGGGTTGTCTTTTTAAAATTATACAAGGGACTCCTTCAAGTAGGCACTCGCATACTTTATTACTGTCTCTTGTTTATTGTTGTATAGAGGAAGAGTAGTCCCAGCTACACTAGTGAAAACTTTTCTCAATTCTGATAAATAGTGATATTAGAGGAAAATATTGCTCAAATTTTGACCAAATAGAGAATTTAATTCTCTCCACTGTAATAAAAATAGTAGCTTTCACCTGATAAAATTCTGAATTCCACTCCTGATTACCAACTAACTTTTACTTTTGGAGGGGTATTTTCAAGCAATTTAGAATGATGTTCTGCTGCTTGTAAGCTCTATTTATAATCTAAGTATCTTTGTTGGGATCCTTTGTCTTCTCCGGAAAGTATACATTACATGTGGAGGACAGAAGTGCTTTTTTCAGATATTAATTGCTTTTTCTAAAGCAGCATAGTACTGTATTGCTTGCTGAAAAATATAATTGGGATTGGATGTGAAATACTTTCTGTACAGAGTTAATCATCAGCTTGATCAAAAAGTGGCTTCTCCGAAAAACCACAATGATTGTCCCTGATGCTGTTGTTGCTGCAGTTAATAATATGTACAACTAATGTTGCATGAAACCTGCTCAGATAATGTGTTTAGTGAGCTTTTATTCTTAATGCTGTGAATTCTTTACAATTCTGATACACTACAAGCAGATGTAGTTATTCTAGAGAACCCGTACCTGTTATACTTTCACCCAGTGTAATTTAGACATCATTGACTGGTAACAAGAAACCACAAAAACTAGGAGTTTTTGAGCTACTGTGAACCCAAAAATGTACTGTAAATGAGTAATGTCTGATTGTGAAACAGACCCATTAAAAGAATCAAACACCTTCAAGATCTTCAAATTACAAATAATAAAAATTTGTAAGTGCTACTGAAAATTCTTGAGGCCCTAGACACTTGTAATCCATTTTGATACAGAAGTAAGCTATTTTAGTGGGTATACTCGTTCATCAAATGGTCAGAAAACAGTGTGTTATCAACCCTATGGTGAGAAATCTGAGCCACCTGTAGGTTTAAAACATAATGGGAAGCAATAATCTGTTGATATTTGCGTCTGGTAATGTTCCCACCCAACTTACATAGCTTTGTGATACCTATGTACTGGAGGTGACCTTAAACCATAATGTTTCACTTTGATACATGACTGGCTCTTCGGTGAACTCTGTGTCCAGAAATTTTCTAGATGGTCAGTAACAAAAATGGTGGCATAGCAATATGATATTGAAATAATAATTCATCTCATAAATCATTTTTTTCTCCATATTTCTGCTAATAACAGTTTCCACGTGTTAGGGCCTTGGTAAGCATGTCATGGTGTTCTAGCTGTGTCTTGTACAGGACCTGTATGGTGTATAGTGCCCATTGCAAGAAATATGATGTACAGTTGATGCTGAAGCAGACATTGCTAGCTATGAGTCCTAATGGAGCTTTTGTGGGAGTCATCAGGAGGCGAACTACAACTTTTGTGCAGCCAGTTGTTTTAGTTGTTTTCCTTGCATGACCGAGCTTACCTATGTGTACCAAGAGTGTCTGAAATTTCCTACTACTGCTTACAAATTATTTTCATTTAATGCCTGTATTTTATGTATATTTAGTTAATCAAGCACTTTTGCTTGATTTTATTTTCCTTGATATTAATAGTGCAAAAACAATATTAAACAAGTGGCCCTTATTTAAGGACAAACAAAGGCAGCTAATGTTGTACATGCTGGTCATAGTGCACTACTCTCTGTACACCAGAGCAAAATGGGTCGTTCCAGACACTCTTCAGAAGAACAGCATACTTTGATTTAAAATTTCTTTGGAGAGGGGAAGACATATAAAGAAGTGCAGAAAATTGTAGGCTGCTCAGCAAAAATGCTTAAATGCTTCAAACTTAAATCTTAAATGCTTTAAACTGGCAACCAAAGTCAGAAAGGCATGGCAGAAAACAGAAAACTACCATTCGAATGGATCGAAGAATGGCCAAATTGGTGAAGACTTGGCCAATGATCAGCTCTAAGGAGATCCAAGATGATCTAAACTTACCTGTGAGTACTGTAACAATTAGAAGCCGCCTGTGTGATGCCCAGCTATCAGCAAGAAGCCTTCACAAAGTCCCATTGTTGCAAAAATGACATGTACTCAAGAGGTTACAATTTGCCTGGCCTAAAGAGAAATGGCGCAACATTTTGTTGACTGATGAAAGCAAAATTGTTCTTTTTGGGTCTAGAGGCCACAGACAGTTTGTCAGAAGACCCCCAACACTGAATT
>JBCNYH010000025.1:27377032-27388084 GCA_039654325.1 Tandanus tandanus
TATATATATATAAAGGAGGTCACTAACTGTATAATGTATTAATAATGTTTTAAAAGAAAATTTTGAACAGAAATACTGGTTTTACTCCTTTTCATAATACTTCAAAAGCATAAGATAATCACTCTCAATACCTGTTCGTTCAAAATGGGTCATAACATGAGAAGATATTAAAGCAACACCTTATTAATAATATACAAGCAACTATAAAAGGTAGCACAATATATCAGGAAAGCTATTTGTAGGTCTACATGAAACTCAAATATATGTTTTACTCCTTTTCCTAGTTATTTAATAGCATCAGATAGGTCCAGTCAGATAGGCTGCTGCCCCCGCGACCCGACCCAGGAACAAGCGGAAGAAGATGAATGAATGAATGAATGAATGAGATAGGTCCAATCACTCACAGTACTCGTTTGCTTAAAGTGAACAAAAACATGGAATATATTAAAGCAGAACCTCACTAATGGTATATAAGCAACAGTTCATAATACATCATCCAATACATCAGGAAAACTATATCTACATGAAACATAAATAATCAGCAAAATTCTGAGTCCATACAAAACTGTCATAATTAGTAACATCAAGTATGATTAGGGCTACACTTTAAGTATTGTAAAACACAGTTTTGTATCTCCTGAATTGGGGAAAATCATGGTGCAAGTTTATTCCTGACATTCTCCACCACATGAGCACAGGTAGAGTTCATTGTAGAGATGCTTTTCTGCATTTACAACTGCCCTGACAACCCTTCTTACACCCACAGCAGATTAGTTCATAGCGTGCTTTTGCTGCTTCTGGAAGTGATGTCCACTTTGGCTCATACAATCCCGCTTCGCTTTCAGCCAACCCCAATCAAGAGGAGAAGGCAGTTCAGGTGATGCCACTTGTGCCTGGCCCCATATGTGCCCACCTTGCAAAGCTATCATAGTATTTTTGATTCCCTGGCCATCACCAAGTCTCTTCAAATGTAAATGTCTCGGAAGCTCACCCAGTTCCTGAAACCTTATGAGGTTTTCAGCAAATGACTTTTAACCTGTGAGTTTTTCTAAATGAGTAGACTGAATTGGATTTTGGAGGACCTCACCTGTATCTTTCTGACAAATGATACATAGTTGCCAGTTGGTTTTCACAGATTCGGCATGTGACACAGATGGCTCAGTAGGGTCAACAAGCTTGAATGACTTTGACATCATGAGATTTTGTTACTGTCCACCACCACTAATACTAAATCTATCTATCAAGAACCATCACCACAACTGTACAACGGCCTCCTCTGAAACCTGCAACACATACAGCAGCATATCTTGCTTTCATAATCATGGCATAAGAGTGTTATAAGAGAAATATTTGACTCATACATGGGCATAGCTGGACAGTTCAATAGCTAATTCAGTTAATTTGCCCTCAGCACATCCCATATGCATAATTACTGCCAAAATAAGTAACTTTTGTGGGAGTAACTCAATATATTAATATGCTTAAAACATAGTTCAACTGCAGAAGCACCCATATTATTTATTCTACTTATTTATTTTCTGAACCGCTTAATCCTAATTAGGGTCGCTGGGAGGCTGGCACCCATCTCAGCCGACTCTGGGTGAGGGCAGAGTACACCCTGCACAGCTCGCCAGGCCATTGCAGGACAGAAACACACTGACGGCAATGCAGCCTACTCTTTACTAAAGTCAGCAATGGTTCTTTTACATGCCTCAGACATTGAGAGACATGGATGGCCTTTGATAACCCAGTTAGCTGCACTTGGGGGACAGCAGTGACAACCCGGTGATAGTGGGGCCTGAACCCCTGACATTGGGATCAGTAATCCAGCACCCTACCACCGGGCCACCACTGCCCCACATCCATATTCATGGTGACCAACTCAAGCCTCTGTAACATGTACATATATGTGCATTTTCATGTGGCTTCCAATCTTTATTCACAAGGTATATATTACTCTAGATGTACACCAAGTTTGGTGCTTTTCTCATCAAATGCACAATTGTTATATTTTTTGCTAAGCTGCTGAACTGAGGTGAAGTGTGAAAGCTTGCAAAGAGTAAAGGTATATACATCTGGATTGTGAGTTCCTGGCATGGGTTTGCTGACACACAAGGGAAGACCTGGCAAAAAGAAGTTGCAGTAGTCTAACCATGATATGTCAAGCACACGAGTGGCCTCTGTGGAGAGATGCCCAGATGGTGTAAAGAAGTAACTGCACACAGAGAACAAGAAGCAGTGAATTTGACTTCTGCATTTAATTCATCCTTACACACCAGCACTGAGTACACCCAACCGTAAGGACAGGGCACAGGAGCAGTGGGCAGCAACTGGGGGCAGCTAAGGAGTTAGTCAAGGGCACTCCAGAAGTGGATGTTTTTCTGGCAGTTCTGAAAATCGAACCAGCAACCTTTCCATTTCAAGACCGCTTCTCTAACCTTTCAACCACGGCTGCCCTTATATTAGTCTGCAATCTCATCCTAAGATGCTCATAGCAGTTTAAACAGACGCACGAAAGTAACACACACACACACCCACACACACACACACACACACACAGAGAGCACTGTGTGCTGAATCACAAAGTCTCTATAACTCTCATTACTGGCTTCTCTGTGAACATACAGGAGACACACATGGACATCCACAGCTGAGACTCATACAAGCCCTTGCTGTGCAGAAATAATGAGAAAAGAAGGCTAGTAATGGATGCCAAAGTTGCAAGCTCCATACAAAAAACATCGAAGTGAACCAAATCCATAGAGTACAACAACAGAGATAAAATAAAAAATTAAATAAAAAAAATAGCCAAAGAATCACAAATTTTGTAAGAAAAAGAAATAGTGTACCCCCTGCAGTATATGTACTGAAATTGAATTGATACATAATAGGTGAATCATCAAATAGAACAAGGAAGAAGAAGCCGACAGAGTGACATGGTGGTGTAGTGGTTAGCACATCCGCTTCACAGCAAGAAGGTTCTGGGTTCAATTCCCAATGTGTGGAGTTTTCGTGTTCTCCCTGTGCTTGTGTGTATTTCCTCCAGGTTCAAAGACATGCACATTAGGCTAACTGGCTGTTTCAAATTGCCCCTAGGTGTGAGTGTGAAGCTGTCTTCCTTTTCATAGGATACTTTTTTAATGCTACACACTATTAAAGAAAGAATAGGAACATTTTCTCTCTTTTTTTCCTTTTTTTAAACACAGAATGAATAATTGCTTCATTTTCTTTATTTGTTAGGCAGGGTTGGACAGGAAACTAAGTGAACTGACACTCTCATCTGTGTGTATTCTGTTTGATATCAAAGAGCCAGGCAATCTGGCAATTAGGGTGAAAGTCTCTAAGGACTGTAACTGAAAATAAGTCACCAGGCAAACACTGGAACATTTATAGGATTGTTGATTAATGTGTACCCTTAAATAAATGCAATGAAAATAAATTAATCACAGCTAATTTCGCTCCAGCTTGGGAAGCATTGTTGCATCTCCATCCCAGACATTCAGGAACTTGGTGGTAGCTGCAGTAGCCATAGTGATGTATTAGCTGTAGTACTGTAGCGGCCTCCACATGCTAAAGTAGAAAACTCTGTAGGTGATTTACAATAATAACATCTAAACTTTCCTCAGTATTTAAGTTCATAATCCTGCATTCCAAACATGCCCACTGCAATGGCTCCACCACAGATCTATGCCTATGCATGGATCTTTGGTTTCTACAGTGTCATACCACTGTGCAGCAGAGCATATATATAAAAAGGTTTATTTATAACGCAAAGCGCAATTCACTATCAGAGTCAGGCAAGCATAGATCAAATGAACAGAACATCAGAGATCAGGCACACTCACAGTCAAGAATCACCGAGTAGAGATTATACACGAAACAAGCAATAACACAGGCCTATGAGGCAAAGATCAGGAACAGGTAGGCAAAAACAGGTTGTACATGGTAAGCAAACACACAGAAGCAAAGAAGCTTTTATAGAGTACTGGTACCGAGAATGCAAAAACATTGCTTTGCAACATGCATTCCCTTGGGCGTGTATATATAGTCCTTCTCATTAAATGCTGGATAGATTTCATAAGCGTCGCAATCACCTGTGCATGCGTGCTGCTCAGTGAGTCTCCTGGGGTGTGCTGTAGACATGTTGTAGTTATCACACCTCTGAGACCCAGAAACTGTTGCACTGTGCACGAAGGTAAACGAGGAGAGACCGTGACAGACAGTTTGAGGCAGTCCACGGCCCGAGGGTGCAGGTTGAGGTGATGGATTACATCTCCTGCTGTGCTGTGGTCAAGGGTGAGCTGTGGACAAAGTGGTGTCAGGTCAAACTGGCAGGTGATGCATGATCATTCTCACCTTTCTCTCGTTTTGGGATTCATGTTAAAACTGTAATGAATTTCCTGGTTATATAATTATATTTGTTGACCATACAGCAAAAACAGTCATTCAAGCAAACTACGTACTTACAATTGGCCTATCTAGTGTCAACCAGCTGAGGATGGATCCTCTTTCTTTTGGCGCTGATTCCTATCATCCTCACTCCAGGGACATTTCCCATGCCATAATTATCTCTGGATTGCTCATTATGAATTATATGTAAAATTGACACCAATCAGCTATAACTTTAAAACCACCGAGGAGTAAAGTGAATAATAATAATTATTCATTCATTCAAAATGTTTTCTCATTACCGACTGGCTGAGCCAACCAAGCCATCAAATAATTCTTGGTACTCTTATACAAGCTGACTTATCCATTACTCACTTTGTATAAGTAAAAAATATTTTAAATCAATAATAAAATCACCCCCAAACCCCATCAGAATAATTCTCCATATCTCCATATATTTCGCCTCATTCAATAATTGCTTAATATCACATTACAGTGATATCTGACATGATGTGGGTTATATTAAACAGTCTGTTCTTGAAGTGGATGTTTTGGAAGCAGCAAAATTGGCAAACATAAGGATCTGAGACTTTGACAAGTGCCAAATTATCATGGCTAAAGGACTGGGTTAGAGCATCTCCAAAACTCTAGGTCTTTTGGGGTGCTCCTAGCATGTAGTGGTTAGTAGTGGAAAGTCAAACAGTAAACCAAAAACCAATTAATGGGCATCTATGGCTCAAACACAGGGAGTGAAGGCTAGCCTGTGGGGTCTGATCCTATAGAAGAAAAAGTTATTGTTGGTTATGATAGAAAGGTGGCATAAGACACAGGGCATTGCAGAATGCTGCAGATGAGGCTGCATAGCTGTTGACCAGTCAGACCACACATGCTTGACCCGTGTCCATCACTGAAAGTGCCTACAATGGGCATGTGAACATCAAAACTGGACCATGGAGCAATGGAAGAAGGTAGACTGGTTTGATTAATCACATTTCCTTATACATCATACATACATCATACATCATACATATGGACAGCTGGCTGCATGGGTGTCACCTTTGTTGAGAAAAGATGACAACAGGATGTTGTTCTTGGCAGTGTGATGTTCTTGGCAATAATCTGCTTGGTAAACTTGTGTCCTAGAATTCATGTAAATGTTATTCTGACACGTAATATCTACCTAAAAATTGTTCCAGGCCGAGTACACCCCTTAATGGCAATGGTGTTCCTTACTGGCAGTAGCCTCTTTCAGCAGGATCATGCACAATGCCATACTGCAGAAACTGTTCAGGAATGGTGTAAGGAAAAGTGTCCTCCAAGTTTACCATCTCCAATCTGTGAGATGTGCTGCTGGACAAAAACGTCCAAACCATCAAGGTCCCATCTTTTAACTTACAGTAATTAAAAAATATGCTGCAAACTGCTTGGTACCAGATACCACAGCACATGCTCAGAGGTCTGGTGTAGTCAATACATTGATGGGTTAGAGTCATTTCATTTTGGTAACAAAAGTAGGACTTACACAATGATAAGCAGTAATAGGTTGATCGGTGTATATCCAGAGTGTATATATTTCTGTAAAGCTGCATTGAAACAATGGAAAAAGAGCTATACAAAAAAAGAAAACAAGAAAACAATGGAATATGCATTGAGTGATGTACCTGAACATGGAGAAGGAGAAACGTTATTCTATCTTAGAACCATACATAAACTAGTCAGATCCAAATGAGCAGAAAGTTCAATGGAATCATTGTCGGCCAGCAGGTGTCTAAATGCAGCTGTACTTATAATAGTAGATTGAGACTTTTCCAACACTTATACAGTGATTCCAGTGTTACACTTCACAGAAATGGTTAATGGTTTGTAAAAATTGGACACTGTAGGGTTTATTAAGTTGCATTTTTTAATAAGTGTTTATTTTCTACAAAGTTTACTTGGCTTAAATGATAGCTGTGCTGCTTTTTTATCTGTGACCCAATGTTATGAAAGAAATGTGTATTATTTTCCCGGCAGGGGGCTCACACTCCTCCCTTTTCCAATTCCTCTCCGACACCAGCTAAACACAATACTGGCCACCCAGAAACCCAAAAGGGTCCTGACTAATCTTATCATAGACTTGTGGCATTAAAAAATGTCCAATAGGTCTATTTCTATTTCTCATGTGTGAATTTTTCTTTTATATTTTATTTATTTTGTATTTGAAACCCAGTATTACCGTTAATAGTAAGCTAGTTAATGCTTCGGTTTATTTTATTTTACTTTATTTATTTAATTATTCATTCATTAATTAATTCATTCATTTTCTAATGGGGAGGCTGCAACCTATCTCAGCTGGCTCCGGGTGAAGGCGGAGTACACCCTGGACACCTCGCCAGGCCATTGCAGAGCCAACATACATACAACCATTCACACCTACATCTAGGGGCGATTTGACAGTCAGCAGCCAGTTGCCCTACTGTGCATGTTTTTGGACAGTAGGAGGAAACCGGAGTACATGGAGGAAACGCACGCAAACACGAGGAGAAGAACTCCATGCTGAAACACCGAGCCCGATGCTAACCACGGCGCCACTGTGCCACCGATTATTTATTCATTTGTTTGTTTATTTATATATTTATTTGTTTGTTTATTTATTTATTTGGGGGGGCATGCATCTTATTGGGTGTATTTTATATTAATAGTATATTGGTAATAAATAATAAAGTATATTGGTCATTGCAGTGGTGACATTCCTGTTTCAGCACCCTTTTCTATTTGACGTTTAAATTGATTCGGTCACAATGCTGAATTCTTACTGAATGTGTATTTCTTGGAAAGTGCAACCATGCATTTCAGTCTAATGCATGTTACAGAATGTTACTGTCATTACAGCATTTCTCTACCAGACATGGTAGAATTAAAACATTCCCATGTAAAATGGGAACAAGAAACTTGGCTGCTCTTTGATAAAAACACAATTCGCATTAGCAACACCATGATATACATATATGACCTTTAGACTTCGTATTTTATGGTTTCTGAGGCTCTGACAGGTACCTTGGCCATAATTTATCATGCTTGCACACAAAAATGGACAATGTATCTAATTTAAGAGGATCTAATTTGGGTGCATAGTAAATTAATTAATTTCCTCAATGCTAAAACTCTCTTTAATACAGTGCCTACACAAATTGTGCCGACTTGGTGCGTAGTGAAGATCACCACTTTTGTCTAAAAGGGCTCCTAATAAAAAGAAGTACAAAATTACTTCTCTATAATTTTTTGGTGAAAATGTATTGAACAATGCTATTGTAGGCAATGAGAACCAAAGAAAATCATTCCGACAAGTATATTGAGGTAAAAGTACGATCCCAAAAGTGTTCACTGAAGTTGATGTTAGTGCTCTGTGCAGGGCACTTGGGTTCTTCAGAGGTCTTGCTATGCACACAGGGGTAATTACATGCTGGAGCGTATTCGGATTCTTTAGATCCAGTAAACCAAACTTGCATTGCTCTAGCACACACAGGCATCCTTGGTTACTGTTATTATTGGTTACTGTTATTATCATTATTATTAATTATATATAATTTTTTCACTATTTTTAAGAAATATTTTGATAGTGGTTTTGATGGTGATATCAGTTTTGATATTACTGATAATATTATTGCTGTTATTGTTTATTAATATTAATCTAAGTAGTTTATCTATAAACCACTGTGGCTATATAAACTTAAAGTATTAATTTTTATTCCTATATATTTAAGTGATGTAGGTTAGAAAGAGAACAGGAGAAATTATTATTATTATTATTATTATTATTATTGCTACCGATAGAGCCATAGGCTGCAGACCCCACAAAACCCCCCATCCCCGGTGCTCTGTCCACGAGCCACCTGTCCACTGCCTGGCAATGCTGTGTTTATTTTAATGCATCACAATCTCTGATAAAACAACCAAAAATACAACCACAAAGTGCTTGCAACTTTGTGGCAACAGTTTGGGGAAGACTTGCATGTGAGTGTGATGTCAGGTGTCCACAAACTTTTGGATATATAGTACATGTCTGCCTCAGGAGACACTAATAAATGACTCACGATGCCCATTTCACAACTCAAACTTGGATAGCTTAAATTGTTTGTTGAATTTTCCAACTTTTGCATAAAGAGTAGAGGTAATATTGGCTAGATTAGTAAGTTTTTATTATGTTATTAACTAATTAGCTTGTATCCAACAGTGTTAGTGAATCATTCAGTTCCTGATTGTCAAGTTTGCAAGATTTCAGGACCTTAGGCTTGGGTATATTCAGCTCACATTTGACAGGACTTAGAGGACTTGCAGCTGCCTGACAAATACTGGATAGGGCATCTTGAAGACCTTCAGGAAGCCTATAATCACACTGGAGCAGCAGGAGCAATGTTTGGTAATATGGAGTGTTTTGTCCATCTGCTACTTACAGATGGACACAGATGGTGTGAGAGCAGTGATTGAAGATAATTTATCATGGGGCAAAGAGATGGTGATTAAGAAAGGAGTAAAAAGTCTTCTTTTCTTTTTTTTTTTTAGTTAGAATGAAAATCGGGCGGTTAGCAGGTCCACCTCACATCAAGAAGGTCCTGGGTTTGAGTCCGAGGCTCAGGCGTTTCTGTGTAGGGTCTACATGTTCTCCCCGTGTTTTCTTGGGTTTCCTCCCACAGTCCAAAGACTTGCACATTAGGCTAATTAGCTGTTCCAAATTGCCCCTAGTTGTGGATGTGAGTGAGAATGGTTGGGTGTGTTGGCCCTGCGTTGGTCTGCTAATCTGTTCAGTGTGTATCTGTCCTTTGCCCAGTGTCGGTAAAATAGGCACCAGCCTCCCCGCAACACTAACAGGATTAAGCGGGTTGGAAAATGGGTGAGTGAGTGATTGAAGATCTAACTCAATGCAAAGACAGAAGGTTCATTTGTAAAGTTCAATATGTTTATCACAGCATTTTATACAGTATATTTTATTCAGACAGTGGTGGTTTAGTGGTTAAGGCTCTGGGTTACTGAGCTGAAGGTTGGTGGTTTAACTCATCCTCTTTTTCACTATCTCAGACACTCATGTTTCCACTCAGTTCTCAGCATGTCTGGATTACTGCAGCTTGCTACTATGGGTCTGCCTCTGAAAGCCATTCAGCCATGGCAAAATATATATCAGAAATGTTGTTTCACCAGCGGACACTCTAAGCACAGCACAGAAAAAAAGCCTTTCATATAAACATATGTATATTTTCATTATCAGTATTACATTTTTAAAGTTGCAATCAGCTAAAATCTGTTTGACAGTTTGCATTAGCCTGTTTGAAAACGCCGCCATTTGGAGTCAGTGATACACGAAAATGTGAGAATAGGACTTGAATTCGTCGGTTCATATAAGGCAAGAAAATGGCAAAAATAGAAGTATACAGATATTAAACAAATAAGTCAGATCGAAACTAGTAAACTTCTGAATACAGTAAAACTAGGTACATCTACAGATAATATGAGCTGTTGTTCACATACATCAGTGAACGAATGGTAAAACCCACCATTTATTCATATGCGGATAACTTCTGTATTAACCATCACATATGCAGGAATAACGTGAGACTTTTCGCAGTACAATGTCGCCCCCTGTGTCCGGATTTAGTACTTGTCTTTTTTTCCAAATGAAGAAGCTTGTAATAACAATAGTGCATTTTGATGTGCAAAGGCATTTATGATACATGCAAGCTTTTATACAGTTTGGGTTTCGGTCCCCTTTCACCAGGGACATCTGGACATTATATACAATTGATAAGAGCCTAAAACAGTGCGATAAATTCAAAGGCCCATTAGGGGCTTAAGTAAAATAGCAGAGAAATTATAAAAACCTAACATCCTGGTGCCTTTGCATTAGATAAGATTTCAAGACTAGTTTATGACCCCAACTGGGCTTAACTGACCTACTTATGTAATGAGTCTCACAACAAAACCTAAATAATGACAATTGATCCAATGGCAACCAAATCATTTTTACAAACTTTTCTGCTTAACTCAACATTTTCATGGACTTTCTGAATGTTGTACTGTTTTCATGAATGTATGCTTAACCAGTGGTAAGCTTGGCTCTGTAAGCTTACCATTGCAAGCCTTTCAGAGAAACAAATCTCTGTAATTCAACTTTCCAAGAAACTTCAGCAGTGAGATTCTTCTAGAGCAGTGGAGAACCTTTATCTCTAAATGCTTCTGCCATGTGATCACTTTAGAACTTCTGCTACTAAAGAATACTTCCTATGCAGTAGGAAATCTCTATCAGACCTTTAGGGCATTTGGCAGAAACCCTTATCTAGAGTTACTTACATTTATCATTTTTATATGATTAAGCAACTGAGGATTAAGGGTCCTGGGACCCTTAGGACACAGGAGTGGGACCCAACAGTGGCACTTGGTGGTACTGGGGCTTGAACCGGCAACCTTCAGAGTAGTAATCCAGAGATGTAACCACTGAGCCACCACTGCCCTTCTAAACTAATGGGCAAGTAATAACTGCTTAATCCTTACTAGGGTTGACACTGGGCGAATGCAGGGTACATAGCAAACAGCTTGCCAGTTTATCGCAGGGCCAACACACACACACACACACGCACACACACACACACACACACACACACACACACACACACACACACACACACACACACA
>JBCNYH010000025.1:27405565-27418755 GCA_039654325.1 Tandanus tandanus
GTGTGTGTGTGTGTGTGTGTGTGTGTGTGTGTGTGTGTGTGTGTGTGTGTGTGTGTGTGTGTGTGTGTGTGCGTAATAGGAGATGCAGCCTTCACACACACACCATTATAGTCAGAATAAGGCCTGGAAAAAAGTCTCCTGCATGCCTGGAAAAAAGATTTTACATTCCAAAAAGAACATTAAAGCAAAAGAACAGACCTTTTGGAATGTCCTGTGATGGACAAATTTGTGACAGAGAAATCAAAGGTAGAATTGTTTGTGAACACATGTGAACTGAAGAATAACCTCATACCAACTGTGATGAAGCATGGTGTTGGAAATATTATGGTTTGGGGTTGTTTTGCTTCCTCAGGGACTGGGCAGCTTGCAGTCTTTGATTCGCCTATGAATTCTGCATCATATTGTGCTTTAAAGATAATGTGAGGCCATCTTTTTAAAACTTAAGTCAGTTGTGGACATTTGGGCGGCACGGTGGTGCAGTGGTTAGCATGTACGCCTCACAGCAAGAAGGCCTGGGTTCGACTCCGTGGCTCAGGCATTTCTGTGTTCCTCTGAATACTCTGGTTTCCTTCCACAGTCCAAAAACATGCACAGTTGGCTATTCCAAATCACCCCTAGTTGTGAATGTAAGTGTAAATGATTGTATATTCCAGAGTTGGCTGTGATATTAATTAGGATTACGTGGCTTAGAAAATGAAAGAACGATGATGAATCCTATGCACACTAGTAAATCCAGCCAGTAATGGCTCAAAAAGAAGAAATGGAGGGTTATGATAAGGTTTGTAAAATATCAGATTTGAAAGCTATGGAAATGTGTGTAGGTGTGTTGAAAGGGGCAGTACATGCATGAGCAAACCTCAAACATCTTGCAACTGAAGGAAGAATGGTCAGAAATTTCAACAAGACAATATTACGTCCTATTCCTATGTCCTATTTCTTAGTTCTCACTAATTACTTATGTCATTACTTAATTGCATTGTTTCAATAATTTTATAATTAATTAAACTTAGCAAAATATTACATAGGAAAGTAATATTTTAATTATCAATGGCCCATTTGTAACAGAGATAAAGTTATACTGCCATTAAGAAGACATTTTAATAAGCAGGTTTTTGTTGATTACACTGAACAAAACAAAGCTGCACCAGTTTGTGTTTTTAGATAACATGCCAGCATTCCAGACCCATAGGCGTGACATGTAACACAACGACATATAAGCATCTAGCTTGACATATAAAATATGCATCACCTACACAAATGCACTGAATATGCTACATTCCAACAATACTTTAGGAGAAATTGAAGGGAAGTAGAAAGTAATTTGATGCAAAAACGAACAAGGAGCTTCTTCATTTTTTTCAGATTATCAGCAGACTGTTTCTTCTAATATTTCTAAATCTCTTGGGTGACAAGCTGCACACATAATGTCATCGAAACCTCCCACTCCTGCCCTGCCATGCTGGCTCTCCCTTTTACACAGACAACAATTCAGCTCTGTGACTACCTCTGCTACAGTCTCAGAGGTGGAATAAAAATGCCCCTGCCATGTTCGTACATTTTATACTGAATGAAGAGGTGGAATAAAGGTACAATATTCCCACATTGAACAGACTGTGTAAAAACAGCTAACATATAGAGGCAAAACAGAAGAAGAAAAAAAAACTCCAGACACATGAAGTAGTCTGAAAGAAAAAAACACATAACAAAATTTTTTTTAAAAACTGTGTAAATACCAGTGGGTCTAATGAAGTATGAAGTATATTATTATATTTCTTTACTTAATTATTTTTTGCTGCTGTTTCTTAGTTCTTAATGAATCTTCTGCAATATGTATGCTAATTTTCACTTATCAGTATTTTTCATTTTGGCAATGTGTGTCCCTTTGTGTGCATTCTTTCATCTTTTGTTTGTAATACATAAATTAAATAAAATTGCATAAATTTAATGGATTTTTCAGCTGAACTGAAAGTATTTGTTGTGTTTCAGAGTGATAGCATTATATAGCCAGAAGTTCCCAAATGGAACCTTTGAAGAAATGAATAGTACGGCTGATGAAATAGCTAAACTAGCAGGACACTGCTGCCAAGATGATGCAGGTGCTGACTGTTATGACAAAGGGGTAAGCCAACAATTATATTAGTGCAATATTCATTTGGGCTTTTATTTTAAAACCCAGTCATTCCATTAAAGTCAAACCCATTTCCATTTGAAAGCTTGAAAAAAGAAAAGTTGAAGCATAATGACAAGAATGCAAACAGAAACCATGTGTAGGACTATTAAATGACCCCAGTGTATTTTAACCATTAACTAATGTCAAATGTCAGGGTGAAGTATGAAACTCTTATAAGCATTACTTCTGCATTATTTTGTGTGTGTGTGTGTGTGTGTGTGTGTGTGTGTGTGTGTGTGTGTGTGTGTGTATTTTCCGGAGTACTTTTCTGTCACAATGTGACCCAATATCACCTTAAAGGGGCCATACAATGCATTTATTCAAAATTTTAAATTGTTCCTTGACATTTAAATAAAAGGTGTGTGACATTAGTGGGAGTGGAAAAGCCTAATTATTTATGATTTGGCCACAGGATGAAGCAAGTTATATGTCTTTTTTTAATTTTTAATTTTATTTTATTCTTTTTAAATAATAAGAAAAAATTGAAAGCAGAATTAGCATTTTTTATCACAGTACTATGTGGCTGTAATGCATGATATATCACCTCAAAATAGATTGCTTGTGGTTAGTCAGTTTTGTGCAACATACAACAAATAACCATGTAGACTGTATTGTGCAAAATGTTTTAGATTTTTTTGGTTCACATTTATTGAGCCTAGATATTTGCATGTAATTTTATTGTCATAATGCAAAGTTAGAGGACCTCTTAATAATAAATAGTGTATGTCCATCTTTTTAAGGCCACAGAAATCTCAGACAAATCTTGTGGAAAGGACTCACCATTCCCTGAGCACCCAGGCATTGAGCAGTGTTGCACAGTCCAAGGTGATGAGAGGAAATTGTGTTTGGCTATGTTGCGTTATTCATCAGATGAACTCCCATCCCTGCTGGAGCCCACACCTGAGGAGATCTGCACTCAGTATTCAAAGGACCCTGACAACTATGCCCCGAGGTAGGACGTGGGAAGCTCCAGTTTACTTCGCATTAACAAAATAAGCAAGTTATTTATTTTTCTACAAATAGAACAAACCTAGTGGAAACCTAAACCAGTTTATTTGTGCACTGATGCTATAAGCTTCAGCAGTAGCTTGCATATATGGTCAGCCCTTTCCACGTTTTTTACTGAACTGGAAATGAGATTGAAATGGAATTTGAGTATGTTAGCCAGAGGCCCTGTGATGGACTGGTGAGCTGCTTGGGATGTACTCTGCCTTCACCCAGAGTTGAATGAGATAGGATTTAGCCTCCCCATGACCCTTAGAGGATTAGGGTCAGTACAGCAAATGAATGAATAAATGAGGGTTAGTCAGAGAAGCAGCTAAGAAACCAAGGTAAATTCTCAACACAGTGCAGCCACCACCGTGTGTCACTGATGCTGTTCAGTGTTTGATGAAACTAAAAAAATAGAGATATGATCTCATCTGAGCAGAAGACCTTACTTTTTGTTTGCCGAATCACTAACATGTCTTTTGGCAAAGTTCAAATTAATTAAGATTATCTAGTTGATCGTCTGCATACCTTTGAAACTATGGGAGGAAACTGGGGTACCTGGAGGAAACCCATGTAGGGGTACCTGGAGGAAACCCATATTCACACTGTCTCACACCTATTGTTCCTGTGATTGGCTCTGGATCCCCCATGGTCCTGCTTAAGATGAATTGGTTGATGAAGATGAATGAATATACATCAGTTTACATGAATCTTGAACTGAATTGAATTGAATCACTGAATTGAATTACTGAATTTGTTTGCTGAAGGCTCAGTGGGAATAGTGCCCTGGATGTTCTGATGTACAGCAACATCCACCTTGCTTTCTTAGAATGTAGTTAACAGCATCTGTCCTGCTGATTCATTTAGAGTTTTAGTATATACTACACTAAAATGAAAGTAAACCATGCTCCATAATGGCAGTGGTGGGTCAGTGGATAAGGCTCTCTGTTACTGATCAGAAGGTTGTGGGTTCAATACCCAGTATCATTAATCTGCTTCTGTTGGGCCCTTAAGCGAGGCCTTTAACTCTTAAATGCTCAGTTGTACAAATGAGATAAAAAGGAAAGTTGCTCTGACTAGGGGCATCTGCCAAATGTTTTAGTGTATACAATGCAGAAACACAAGAAAAACAATCTAAAACAAGATTTTTGTGATATGCATATTTTCTCATTTTAAAGCATGAAAATGATGATGCTCCAACTGACTATAACAAAGTGACTGATTGAATGTTCTCCCCGGAATAGTGTTTTTTAATCCCAATATATCTAAACCAATCAGCTTGCGGCATTCCAGTGTAGTGTAATAAGGTTTTTATTCTAAAATAAAAGCCTAAATGAATATTCACTGAAAATTATGGATTATTGTGTACTTTCTCTTATTTTTCTTTCTTTCTTTCTTTCTTTCTTTTTTTTGCTCCTTTGCTATTTAATTTTTAAAAATCATTATTGTCTTATATTATGGCTATTCAACAAACCGGAATGGGTGAATTGCATCAGAAGCTCTCATATAACCAGTAGGATCTCAATCAGGCATATTATTCAGGATACCCGGGCATTTTTTGTGAATTGTAATGCTACATTGAAGTGTGCGTGGATAATAACAAGGTACTGCATCCTTCAGAGAGTATTTAATTGCTTTTATTGTTTATGCCTGCTAATTGCTCAGAATCAGCTTCCCATTCTATTTTTATACAATATTGGAGTCCTAGGTGACCATGTTTGTTGGGAGAAAAGGCTCCTATTAAATCGAGTCTAAACTAATTTCAGGAGATAACCTTACAGTGGTTAGTGGGTTCAAGGGTGAGAAGACTAGAGAGGGGTGACTCTCTCAGCCTTAAAGATAAACATAAAGAGATCTTTATTACTGTTGCATGAACAATGAAAAATCAGTTTAGCAGCTCTCTGTTTAGCAGCAAATATAAAAAAAAGTGCACAAAAGACAACTAAGGTGACTAGTGACATATATGATATGATATGACATATTAAGGTGACATATATGAGGGTTGGAGTCCGCCAAGGCTGTCCTTTGTCACCGGTTCTGTACATAATTTTTATGGACAGAATTTCTAGGCACAGCCGAAGCATTCGAAGTGGCTGGGATGAGAATCAGCACCTCCAAATCCGAGGCCATGGTTCTCAGCCGGAAAAGGATGGAATGCACCCTCCGGGTCTGGAATGAGGTCCCTGATATGGTGTTTCGGGCATGTCCAACTGGGAAGAGACCCCAGGGTCGACCCAGAACATGCTGGAGGGACTATGTCTCTCTTCTATGACACCTTTAAACCTGTGGTAGATTCAATTTAAGAATTTCACTCTCTGTGGAATAAAATGCTATTTTGAGTTATTACTTTCCTTTTTGCATGGTATAAATTAATCTGTTGGAGGTGAAAGACAAGTCATAGACATTAAATAATATCTCACAACTGTGTCCCAAAATGCACACTACACAACAAATAGTGTAGCATGGTGCTACACTATTTACCAAGCGCTGGCATGGTGATATGCATCCAGGATACGGCCCATGTATTTGAGATTATAATTACTTACTGCACTTATTGTCATGTCATCAGTATTACAGAGGTACATATCTAAGAGATCAAAAATTTTTATGCAGCCCAATGTGACAGTCAGAGGAACTGGCAGTCAATGAGCAAAACCAGTTAAAGTGCAACCCATTTTTAAATCAATAAATTAATGGAGGGGGAAAAAATATCTTTAACAAATAGCTTATCTTTCAACTTATCTATTACCATAAGAAAGCATGTGGAATGGCTTTCCATTTTCTTTGAGAAACTGTGTGTTTCTGAGACAGCTGGCTAATGTGAACTAGCCTGATAATAATATTAATTAGCTGGCTTATACCAATGTATCACATTTTCTGTAATGACAGGGGAAATGGGATGTTCTTCATTAATCCTATAGCATACAGAGAATAGAAACTTATTCACACCACCATGGAATATCAAAATAAATCGACAGACTTGTGGATTTGTAACTTTCTTCTGCCTTGTGTGATCTTTATGACCTGCTTTTGCACATCTGTTGTTTAGATGATGCGCATTGTAACACTGCAAGACACACAGACTACAGAGTTTCTGAGCCGAGTTAAACAGGAAATGAATAACCCTTTTAACAATATAAAGTAAAAGACTGGTAATCTGTGAACTACTTTTAGCTGTTTCATCCAAGCATTATGAATACTTAAATGTTCGCCTGGGGGTTTTTTTTGTTAGTATTTTTTTGGTTTGTTTGTTTTGTTTTTTGTGTTTTTCTCAGTCCCTTTATGCTCTCAGAAGGGACTTGTATTTTGTAACACATTGGTATTTATTAAGGATAAACAATGATTTATAAAATCTGGCTGTGTATAAAAACAATATCTTGGTCATGATGAAGTATTTTTAAAGACATGAGCAGTTACACTATATAAGTTGACAAAAAGAAAGGCATAGCTATTTGTTCAATAAATCTTACATTTCTCTTTGCTTTGTAGGTATGCATATGAGTTTTTCCGGAGACACAGGACTATCCCAGCAGGTTTTGCCCTTAATGTGACCCAAAATCAAGTGAGGATGGCAGAGAATTGCTGTAAGCCAACTGTATCCAAAAGCTGCTTTTTCAAAGAGGTGAAAATGAAAAATAATGCATGTTTTTTCATCTTGCATGATTAGCTTCTAGGAAATGTTCAAAAGGAAATTGTCCTAATAGGAATTCATTTCTTTTTAACAACACAATCCTATTTTATTCATTATAACACACAGAAGAAAATGATAGACTCTAGATAATTATTACTCTCTTGTTAACAATAAGCAGTAATGGTATGGGGAACATTTAATATTCAGTGTACAAAATAATAATAATTATATTATTATTATTATTCATTCATTCATTTTCTAAGCCACTTAATCCTAATTAGGGTCACAGGGAGGCTGGTGCCCATCTCAGCCAACTCTGGGCGAGGGCAGGGTATACCCTGGACAGCTCGCCAGGCCATCGCAGGGCCAACACTCACACAACCATTCACACTCACACCTAGGACCAATTTGGAACAGCCAATTAGCCCAATGTGCATAATTTTGGACCATGGGAGGAAACTGGAGTACCCGGAGGAAACCCACGCAAGCACAGGAAGAACATGCAAACTCCACACAGAAACGCCCAGGCTTGGAATCGAACCAAGGCCCTCTTGCTGTGTCGCGGAAGTGTTAACCACTACGCCACCGTGCCGCCCATTATTATTATTATTATTATTATTATTATTATTATTATTATTATTATTTGCCCTGCAATGAACTGGCGAGCTGTCCAGGGAGTACTCTGCCCTCACCCAGAGTTGGCTGAGATGGGTGCCAGCCTCCCCATGACCCTAATTGGGATTAAGCAGTTCAGAAAGTAAATGAATGAATGAATTAATAATTATTATTGTTGTTGTTGCTGTTGGTGGTGGTGGTAGTAGTAGTAATATATAAAAAATTGTGAATTTTTTTATTGTTATAGCTGTTTTGTTATTTTAAGTGTTTGTGTGTTTTTGAAATTAGGCTGTTGTGTTGATTTTCAAGTTAATATACAAACAAACAAACAACTAAATAAATAAATTAAGGTGTAATAATGATCCACCAGATTTTGCTGTTTCCTAAATTTTAACTTAGATGGTGCTGTATTAAAGCAGACCTGTACAGTTAATATACAGCATTTATAGGTCAAATGAAATGCCTTATTGGTTGTCTGACATAATGGAATACCTACCATACCATACCAACTTTATTTATATAGCACTTTCACACAACCATGGCTGAAATAAAGTGCTGTACATCATACATAAAATTAAGGCAAAACATTCAAAACAACATAAAAACAAATAAAAACAATTCATGTTGTGGTCCACTGTAACAAAGGCTGCGGTTACGTCAAGCAGGACAAGGATCACATGGTCACTGGAGTCGAAAGCTAGGAGGATGTCATTAAATACCCTTAACAAAGCTGACTCTGTGCTATGAAAAGTTTTAAAACCTGACTGAAAAATATCCAGGATGTTATGCTCAACCAGAAAGGCTTTCAACTGAGCAAAAAAATTTTTCTCCAAAAGTTTTGACAGGAAGCTTGGAGGTAGGCCTAAAATTTGCTAAATCTGAGTGATCGAGACCAGGTTTCTTAATTAGGGGTTGCACTACAGCGTGTATAAAATTCACAGGAACTACTCCAGAAGACAGACTACTGTTAATAACAGTGAAAACTGACTGACCTACGCACGGGAAAACCTCTTTTAAAAAAAACCTAGGAGGGACGGCATCACAGGGGGAACCTGAGGGCTTAATACGGCTAACAACCTCCTTTAACACTGACAAAGACACAGGTTCAAACTGATCAAAAGCAGGAGCTGAGATGAGAGCCCTTGTGGTGGTGACCTTATCAATAAAAAATTGAAGAAATTTATTACATAATTCAGAAGAGACTCCCAGGCTTATGGTCTGAGAGGCATTAAGAAAAAAATCAAAAATTGACTTGCAAAATTTACTTAGAAATGCGCTCAGGGAATGCAGACCTCTACCAAAGTAGTGCAATCTCCAAACTTTTCAGTCCATGCTTTATTTTCAATTGGTTATTAATTTGAGAAGTTATAGCCTAAAATATGTAATTTTGCCTTGTCTCACAATGTTCAACTTTTTTTTTCAAAACCCTCCTGCCTCTGGGTCCGGATCTGGATCGTGCTCAAAACTTAATCAGTTCTTTGTTGCCCCAAGACCCACATTTGCTTAAAACTTAGTGGAAATCTGTCAGTTTGTTTTCGAAGTATTATTGTCACAGTCACATACACAGACACACACAACCAATTTCATAACTTCTCCCCTTGGTGGAGTAGATAATTGATTAATATAATAAACTTTGTTCTGTTTGCTGAAGTTTTCATTTTATAAAATTAGTATTAAAAGATGTCAGCAGTGTACATGAATACAGAGACTACTGTGAATAATTTGACATTTTCATTAGCTGTCATATTTAACAGTATTTTGTCTGTTGGATGGCAATACATCCAAAACCTAAATAAGTAATGATATTCAGTGCATGACAAAAGCACACTCAGTGAGTGTAGCATTTTATTTGTAAAATTTGTTTTGTTTTTTTTTAAACAGTGTTGTCCAAGAATAATGGACAAGGGATAATGTCCAAGGGATAATGCTCATGATATGATTTAAGGACATAAGGAAGATGAAGGGACCATTCTGGCATGCACTGACCTTATCCACATCAGGGTTTTTTTTGGTTAGAACACTGAAGCTCTCAGTTCTTTATATTTTAAAGCCAGGCAAGGCAGGTAATATGTAACAACATGTATGATCATATGCACAGTGCACACAGTGATTCATGCCTGTGACTCAAAATAGAAATAATTAAGCGTGCGCAAGACAGAATATGGTGACGACCGTGATTTTGTTGATAATGATACTTAGAGACACACAATTATAATATGGAAATGTGTGATGATAAATGAGCAACAATACTAACATCTACCTAACATCAACACTTAAACATCTTTATCTCTTTTGCAGAGATTTCAAGAAAGGCGCTCAGCCACTTTCCTGAAGTTTCTCTCCAAAATGTGTGATCATGAAGTGAATCTGAAATCTCACAAAACTGGGTACATTTTCACTTTAACTATAGAAAAGTAATTGAGCCAATGAGAAATTTGTTGTTCTGTGGTCTCTGTAAGTCATTTAATCATGTTTAATTATTTCTGTTAATAGGGTGGCATGGTTGCGTAGTGGTTAGCATGTCCACCTCACAGCAGGAAGGTTCTGAGTTAGAATCCTGGGCTTGGTGAATACATTTCTGTGTGGAGTTTGCATGTTCTCCCCGTGCTTCCATGAATTTCCTCTGAGTATGCCAGTTTCCTCTCATAGTCCAAAGACATGCACTTTAGGCTAACTAGCTGTTCCAAATTGACCCTAGGTGCGAGTGTGAGTGTGAATAGTGTGTGTGATGCCCTGTGATGGTATGGCGAGCTGTTCAGGTTCCTTCCACCATCCTCCACGCAACCCTAGTAGGATTAAGTGGTTCAGCAATGAGTGAGTGAGCTAGTGAGTGAGGGCAATTCAGTGCCCAAAGATAAAGGGGATATATTTGAGCAAGTATTTACCCATTTAGCAGATAACTTCTTGTATATAACAAATTCATAGAATTCAAATCTGGGTTTTGACTAGGCCATTCTATAATCCTTTATTTTTCGTTTTAAGCAATACCCTGGTGGATTTGCTAGTTTGCTTTGAATAATATTCCTGTTGAAAGATCCACCTCTTGGTACAACTTCAAATTTCAGATGGATTTTAGTTTGACTTCACATTATTTTTATAATTATGTCTTTGATATAATGCAGAATTTATAGTTGACTCAATTTCTACCACACTGCATCACAGTTAGTATGAGGTTCTTCTCCTGTTTACATAACATGTTTACCGTGACTGTAACAAATCTATATTTGATTTGTTTGTCCAGAGCACATCATTTCAAAAGTCCTGATCTTTGCCAGAATGTTTTATGGCAAAATGTAGCCTTGCTCTAATTTTCTTTTTAGATAACAAAGGTTTTTTCCTGGCCCGCCTTGCAGAGCGGATTTGTCCAGTCTTCTTTTCTGATTATAGAAGTCTGCACCTTCACAGTTAACTGCAAATTCTTTGATAAAACTTGGTTGACTTGGAGATTTCCTTGATCTTGAAGAGTTCTGCTGTTGGGCTGAAGTTGTTAGGGTAGCCAGTCCAAGTCAAACAGTTGTTTGAAATCTTTACCACTTGTTGATAATATTCCTGAGAAACTTTTTATTTCAAATATTTCAAAGAGTTTTTCTTGGAAGACTATTTTCTGAAGGACTTACAAAGTGCTATAGATATTGGCATGATGACACCACACACTTCAATAGCAAAGTAAACACCAAACACTGAATGTCAGGTTATTAGCACCAAGCTGCCACTGTTGGGCCCTTAACCCCCAACTGCTCAGTTATATATATAAAAAAAATGATAAATGTAAGTCGCACTAGATAAGGCATCTGCCAATTTCCATAAATGTAAATGCTTAAATAAAGCAGGATCTACCTGCAAAAAGTTCCTATCCAGTGGTCACCAACCCTGTTTCTGGACATATACCCTAATCGTGCCCAACTGACCATCTAATTGTTGCCTTAAGCAGTTTTTAATCAGCTGAAAAATGTGTACTGGACTTTATTTGAGCAAATCTACAGTAAAATATACTAATCAATGTATGTGTGTGTATATATTTACATCACTAAAACAGCCTTAACCACATCAGTGCTGAATCGTTGATTATTATGCTGTGTCAGGTTTCACATGAAATCATGTGTTAGCTCTCACCCTCACAAGTGGAGGAATAGACCGAATTAGCTATTGGCTCAGAGCTGTGACTAAAAAATATCACTTGTACTTTCATTTTAGACTAACTGCATATTTTGGAAGCCTCCTGGGAGTAAAATTTGAAGAAGCAACGAATATATCAAAGCAGTTTCAGTCTGGTCTTACAGAATGCTGTTTAAAACCACAGACTCAATGCATCATTGAAAAGGTAAGGTGAGAATGTGTAAATTTACAGCTTCACACATTTACCTTACTATTCTCCCCCTTTTTTATATTTATTTTTTTTGCTTTTAAAGCCAAAGAGTTTTTTGAGTAATTCTCTCATTTTTAAATGATATTATTGGTCTTTGTAGATTATAATCTACATCTGGGATTTGTAGATTTATAATCTACATCAATCTTCTTGAGTGCCACATATTATTATTAGTAGTAGTATAATAAGCCTTATATACAAATTCCTTTAAGGACTCAAATTCTGAAAACTCCAGCATATTATACAGTAGTTTTTATTTTTTTTAATTGTATGTTTATTTTTAACATTGTTTTTTTTTTTTGTTTTGACACCCATGCTAATTATGTCCAGTTTTCTTGTTAGGGACTTAGTGTTATTTTACTCTTGGAAATTTCAAGCATATCAAATTGCTAAGTACAGAATTATGAATTGTTTCCTCAAACTGAGAATTGTTCATTTAAATACGTTACATGACCACAAGTATCACAAGTATTGATCATACTGATATACTTTCATAATCTGCGTTAGTTTATCAGCTTTCAAAAGGTCCTCTGCAAGGAGCTTGGCAACACATCTGAGGAACTGCAAAGATGCTGCATCAAAGCTCCGCTAGATGCACTCACCTGCATGGACACTGTAAAAAGACATCCTGTCATATCTTCAGATCAGGTCTCCTTGGCACAGCTCTGCGAGAAATCACAGCCCGATAACACAGACAGGTGCTCACTTTAACATTTATTTTACAGTATGTATTTTATTGGCCAAAAAAAAATCTTCTTACACCTTCTCAAATATGCATATCAAATATTCATTTCATATGGGCATATTAGGAAGGCAACCAAATATAATTTAATTCAGAATTAATATCCATCTGGTTGGTCTAGAGGTGTTCACTGAGACTGGAAACAAAAAAATGCATACGCTTGCTGGACAAACAAGAACCACAATGCAGCACTGTGTAATGCATTTCTATCTATCATTTACCTCTTATTGGATCATGGAGAAGCTGGAGCCAATATCAGTTGACCTCAGGTGGGAGGCAGGGTACATCCTGAACAGGTCACCAATTAAATGTAAGGTTAACATATTACTTAACATATATCAAGTGCTTACAAGTTTGGTGAAGTCAAGTCTAGCTGTTGTTAACCAAGGATATTGATATATTTGTAGTGGTACACGTACAGCAGAAAAACGAGGTCGATGAATCACCATATTATCTAAAGTGTGGAGATATTCTATAAAATGAGATAAATGTAAGTTACTCTGAATGAGGGATTGAATAAACCAGACTCTTTCTTCCTTTGTTTCTTTTACATTTACATTTACAGCATTTAGCAGGCGCTCTTATCCACAGCGACTTAAAGAAGTGCTTTAAAGTCACTATCAGTGAATATATTCTTATACTGGTTTGTCAGGACACAGACTAAGTATACCATCAG
>JBCNYH010000025.1:27448563-27477053 GCA_039654325.1 Tandanus tandanus
AATCAGCAATGGTTCTTTTACATGCCTCTCACCACAGACAGTGAGAGACATGGCCGGCCTTTGATAATCCAGTTAGCCACACTGGGGGGACAGCAATGACAACCCGGTGACAGTAATCCAGCACCCTACCACCGGGCCACAACTGCCCCAATAATTAATATATAAGAAATATGTCAATAAATAATTAAATTAAATATTATATCATAAATGCATACTCAAAACTTACCTATTAACATGCATATGCAAACACAAGCAAAGTTCTGCATTCACCAACATTCTACCACCATCCCAAAAACAAACCCTAATCATTCAGTCTCCATAGTGTACAGCAAAAACATCACACCTGAACCATGAGAAAGGTTTAAAACAGAGTATAAACAGAGCATAAGTAATTGAAGATCAAAACAAAGCAAATCTTCAGCTTATGATGAGAAGATTATTATGATGATGATTATTGCAGATAAGAGACAAGGTGTTAGTAACAGCATGGCCTGAAATCATAAGACGACACAGGGAGAACAAGGGACAACGTGAGAAGCTCTTTAGACGAGCTAAGAAGCTCTGCTTCTACTCACTCTCAGAGGACTTATCCCCTAAAAAAGACTCCTGCTCCATCATGTCCATGGGGATTTTTATGCTGGGCACATTCATGCTGAATGGGCAATCAGACTGCAGGAAGGGAAAGGTTCACCAAGTAGTTAGGGTAGGGAATATACTGTTGTGTGAAAAAAATAAGTCCATCATATTTCACCTGATACAGTGCCTACAGGAAAAGGTGATGCATTCCAACAAATTACACACAAAATTGGCCTTTTTTTTTGTCATTTTTATATTGTAAATACACACCAAAAAAAAAACAGATCACTCATATTACATAAAATGTGTCCAGGTGGAACCTATCTTTTAAACCTGACTCAGTGGGCTGGTGTTCTCTTTGCTATTTGACTGTGGAGTGTCATCATGCCAAAATCTAAAAAGGATAAGAACCTTATACTCCCTGGGAAGCATGGTGCTAGAAATAATTTGGTTTGGGGTTGCATTACTGCCTTTTCACATTAATCTTTTCACATGATTTGTATTATGGATGCCTTCAAAACACATGAAGTAAGGAATGAAACACAATGGGTCTTGGTGTTAAGGGAAAATAATAATTGGTGGGGTGGTTGATGTGTTACAACACATCCTGGAGTGTTCCTTTTAAAATATAGCAATTATATTTTTCACATATTTCCAGAAAAAAAAGCTTGCGGCTTGTTGTTGAAAAACTTCAAGATGCAGAGCCTTCTGTCTTATGGGCTTTCCAGACACTCAGGAGAGTTTCTCCTCACATAAATCGTTATTTTTTTTTTGTGATAAATATACTGCCAATGAAAATGCAACACAATTTTATTTGTAATATTTTTGGGACCATCCTATCTAAGCATGAGTACTGGTATTTCAATGACCCTAAACACCTCAATGACTCAATTCCAGGGTGTATTTAACGATTGGTCATCTTGCCTAAATAAAGCTCAGCAAAAATGCATAGCATTCTGCAGTGGAATCTTGACCATGCCTCGACTGTCACATGATGATCACTGATCGAATATCTGCAGCAGCAGGTATTTAATGTCCTTCCCTGGCCTGTGTATTCAGATTTATCACCCATCAAACACTTGTGGGATCAGCTTGGACGCCGAATATCAGGCCGAGTACTAGCATTACAGAACAGGCAGGAACTGATCGTGGCATTGCAGGAGGAGTGGAGAAACATCCCACAGGACAACATACGGAGACTTGTCAGATCCGTGCGCAGACGAATTACAGCCAGCATTAACTCAAATGGAGGTCATATTATATAAAGAAAGAAGGGGTGCCCCGGTTTTGTTTAAACTTGCAATTTTTGACACAAAGATTTTCGGTTGTTATTGATTAATACTGTTCAAATGATGTATGAATTTGATTTTAATAATTCGAGACAAAATATTAAACATATATAATTTATTCTGAGTGTTGCATTTTCATTGGCAGTGAGTATAATAATTCATTTTGATGAATTTATTGTTAAGCTTTTATTATGAGGACCATCAGCCATTCAAGTTTGTCTGTAAAAGTTGTTTCCATAGAAACAACATATTAAAATGAATACATTTTAATAAACCTGGGGTTTAGCTTGTGCCTGGCAGTTCTGTCTGAGATACTGTTAGCGAAAATTAATGAACAAGTTTTAGACCAATCCGATTTGACACTTCATTTGCACTGTGACATAAGAAGCAATATTATCTCATGCTGAACACTTCCGGCACTTATCATTTAACATATGAAACACATAGTTACAAGCTATAGAGGGTTTAAGGGTGAGTTTGAAAGTGGAATGCATGGTATTTCATATACAGTGTATATCACCTTTTTCTGTGATATACAGCGAATGTCACCGTATATCCTGTATATCACCTTTATCTTTCTCTAATTTTTTTTGCGGAACCCATAGGCATGAAAGATGACTTGGATAGTGTCCTGTGTCCATGCCCCCTCAGGAAACCCAGTAAGTCTGCCGTGTCACCAATAAAACAAATATATTATTAATAACCAAACTGAAACCCAAAACACAGAGGCTCATACATCATCGCTCAGACTCGCACAGAATTAAAAAACACACAATCTGACTCAGGTAGTCGGACAAACTTTCACTGGCCAAAACACCAAACATTAACAGGAGCACGGAACATGAACTCGTTAAACAGATAATTAAACTAACAACGCAGGTGTTAGAAATAAACCCAGAAATCCCAGAGTGAAAGGTGGTGAAAAGTGTTAACCTTTCCTGCAGAGTGTAGTCGGGAAACGCAGAGATTTAATTATTTATTTATTTCTTCCAGTGCTGATTCAGCCCTTAAAGGAGCCACACTACTCTTAACACCATTTATCAATATGACTGATTTAATATTATACTATCTTAATTATCCATATATCTCATATAAGAAAATATGCATATATTCTAATTTATTCTTATTGTATATATGCTTACTGATCCATTATTCACTGCCAGTTACACATCTGTTTTTGCACATATAATATGTTGTACATATCCTTATGCTGCAATCTGTAACCCCATCCAGAACTCAACTAATTGTGATTCAAATTATGTTTCTGTCTATTTATGTTTCTTATATATGTATGTATGTATTTATTTATTTTAAAAAAAAATTGTTTCCTAATTTTTGCTGTCTCTGCTGCTGTAATGCAAGAATTTCCCTCATGAGATCAATAAAGTCCATCCATCCATCAATTCATCCATATATCCATCAATGCAAGGTATAAAGAAATATATTGCCGATGCGACAGACCAGGTAATCCAAATAAAGAATGAATATTGTGCTGCTAAAAATTATTTCTGGTGTTTGTCTAAAAAAGCTGTGATGAAAGTCACGAACTCAGGAGAGATAAATTTACTGACGAGACAGAGAATGCCTCTATGATACACAGCACTTATGAGTAGGCTGTGGAGACAACCTGGAAACTAAATTGTCAAAAGTCTATATAAACAGCGAACAATAACACAACCTACACGTTAGTGCCTTCAATGTACACACGCACATAATAATAAAGTTAACAATAATATTACCTCATCTACATCACTGTCCATGCTTTCTCTTGTCTTCTTTTTTTTCTTCTCATCTTCCTTCTTCTTTTTGTCCTTCTCTGGTATTACATCATCCAGGAAACTCAGGTCATGCTGAGAGAAGACGTAGTCCATAGCCTTCCGCACGGCCACCAAAGCCAGGATCTGGCCAATCACAGTGAAAACAGACATGTATTATTGGCTTAAAATATAGAAATAGTGCAATATTTTTTCCTCCTTTTTTTTTTTTTAACAGTACATTATTTCAAATGGTGCATTATTTTGCTAAACGCTAGTGGAGAATACAAGAATACGGAGAATAATTCCTGAAATGTTTATCAAGTTTGGAGACTGGCAGAGGTATCATACTGTACCTCATAATGTAGAACATTTCAAGTTTCTGAGGTTTTAAGGTTGCAAGTTGAAATTCTTCCCCTCCAACCAATATAAACCACCAAAAAACACATCCTCTCAATCTGGAATTAGAATTTATCAGCTTGGGATAATATTCTCAACTTACAGATTTCTCAATCCTGCTGAATTTACAGACTGACCTCAAATCAATATGGATGCTCACATGCCTGAATTCCCCCAGTGCAGCTAACTGGGTTTTCAAATGCCGGCCATGTCTCTCACTGTCTATGGTGAGAGGCATGTAAAAGAACCATTGCTGATTTTCATAAAGAGTAGGCTGCATAGCGTGTTTCTGCCCTGCGATGGCCTGGTGAGCTGTCCAGGATGTACTCTGCGCTCGCCCAGAGTTGGCTGAGATGGGCGCCAGCCTCCCCGCGACCTTAATTAGTATTAAGCGGTTCAGAAAATGAATGAATGAATGACATCTCTGAATTCGTTTATAACCGTATGGGGCTTAGATCAGTTAAAACAGAGTTCTTGGTTAAATATATGATGTTGAATATACTAATTGCCGTAAGATTTTCAACATTAGTTATCATTAAATAAGCATGATTAAAATGACTTTTTATGAACTAAAGTAGCTTTATAGATGCTCTAACAGAGCAAACAAATTCACAATTTTGTGGAGCTTTCCTACTTCACACATTGAATGTCCTGTGGCAGGATATAATGTTATAATAACTCGCACTTTACAACTTACAAGGGACCAGAAATGTAGCATTAAATGTTGATGTAGTTATTATCATGTGAAAACTTCCAATATCCTGGTGCCAAAGTGTCAATCATCTATATACCATACAGTTGGAATCAGGTGCTTTAGCATGACTTCATGTCCCCCTTTCTTGCCACAATTTAACTGCAGTCTGTTTGAGAGCTATTTTTTTGTGGAATGGGTATCCTTAGTGCAACCATTCCAATCAGCGTATTGTTGTAATGTGGGTAGTGTCTGATTGTGATTTTGAAATAGCAGAAACCAATTAATAATTGAAGACAGGAAGGAAATTGTTGAATATTCGACTAGATGGAACGTTGAAGAACACAGAAACATACGAAAAGCAAACTAAATTGATAATGTTACAGTTTATTTTTCTTATTTTTAAACTGTGACAATAATCATCAGCATTTAACAGTTCTTTAAGTCATTCAAGGAATTTTTGCCATTCAAGGGATCAACTGTTCCATCTAGCCCTCCTTGGTTCCTTTTTATCAACAAAACCGCTCGGGGTGTCTTTCTTTCAATCCTAAAACACTCTTGACTGGTCACAGGAAGTTTACATAATTTAAAAGAACTAACGCTAGTTTTCATAGTCCCTGTGGCCAATGTACAAATGGCCAATGTGACAAAAAAACAGGCTCTTTATTGCGGTTTGGCTGGATCTTGAGAGTTTGCTGACCACCAGCTTTGTACAAGCTTTTCACAATTTTACAGGTCAGGGGATTTGTATGTACTGTTGGTGGAAATTCTCCTGTCTTGTTTAATGCTTTTATAAATGAGTTTAGGGCTTCACTGGCTTCAGTAAATTCTGGACTCCCCGTTGACAGAAAATGGTTTGTTTGGTTCATCCTGTACGAAAAAATCAATTGTTGCCCTTATGTTGTGGCTTCTTGTACAAAGGTAAGATTACCTTAGATACTTGTTTAACTCTTCAATTTCCATATCTTGTATTTATATTTACATTTATAGCATTTGGCAGATGCCCTTATCCAGAGTGACTTACATTTTTATGTAATTCATACAACTTAGCAATTGAGGGTTACGGGCCTTGCTCAAGGACCCAACAGTGGAAACTGAGCCACCACTGCCCCTGTTCGAAATACGTCTTGCTGTACAAACCATTCTAAAGTAAACAGCAAATTGAAGCATTATGTTGTGACAAAAATGTACTTAGTTTACTTTTAAGTTTAAAAATGGCATCTTTTGAAACTCATGCACAGTTAAAACAATAGCTTTCTTCCTAGTTTTTGGGATGTTTTTGGGTATTTGGTTGAGTTTGTAGGATTTCAGAATGTATGAGTTTTTGGCCATCGTTTTGATTAAAAGATTATCCAGTGTGTGTGGGGTGAATAATGTATATTATCCCATAAGAGATAGCCAATCTGACTGCGCCATTACAATGTAGTAAATAAGATGTTTTATTCTAAAGCTGAGGTCTTTGGGGTCTTCTTTGCCTCTTTCACCATCCTCTCCTTGAGGCAGCGTGCAATATTCCATTACTGACATATTCTTTTATAGTTCTGACATATTTTCTTAGGCCTTGATTGTGCTCAATGGTATTTTTATGTGTAGTTTCCAGAAAATCAGGTTCTACACCCAGTATACATCTAGATAGTCTTGTTAATTCGGCTTGCAACAATAGCTCTTATCTTACAGGACAGAACACAGCTACCACACTCACTTAGAACATAACGGTTCTCTTTTAAAAATCTACCCCAAGATTCAACATAGCTTTCCACAACACTCCTGCACACACGTTTGCGAAGGTGCCCATAGGATACAATGGAACTCTCTTACAGTTTGTGGCCAGTTCATCCAATTTGCACATGCCTGTAAGGCTGCATATAGATTAGCTCTAGCAATGCTATCTGAGGTAAATTACAACTCTTTAGGAATAATTTTATTGAAATAAACCTCTCCAAACAAAATTGAGACTCAGTCTTTACTACATATTTAAATTTAAAACTTGGCATCATTTGCATTGAAAATCATCTCCCAAGTTTTGTGCCATTCTGAAGCAAGCACAGAGCAAACTATGAACCATAAACCCACCATGACAGGGAAGATGATAGCAGCCACAGTGGACTTGAGGATCCAAAGCAGAGCCAGGCACAGCACCTGGACAAAGGTAAAGAGGTGAACTTTTCGCAGTGGCACATGCCGCAGGTAGATCAGGTCTGGCTGGTGTTTGGCAGGCATCAGAAGCAGCTTCAGGCGGTCCATGAACTGAATAAGCAACAAAATTATTCATTACTTGTCATGAATTCATCAATTTGTCAAAAAAAAAAAAGAGCAAAGATAAGACAACAGACAGTGGGAAATCCCAGGGACATGGATAGATGTATGACTTACCTGTACTCCATTAAGTGAGGCTACACCCATGTAGAGGAATACTCCATAGAGGACAGGCATGGGGATGAACTGAATACAGGGACACAAAAGTTTTTGACTGTTTACAAGAAGGGTCAGGGTTTGAATCTCAACCATCAGTCATTTCTGTTTTTTGCATATTCTCCCCATGCTTGTATGGGTACAAAGACATGCAAATTAGGTCAACTAGATACAGTAAAATTGCCCATGGCCATGAATATAAGTGTAAATATTTGTTTGTGTCAATGTTAGCCCTGCAGTAGACTGCCATCCTGTTTATACCCTGTCCCTCACCCAAAGTCAGCTGGGATTGGCTTCAGCTTTCCTAACAAATAAGCACTACAGACAATAGATGGATGGATAGATTCACCCAAATTCTTTCAATTCAATCCACTCTGCATTTAATCTATTGTAAATTCCATGTTACGAAGAATAATCCAAAGCAACCCTATCCACTGTATAATTGCTCGCCATGCACAATGTGTATTGTACCTTAGTTATGCATAAATAAATTAGTTTACAGTTCTTATGAGAAAAGCTGGACTACCTTAAGAATTGGAGACATGAAGACAGAGAGCCCAGTGAGAAGGAACACGCAAACACCAGTTACCCTCTGCTCCCTGCAAAAATTTTTTTAATAATTATACAACCGATCTGGTGCTTTTGTTTACAACTTAAAAACACTTTATTTCCATCTATATATATATATATATATATATATATATATATATTTTTTTTTTTTTTTTTTTTTCTGAAATTTTATTGTATTGTAAATGGGTTGTATTTTCTATAAACCTATTTGTTTGTGCAGCTTACAGCTGCATCAATATAGCCTCCCTAAAGTTAAACCAAATAAGCCTGTCTTTCAAAACAACTGCCCCACTGAGCTTAACTAAGAGTGTAACAGCAAACAAAATCACCCTGCTGTTAGCTCTGCATGTACTTTAAAATTAACCTGATGGCAAACAACCACAGCTTTGTTTGCCCACAGAGAGAAGGCACTGATAATACAGTACCTGTATTCAATTTAAACCATAATATAAGCATTAAAATCACCACAATGCAATCTGAAACAGAGCCACCACAGTCTAACACCCATGAATGTGCCATAAGGAGATTGAGTCATTGAAACTTACCTCACACCCAAAAATTTGGGTTGCTCGCCCGGGGCCGAGGTCTCTGTCTCCATCTTCAAGCTGTCTATGTGGGCAATGGAGATGACAGTAGCAGCCACATACCAAGGCAGACCCATGAAGGAGCACAGTGCGATCAATATAGCCACCCAGAACAGGTCCAAATGGTAGCCAGCACCTTTCTACAGTAGAAAAACGTTGAAAATAAGGTTACAAAGTGCCATGTTATGAGTATTGCTTCTGAATGCCCTGCAGAATGATATCAGCTTGCCATCAAAGAGATTTAAAGACTTTCAGTAAATTTGTGAAAGAGTTACTGGTGCGATAAGAGGTTTCATGACAGTCATCACAGTTTCTGCAAGGCCTGTCTGGTAATCCACACTCAAACCTGCCCTTGTGTAACCTGATTCCCATCCTCCACTCTCTTAAAACAGCTATAAAACCATTTTCTTAGCTTTGGTATTGCACAGAAAATGTAATCACAAGGCAAGTATCATGTTACATTCCCCAAAACTCAATGCATGGATTGTTTTTAACCACTTTACAATCACTTCATTGTTGGGCTCCCCAACATATATGCACAGTGAGGGCAAGGAAAAAGATGGGTAAAAACAGAGACCCACTTTAAATGGACAAAAAAAGTAGAAGTAGCATAGAGTGATAAACCTGGGGCCTTTGTTGAAAAGCAATAAATAAATGCCCCAATTTCCCATGCTCTCAGTGAGCTCTGACTCACCTGCCTTACTCAAATGAAACTTGTTTTAGACACAAGTCTTTACTGACACCCCAAAAATAAAACCAGAGCCAAATAAAAGCTTCACTATGTTCACAGGAGATAAATATAGCAGGACTGGCACAGAGTGCAATCCTTGCTGTGCTGCAGAGCGTTCCTGGGGCGCTCAAAGCAAGCGTGCTAATCTAGCTCTCAGCATGCGCTACCTTCAGCTTGTGCTCCTTCCGGTTGATGATGACAGCTGTGATCTGCTGGTCCATGAATAGCAGAATGGTGACCAGCAGGGCAGGAATGGCTGATGCCAGGTAAACCCACCAGGGGTTACCTCCAAACAGTGGTACAAACCAGCCACGATTTGGGCTTGTTGGCTGAGGAATGAGAAGGAGGTTGGGAGGATTAGAGAGGAAATCATTCCTAATGAATCAGTCAAAGAAATATGTGTTACATATATTTTTCTTCATCACGGCTTACTCATTACCAGATCCAACTACATAGGTTATACCACTGATACTTTTTTCTTTAAACCTGCTCCACATCAAGGTGTAGCATTGCAGAGAACAAATTCTGACTGTTTTATGTAGGTTTACTCCAATCATTCTCTGATTTGTTTCCTTTCCTTTCCTTTCTGTTTATGAGTTCAGTTTACTTATGTGTCTAAAAAAAACCTTTTTTTTTTGTAGTTATGTTTAGATTTTAAAAAATGACTTCCAAAAATGCAGCATGTTGGCTCAGTGGTTAGCAATGTTGCCTCATAGAAAGCATATTCTGGGATGGAATCTTGTGCTTTCTGTGTAGAGTTTGCATGTTACGTCTGTGCTTGCAGTGGTTTCGTCTCAGCATTCCAAATTGTTTCCACAGTTCAAAGTTGGTTATTTCATTAAGTTATTGAATTTACTAGTTAACTCTGATTCAGTTGTTGTTGGGTGGTAGAAGGGTGCTAGCAGGGCATTTTCTGAAATTATGCAAACATTTTGGAATTCACTGCACCTGAGGAAAAGACGTACCTTAAATTCAGTTGGCACAATTAGCTTTGGTGTGTCGACTCCTACGAAAGCATCAACACAGCAGAAAATCAGGATGGCCAAAATGATGGCAAAGTCACTGATGAGTTTCCTCACCTGGGAAAAACAAAAACAAAACAACACCTGTCCAGTCCACTTTTCACCTGGTTGCCTCAATTTCCCTAAAGTGCATCTGAATAATTTAATAAACATGTTCATATTAACTATACGTACATTCAGTTCATTTTACACTAAGACTAATGTATGTATATGACATAAGAGTAATATCAATGACAAAATTAAATTTTTAATCTATAACCAAAAGACCATTTAAGTCACCTTCATTAACTTAGAATGTTTGTAGTGATGTACCATTAAGAAGATACTTAGGCATGAGCTGTTTTCATAAATACTGTTTATAATATACAATTGTATACCTAAAAACCACTAGTAAAATACTGGCTCCTCAATGTATTCATTGCAAAATTGGAAATAGATCAGTGTGTTGCTCAGCTGGTTGAGGATGGGGAGGCAGAACAATCAGTGCTTACCGTGGTGGGGAAAAAGGGACTGAACTTGAACTGTTTCAGACACATAGAGCAGGTATAGGTACCCAAGAAAAGCATGACGGACATGAGCGTGATGTCGGGCACATATTCACAGGTCTTTCCAACCAACTCTCCACCATACGCCAAGCACTCCTTCTTTGTCAGAGAGGACCAGGTAGCATTTAAAGGCTTTTAGAAAGAAAAGAGATGCTTTAGTAATATGTAATTAGCTCAGACTTTAAAAATCCACAGTAGCAAACACCTTTGTTTTGTGGGTTTTGGAATGGAACCTGTTGGGGTTTATGGCACAAGTCAAATTAGTTTTAAACAGAGGGCCGTTATTTACTGTGTAATTTGATATGCCTTTAAAACATCTCAAAATGTTGTAATGTTGTTGTGATGTTATATATGTCGTATAAAAAAAAATGAATACTAAAGGCATTCTGATTTCCCATACCCATTAGCACACATTTGTAGCCACAAATGAACGACTTCAACAATGTGATGTCGAAATGATGGAAGGGAGTAGATTTGGTCATTATGTTTCACTTACCACCGACTGAGGGCGCGATCTCAAAGAACCCATTGTGACCATTTTCATCATTATTCCAAAGAGATAATTTAACAGTGTTAGCTAATTATAGCATTATCCTAGGAGGGAGGATAATGAGTCAAATTCCTATTGAATCTGGGGCAATATTGAAAGAGTGGTGTATGATTTCATTCAGATAAAAACGTTGTGGTCGTGGATTATGTCTTCCTCAAACAATAGATTGTTCAAACTATCAAAAGGAAGTCAGCAGTATGTCCGTTCTATAGGAGTACTCTATATAGGAAGCAAGCTGATATTTTTAAAGGCAACTTACAAGATCAGTATAGTTATAGAACCACATAGAGGTCGCCTCTTCTGAGTTTGTGAACACATCTGAGTTGTTTACTGAAAGAGATTAAACATTAAAAAAAAAAATTTGATAAACACTGATCCATACATATGAACATGCAATATCAAGCTAGAAGATTTTAAATGGATGACTGCAGGCATTGCCAGAATATATTGTTTGCTAGTAACCATTGACCTTAGTGATACTGATATTGCAAAAAGTCTGCAACATAAAGATGATAAAAAGGCAAATTATGCCTTTTGAGTCTTTATATCAGTCACAGGCGTTCCAATTAGAGTTACTGTAGGTATTTAGACAAGAGCATGGCAGTGGTGTAAATAATTTACCCATTTATTTTGGTCAAATTAACACAGGCCAATCTTTACCCATGACATATTACATATCACTAATTGGTTATAATATTTAGCAATGCATTTCTGTGCAGTGAGGGTCAGCTAGTGCATAGCTAGGGCACAGCTGAGCCATTTCATGGTGGACTCTGCTTGTCACCCTTCCCCCAACGTTAATCTTTTATAAGCAGCCAGAGCTAATTTCTACCGAGCTGTTTTTTCTCCCAGTGCATTTGCAGAATGCTTAAAGGGAAGGCAGAGAGTACCCCTTGGAGGAAGCTAGCGGGTGGCGGATGAGTCCTTTAACCCCCTGGCAACCCACCCACGTGGGGATGCTGTCGCCTGCTTTCTGCATGGCCCGCCTATCACAACAAACACAGCTGGTGCGTATGAAGCAGAGCTGACTGTTCACTGTAAAGTGAATAGGTACATAATGCTGCTGTTACAGTTTATACATTCAAATTTTAATATATCTACTGTACATTTGATTGATACAAACATACTATACCTTAAAATGGCTAGTAATATTACCAAATGCCTCTCATTTCCACAGTTTTAAAAATTATTTTCAGAAAACTGTTTTTAATCATCAGCCATCCAAAAAGAGCAACATGCAGCACTGATACCACGTTGGGGATTTCTATTTCTTAAAAAGAAATTAGACATTTTTCTCACACTTTGCCAGAGGGATCCAAATAGGTTGATTAAACATCAGTGTTGGAATTAATCATTCATACACCATAGGAATAACAGAAAAACTCAAACTTTTGAAATCTATCTAAAAATCAATGAGCAATTTGTTATAATCAGCAAACAGCATGAAGCAAAATTAACACAAGTGATAACACAAACACACATCTATAGTGTATATGAAATATACTGTATGCTGCAGTTTGGGTATCTAGGGCACACAGTAATAGGCCATTTGTGACCAAGGGTAACAAAAAGGCTGGTTTGTAATAAATCACATTTGCTTCAGGGAACAATTACTGTAACATGCATCAGTGCAGACAAAATTGGAACCGACATTTAAGCTCTCGTTCTCAGCCTTTATCACTAATTGTATCTGATGTCCACTGAATGTACCAAGACAGATCATATTATTAAAAAATGATAAAATACACACACCCTTCAGCTGATTAAACTGCATTATCAGTTTACCACTTAACTTTTACATTAAACTGCTTCAACCAGCATTAGGTTTCAGCAGTCTGTGCTACAGTAGCTCTGAGATCAGACCAGGTGTACTAGTCTTTGCTGCCCATGCACATCAACGAGCCTTGGGCACCCATGACAATCCTCTGCACTTCCTTGGACCAACTTTTGTGGGTACTTACCACTGATTACCAAGTACAACCCACAAGATTTCTTGTTTTGGAGATGAATAGACACCAATCAGCTATAGCATTTAAAAAAAACCCATTATGACCACTGACAGGTGAAGTGAATAATGTTGATTAGTATATACTAAACGAAAACAGCGTGATCTGAGTGGTTCGCTGTATAGGAGATAATAAACATTATCCCGAGTGGATAATGCTTAAACTGAAATGACACAAAAACACTCGGGGTTTGTTATGGTCTCTGATTCAACATTCTGGCCACAATATTCCCATTTTCAAATGTAACAAAAGCACTTGTGTTGTGAACTGCACGTGAGCATTATGATGTGGATTGTGGTGTGATCATTGTCATGCTTTAAAAAATGGAAAAAACAGACTTAGATTGTTTCTGCATGGTTTATATTAAAACTTTAAATGATCTTAAAAAAAAACAACATAATGGAGCATACTTGTGACATACTTGTTACTTGAGCTTGTGCTGCTCGCTGAGCTTACCTATCATGCTCATGCAAAATGTAAAAATAAACTATAAAAATATTGATTTGGTTTGCAAATATTCTCCTCAGGTTTTGTGGATATCCTATTTTTGGATAGGTGAATAGACTACTCAGTTAGAAAGTTTAGATAGTCTATTCAGTGACATCCACTTCATAATTGTTAGTTAGTGGACAGTCAGTTCTCGAAGTTGATGTGTTGGAATCAGGGAAAATGAGCAAGCGTAAGGATGTGAGTGAGTTTGGCGAGGGCCACATTGTGCTAAATGACTGGATCTATTCATCTCCAAAATGGCAAAGATGTATGGGGCTGCCACAGTCAGGTAGTGTTAATGTTAGGGCTGTTCCAGCAGCTCTGATCAGTGGTTTGGTTCCTTCGTCACAATCTGTTCAAGAATGTCATACTCAACCTTCCTTCCATCCATTTTGATTCAAGACATTTGATCGTGTAGTCCTCGGACACTTCATTCCTTCAGTTTACTAACTTCCTGTATGCCCATCAGTCTGATTACAAGACCATGTATTTCAAGGAAGCAGCCTTTTTAAAGTCACTTTACAGAGAATTTCATGACTTCTGTCCTCACATTCCTTAATTTACCTGCATCTTTTGCCACTTTGAATAATCCTCATTTCCTTTCAAGTTCAATGTGTGATTAGGAGCAATGCTCTGATCCAATTCTCAACATATCCAGTAGATTAATCCTATCACATACTCTATATGGGGAAAAATTATATAGACACACAACCATCACACCCATATATGGGCCTTTCCCAAACAGTATTTGCATGTCGTAGCAATTCACCTTCCCTGGCACTAAGGGGCCCAAAGCAAGGTTTAGAGTGGAAGAACTTGAGTGGCCTGTAATACGGCTGGATGATATATGAAGTTTTTAAGATATAGTGATATGCTTTCATACACAATAGAGGATGAGACAATATTGTTTATATCAATATAGTTGATGCTGCATTAAAGTTATACCAGTTGAGCCACCAGTTCACCATTTCTCCTGTCTCTTCTCTGTCTCTCGCACAACTCCACCCCGCCCTGCCTCTCTGCACACAATCTGCCCACTTCCCACCCTTTCACTCACAAGTCTTGCATGCAGTGTAAACATGGTGACAGTCACAGAAGTGGTGAAAAGAAAACAAAAATGGCTTAATTATTTGGAGATGGAATGTATTCTGTAGAGCAGAGGTTCCCAACCCGGGTTCTGGAGGACCTCCTGTCCTGCATATTTTAGTGCTTTTCCTGCACACCACACCCACTTCAAGTCACTTAGAGCTGTTAATTAGCTAATTAGTTTAATCAGGTGCGTTGGGAACAAGGAAAACACTAAAATGTGCAAGGCAGAGGGTCATCCAGGACCAGGAATAGAAAACCCTTCTGTAGGGAATTCTGGAAACCAATTCCAACTTGGTTTAAGTACAACTAATTCAAAACAGGCAGGTGACACACTCAGCATCCACGGCCGCTATATACCGTGTGTGCCCAGGGGTTATTTATGGGAGTTAAAAAAAACACTTTTCTCGTTATCAGAATGTAATGAAACTTGGTCAGTTTTTAGAGTTAATGTTAAAATAAATGTACCTTAAACAATGTCCATACACAGGAACATGCCATATTCCGTCGTTTAAAGGTGTACGACGTAAAATTACTGCCAAGCACCCGCGGTTATGTGGAAATAATGCTTTGTTTATTCATGAGTAAAATGTTTATAATTTTCTTCTTAACTGACATATTTTAGCAGTCTTTGTGTCATTTTCTTTTATTAATACGCTATCTTATGGTGTGTGATGTTTTTTTGGTTTTGATAAATTTATAAGGAAGTTGTTTTTTTTTGTGTGTGTTTTTTTGTTTTGTTTTGTCAACTGTGGAACAAGATGGCTTTATACAGGTGCTAAAAACCCTTAACCCATGATCCCAGTTACACGCAGGAGAAAGCATTTTATTTGGTAAATAAAGAACTGTCTACCTTGTGGAAACCCCTTTTTTATAAGAAAGTCAGCCTTCTGTTTTTTTTGTTTTAAATTTTTTTTTTGCACTTTGCACTATACCTTTTCTGTTTTCATCTGTATTTTATTCATATTATTCAAGCAGCATTTATACTTAATATATGCCTGTAGCTTATTTCTGAGCGTTATTTTCCTGAACATGTAGCTGTCCAATAATAAAGGTGCCTTGGTGAAACTTGAGACGTGTGGCTTTGACTTGAAATTGTCTTTTTGTTATTATTTTGTGGGAAACAAATATTCTGATATACATTGTACATCCCTGTCCAGCTAAAAAGTATCAAAATCTGATTTTTGGTCCATATTGCCCTGCCCTAGCATCTACAGTTTTGATAAAATTGGTATATTTATATGCTGATTATATATATATAGTCTCAATGGAGCTGTCACAATTTTTACCTACACTCACTTGTAAATATGCAATGAATGTCCAAAATAATAGTCTTTGTTTACTAAATGTCAACAAAATGGAGTTTAACATTTTCGAACCTGACAAGGAGAAGATGGAAATTGATTACAATAAGGACTTTTTGAAATCTGTTTTCAATGATTGAAATCCTATTGCAAATGCCTAGCAAATTTGATGTACAAACCTAAATCATGTCTTTGTAAACCAAATTTCCATCTATGTAAATGATTATGTCTTGTGTAATAACTCTATGTGTTCTTTAGGTTATTTACTTCAAACAACAGTGACATTGCCCCTTTAAGCCTTCCACTCAGACTGGGCCTGTGTTGTAATTGTTTCTCTTCATACAGGACCTAGACTAAGCTTAAATTTCCCTTTACTTTGATTTGATCACCTCGTGTGTTCATTTATTTGTTCCATTATTCATACACTTATGCTTTAAATTATGTGCTAGGTGTTTATACCACTGCTGCTATTATAGGAATAAATAGTATAAGAATTCATGCTGTTAAAAGTAATGCTTGTATCTCCACAGGATATAAAAATATGACATGACATGACCTAATGAAATGACAGCAATGCAACATGCATGACTTTACAAGACACATAAGTTCGTAATCACATCATAACACTGCAAGGTCCAGCATGTCATGTCATATTGAACTGATGTGACCCATCATGGCCTGGATATCTAGTCCTAAATGAAGGGATCTATAAATACTGTTTCCTACCTATAGTGGGCGCCATGCACAGGCAGTCATACTGTGTGACGTGGTCGACTTTATAATCAGAGTTTATGGGGTAATGGTGGGCAAGCTTCAGCATCTTCTTGAAGGAGTCGTAGATGAAGATGAAACTGATGAGTGAGGAAAAGCCCTCTTCTGTGAAGCGTGTGAAGTATTGTACCAGGAAACTGGCATCTGTGGCCACCAACAGCAGGAGTAAAAAGGCTGACCACAGACCAATCCACAGCCGGAACTCCAGGTAATTAAATTCATTCTCTCTGCAATAAGAGTTTGTAACAGTATTGTTTATGTAACTTAAAGAGAAATTGCAAATCGGTATAATAATAATTCATTAGTTGATATAGTGCTGAATACGAGCTCATAAGTAAAGGCAAAATACATAACGAATGTTCATACATTCCAAAATTTTGTACGTACTAGACGGGAAAAGCTCAACCTGACTGGTTTACTATAATTAACAATTATTTGCCGAATGTGTCGGATGTGCTGGATCCACCAAGCCTGATGCACATAACTGTTTTAACATATACTCCAAAGGAACATAAAAAGCAAACTAAAATGATTACTAAAATTATTAAATTATTATTATGATTTACCATTACATTAGCAGTTCAGGTGAGCTCTGCGATCTGAGCAGAGCTAAGCACTGTGCATGTAGCTTAAGGTGTGTTTTTAAAACCATTAATTTTATTATTTATTTATTAGTTTATCCTTTGTTCATTTACCGAACTGCTTAACCCTACTAGGGTCACAGGGAGGCTAGAGCCAATCTCAGCAGACTATGGGCAAAAGTGAGGTACACCATGAACAGTTCACCATCCAGGTCAGAACATCCAGGGCCTAGTATAGTATAAGAGTTTAGTATATATAGTACATGTAAATAAAAGTAAACCACACTCCATAACATAAATTCAAAGTTTTCGTAAATATTTCATGGAAACACAAGAAAAAAAACTAAAACAAGATTTTTGTGGTTTATTTTTCCATTTTAACACCTGATAATGAAGAACCCGTCTGCTCCATGTGATAAACTAAGAGCGTCTGTCAGTTTAATTCAAGCATTATCCAATCGGGGTACAGTTTCTTTAATCCCAATAACCGACCAATCGTATTGTGCCATTTCAATGTAGTACTTACTAATTGTTATTTATTCACAGTTAATCATTTGTTATTTATTCACAGTTAATCAACTGACATCACATGATGCCTACTAAGCCTCTTTAAAATTTTATACTGAAAAGGTAAAAAAAAAAAGAGGTATACATTTGAATGTCACTATATAAAATTAAGCAGTTTTAAACATTTATCAACAAAGATCACAAGGTTATAGTTATCTCAAAGGCAACATAAAACTTTTTTATTAATATAAATATGCAGTACTGTGTAAAAGGCCATTTCATTTTTCAAACATTAGTGTTCCCATTTGAAGAAAGTAGCATATTACATAAAGGTTATATTCGACATGCAAAAAAAAGAAGTAAGTGTGACAAAGTCTTTAGAAGTATGCTGGTTGTGGAAGATATCTGGTAAAACTTATCAGCTCATTTCCGTATACAACTTCACAAAATATAATGGAGCCATTTTTTTTGGAATGGGGCCTCACACCAATTTTTTTTAGTTTTTATTTATTGATCTTTTGCACTGCTCTTTCTTTTCTTTTAGAAACATGTGATTTCAGTATATTTGAAAGCATCTTTGCTCTACAGCATGTTTTTGCAAGTGCCTACAGTTTTGCCCAGTAGTTTGTTTTTCTAGCTTTAATGTAAATATCACCTTCGCACATACTTTTAACATCAACTATCGCTAATCTGTGTTCACAAAGAACTTTTTTATATTATTCTTAAACAATAGTTTAGCCAAACCTCTTATCACTCCCCATTTACTTACTTTAGCCTAAAGCATATTTAGCTAGTACTGTACATAGTGTAGTGTGTACTATTTTATCTTCAGCCACAGAAAAAAAGAAAAACATGGTGGTAAAAACAGACCACAAAATAGGAGAATATCCATGTGCACGTGTATCATCTTCAATAATTGCATTGTTAACAAAACATTTTTGCTTAAAATTAAACTGTTTTCTTAATCAAGTACTTTCCTATTCTAGCAGTCAAGAACATGGGAAATTTAACAAAAGCCTCCTTGGTGGAAAGCATTATCAGGATTTTTGTTACAAATATACTTAGATGTGAGTCTTCAGAGAAGACATGTCACCTGCACTGCATATTTCCACTAGCATTGAAAATGTATTTAATACAGGGCGGCACGGTGGTGTAGTGGTTAGCACATCTGCTTCACAGCGACAAGGTCCTGTTTTCAAGTCTCAGGCTTGGCGAGGGCGTTTCTGTGTGGAGCTTACATCTTCTCCCCATGCTTGCGTGGGTTACTTCCGGGTACTTCGGTCCAAAGATATGCACATGAGGCTAATTGGCTGTTCCAAATTGACCCTAGGTGTGAGTGTGAATGGTTGTGTGTGTTGGCCCTGCGATGGGCTGGCAAGCTGTTCAGGGTGTACCCCGCCTTTGCCCAGTGTTGACTGATATAGGCACCAGCTTCCCAGCAACCAAATGAGTGAGTGATGAGTGATTTGCTTCAAAAATAAATGAGGAGGTGCACAATAGCATTAAGTTGTGAAGATTCTGTTAAAGTTTCATAAAAATCTGATGTAGGAGGAATTGCAGATTAAAGATGCAGCAGTCACAAAGTCTATGTTTTGCTATGAGCAAGCCCAAGAGATGATTAAATAACAATAATAAAATAGGAGGTGCACAGAATTATGATGTAAATAAGATTCTGTGAAAGTGTGGTAGAAATAAATTGGCTGGCTGAGGAGTAGTTGAGGATTAGAAGCGACTCCGACGACAACCACACAAAATGACATATAGTAATCCCTATGTGTTGTTCCAGCTTTGCTGGCAGGTGACAAAAATATTAAAAAGCTGTTTTTTACTTGTTTTTTTTCCCCTTGATGATTTCATTATTTTATTTACAGTGTTATAGTGTTATTCATTTATAATGCTGGTCTATTTATAGGATTAATTATTTAATTATAGTTATTTTAATACAAATGAAAAAAAAACCCAGCTTTTATGAGCAGGTGTATCCTAACATGTGACTGGTATTGTATAGTGTGTTAATATAGTTAATGGGTGATTGTCCCGCTGTGTGTATATAAAAAGGATTTAAAAACCTGCTGAAGTTGAAGAGGAGTCTCTCAAACACGAGTACTGGCCCTGTACTGCTGAGGATGGTGAGGGGCTGTCCAGCTAAGAGGCAAAATACAGCTCCAGACACGGCTGTACCCAGAAAACTCTCCAGCACGCCCTGCACAGAGACAGTGATGTGAGGTTTACTCATGCAAAGCCATGCAGCACACAACAATATAGTTTCCCTTGCACACCAGCTCACCTTGACCCAGGAAGGAATGCTGTTGCATGGAGGTGTATTTACGTGTCAATGTTAGGAAAAAGAGTGAGACTAGTGAGGATCTTTCTGTCCTGAGATGAGGTCAGCATGGGTTATGTGTGTAGTAATCTGGTGTATGTGGGTGTGGTATGTGTTGTCCCTTCTTTGCGATGTTTATCAGAAGTGAAAGTCCTTTGCGGAGTTAAAGTTAAAGAGTACTGGCACTGGTCATCCTTACAGCATAAATTGAGCGTATGTAATACATTTAAGCGATGCAGATGCTTATTTTAACATAAATGGCCATTTTATCCCATCGATTACTAGCAGTGTGCTAAACAATAGGATTTAGCATCATACCAGGTCTGCATACCAACATGTTGGGCGGAGTTGACGTCTCTTGTGGAGACAGTGAGACAGCACATTTTAGTGACTCTGAGGACGAGAATGCTGCAAGAAATGAGTGTGACGGTAAATCCAAATGGCTTATGCAGCAAAGGTTTTGCCGGTTTCAGCTCTACAGTCGTCAATTGGTTTAGGAACAAAAAGAAATGTTTTCTGCGATTTCAAATAGCTTTTAGAAAAATAGATTTTCAATAGCTAGTAACACTAATTTACCACAGGTACCCTTTAAAGAGTCAATAGATTGTATCAGTTTGCAAATCATAGCATGTGTTATTTGAAGTTTTTAAAAATATCGACTTATTTATATAATATATAAATTTAAACTGAAATGTTTACACTCCATGATGATAGTACAATCTATATTTTTGGAATAAGTATGTTTTGTTAAAACTGATGGAAAGATTATTACATAAAAGTATTATAATATGTTTAACCTGCATGTTATCTGTGGCATCTCCCAGCAGACCTCCAAACGTGATTGCATTGGTAACTGTTCCCAAATAGATAAACAGGATGGCAGACAGTGACTGGATGTGCAGTGCATCATAGAAATCACTGGCAAAGAATGGGGCTTTCCTTTTAATGTCCAGTATAAGGCCTCCACAAAAACTGAATAAAAAGAATAACAGTTAGATTTCATTTTGCATGCTTACATGCTAACGTGAACAGTTTTAACAAAACTTGTATATGCATAAATATCTTCAGAACAAAGATGTCAAACAAAGAGTAACCAAGTAAAAAGAGCTCAATGAGCTACAAAATAAAAACACAGCTATATTCAGTGACGTTGTGTGATTAGTGAGGATTTAATAACAAATTGTACTAATTGCTATTAAACTGAAATGAAATCAAGCCTTCCATGCTCTCTCGTGACACATGAATATATGTCTATTTTTATCATTAGATGGTTTTTACTTACATTTTACTTACAATCTTTTTAATAGTTTGCATTAGACCATTTGAAAAGACTGTCGTGCGTTTAACTCTCGCGAGTGAGCGAAATCATAAAAATAGGACGTAAATTCGTCGGTTCATAGAAGGCAAGATAATGGCAAAAATAACAGTATACAAATATTAAACTAACAAATCAGATATAAACTAGTGAACTTCTGAATAGAATAAAACTAGACACATATATACATAATCCAAGCTAGCGTTCACATACATCAGACAAACATCAGGTCATTTATAGAAATTAATTATATATACCGTCTTTAATTCATATGTAAATTACTTCCATATTTAACGTCACATACATGTAAATCACATGTGACTTATCACAGTACAATGTTGCCCCCCTGTGTGTGGATTTATTACCTATTATTTTTCTTCAAGAAGAAACTTGTAATAACAATAGAGTGTTTTGTTGTGCAAAGACATATAGGACGTATGCAAGCTTTTATTAAGTTTGAGTTTCATTTCCCTTTAATACCCCAGACATACACATCTATGGACTGGCATGCCAGGAAAAAAACTCGCCACCGGCATTTAAATAATCAATTACGCTACAGCCGTTGACTGGTTAATTACTGCAGTAATTAATATGTTTCAGCTGGTAACATGTTATTTACATAGACTGATGCAGTGAGTACCTTCTCACTTCAAAAAGGGCAAACTATGGACCAGCATCAAACAAATAAAACAACAAAGGAGATTTCTGAAATTACTCAAATTGGGTTCTAGAAAAGAAGTAACGCATCAATAAAGCCAGAAAGGACAGTGCTGATCCTTAAACTTTTTGCAAGAAATGTGGTCGGGGAAAAAAACGCTCGACTGATCATCATCAGTGACACACAGTGCAACGATAACTAAGAGGATTGGGACTTAACAGCTGTGCGGCAATATTAATACTACATCTTAATCACACACTACATACTACATCTGAATAAAACAGTTTGCTTCCAAGAGTTCACAGGCTCAAATCTCAAATGCTATATGCAGTCATTCATAGCCAGGAGCCCATGAGAGCTAATTGACCGATTTCTCCGGGAAGGAATTATGGTGTACGTTCTCTTTCCTGTCTCTATCAAAAGTATCTGTTAGCTCATGCATACTGGAGAGAAAATCTGGTGGAAAAATCAATTATGTAAAAACAGTTAAGCTAGAGAGCATAAAGGTAGCACTCTGGAGCAATCGAAATAGGTCATGTGATTAGATGAGGCCAGATTAACCCTATTCCCAAGCAATAAGTGTGTTAGGGTAAGAATGGAAGTGCATGAAGCGATGTACGTATCATGTATAGTGGACACTGTACAAGCCTCTGGAGGCAGTGTTACAATCTGGGGGTTGGTTCAATTGGTCAGGTTGAGGCTCAGCAACATTATGCAACATTATTTTATTAATAAAATCAAATTATAACCTGAATGTCCTAAATGACCAGGTTATGCCATCAAGAGTTTCATATCTTATCTGAACGTGTTCATATTTTTGTGAATGCTGAACTGAGCGATTCAGTTTACAAATGAACATGGATTTAAACACACCGGAGGCAGTAGTGGCTTAGTGGTTAAGGCGATGGGTTACTGATCCTAAGGTCAGCGGTTCAATCCCCACTATCACCACTGTGGGGCCCTTGAGCAAGGCCCTTAACCCTCAATTGCTCAGTTGTATAAAAATTATAATTGTAAGTCGCTCTGGATAAGAGCGTCTGCTAAATGCTGTAAATATACTGCTCACGTTCAACTTTTGTCTCTGTTCAAGGGCTCTGTGTCTGCTACACTGAGCTCTCTAGAGACATATGCAATTGTTTATAGAGCTCAGTGGTCTGCTCCCCTTTCACGGGCACTGTTTTACAACGCTGTTTTACAGCAGGCCACATGACGTCTCCATAAACAGAGTAGACCATAGCTTGTGCTAATGGTTCAGACATATTTCATATTTCTGAAGCTAGTTTGTTTGTGCATTTGAATCAGTTTTATGAACAAAGAGAAGATTTGGGTGGAAAAAAACTACACGTTTGCAAATCGTGCCCACTTCTGCAGACGTCTGCCACATCGAATCTGAAACAAAAGATTGAGTGGAAGCATCAGAGCAGTCTTGTGAATTAGATGCAACTTATATGTCAGCACAATAAAGATAAGACTATAAGGCAACAACTGCGAAGTTCATCCACCCAAGTGAAGTTCACAGTTTTTTTTAAGGACCCGTTGCCTTCATGTCCCAACAACAAACGGACAAGGTTGTACTACATCGTGGGAGATTTGCAGGGAGATTAAGTAAGGATGAAAAACCATCACACATCAAACTGGTGACTGGTTTGCAGCCACCCAGATGTTTGCCTTCAAGAAAGCAGGTACAGAAAATGCACAGTAAGAATATTTCTGACTTCAAGGCTGAACTGTCTGAGGTACATATTGTGTGCACAAGCAGCAGATTGCTGTTCAGATGTGAACAAGGTGTTTATAAGCATCATAGTTTGGGGGTGAGGATGCATGGGTAGAAGGAGGTACAATAAAAAATGAATAGTGGCTTATTCATTAACAACAATGGAACAAATGTCAAAATTTACACAACAAAGAAAACCAAGGCTGATGCTGTGACGACCCCTAAAAGATGTAACCCTCCACACGTCAGCGATGCAAGGAGAGAGCTTAAATACACTTCCTGTATCTGCCCACTCTGTGAAACACAATTTGCCGTCGAATCAATAGTGCTGTTGTGACACTATGAAAGCACTCACACACACCAGTGAAGACTCCTTGTTCAGAAGCGGGCAAGTAGCAACACCTGAAGTGAATTAAAAAAGGCCGCCAATTTAATAAATATATTAAATATCCTTGTTTGCTTGGTTGAATAAAGAAATCTCAGCCCTTCGTCCACTTTGCTTATACTTCACCTCTGGCTCAGTCTTTACTAAAAGACCTCAGGCTGAGATTTCTTTTGCACACCTCTAGCTCATTTAATAAGCAAGTTCTATTACACTAAGATGTTAAATATGTTAAATAAAAGTGATATTTGCTACAGTATGTGTCACATCATGAATATATCCAAATAAAACCATTTCAGCTCTTTTAATACTATGTGTAAGAAAAATCAGCCTACAGTCTTCCTGTTTGTCAAATCTCTTAACCTCAAATGATGCTGGCATTTTACAAAGGTTGAGCTGCTATTTTTATAAATGCTGACCTGAGGGGAACACAGCAAAAAAGAGAGGAACATTTCGAAAACTGGAGCCACTTAATATAACTTACCGCCCTGTCTTTTTCAGCTCTTCACCAATGGCATGTCCTCCCCCACCGTGGCCTCCATCATGAGGCGTGTCTCCATTCATTTGTGCATTGTCCCCTCCAGCATACATGTTCTTCCTGGAAAACAGATACAAGCAGACAGAAGACAATGAGTAGGACAGTCGGTTTAAACAGTGTCATCACTTACCTAGTGTTTTAAGGGCATTTTCAAATCTATTTGTCTGTTTGCTGAGTTGAAGTCCTAGAAAGAGTCAAACTGATACTGTTGATTTCTTCAAATCATGTTAAAACAAACTGCAGATTTTTAAATGTTTTCAAATATGTGCAGTGGAGCCGGATTACATCGACTGCTGATGCAATTACCTCCTTTGTGCAGTTCTTTTGGATCGAGTGAGAACACCAAAATTGTTGTGTGTGTGCTGCGACCCCAGTAGGATAAAGCGGTTCAGCAAATAAACAAATGTATCAATCAATCAGCTGGAGGAAGTGGATGACAAACAAACAGATAAATAAATAAAAGTGAATGTACACACATCTTAACCACATTTTAAAGTAGTATTAGTAAGAGCTATTAGTTCAATGTTCTTGTAAAACTTTAATTTGTTGCTCAGAAATGTGATAAATGTTCAAGTTGAAATATTTATGTTTTTATGAACATCTGTCCCATTTCTGAGCAACAAATCAAAGTTTTACTAGAACATTCTCAGCCCTGCAGTAGCAAACAAACCAAAAGTATCAATTACTTCAACTGAACTCAGCAATGGCTGTGAAAGTGTCCTAAAACTAGATAAAGGTTTTCACAGGTGCCATTAGTTTCCAGGGTATGAATGTGCTGAGTGAAAGCAATGACTGTACACACTAGCACACTGAACAACACTATAATAAATGTTCATGTGTATAATGTTTCTAATCTCAAATGCAAAAAATCCTTTAAGATTCATTACTAGCAGGTCACACAACATCAGCATGCAGTCACCCGTCCTGTACAGATGTGACCTCTAGATAACTAATGCTCTGCTCCTCTTCCTCTTTGATTGAATGTTACTATTAACTCCATGGCAACTAGGATATAAAGCATCAGCCTCTTTGATGACAAACATGCTGTTACATATAAAACATGAAGATTTTTAATGTGTGCATCATGAATAAAGAGGAAAGAGAAAGATGACTGCATGCCAAGACAAAGAAATTACCTGATTTGAGGGTCCTTCTCCCCAACTATCTGCCACTTAATGATTAATTTTCCTCTCACAGGACCCCAGAACCACCACAGATGCACACAAACATATGGTCATATGTTTTTCATATTTCAAAGTAAGCAGCAGTTTATATACATGAACATGCATAGGTGTGGCAAAGCAAACATAACTGGTCAGTTCAAACAAAACGTCATATGCGGTTGAAGAGGATTGGTCAGTTCAATGGTAGATAACTGCGCATGTCTAATACTGGGAGACAAAGAATGCGGAAGTGACACCTAGACATTTCTGGAGCATGGTTTCCGAGCTCTGTGACCTCTGAGTGGAAAGGTCAGTGAACTCTATAAGTGGAATGACAGTATGCTATTCATTAGTATTGGGAGCAGCATGCAAGTCTCTTTGTTACAGTGACATTCCGTTTTAGTAATTAATATGAGAGGGGTTTGTCAAACACTTTTCAAATTCACATTCTGACAAGTCTTGAGATGCCATTCCACTCATAGTGAACTGGTTTTATACTGCTTTCTGATTTTTAAATTGAATGCCTGGTTCCTATGCAATAAATTTATCCTGTTCGCATGGCACTGCCTGGGTCAGAAGTCAGAAGTTAAAAACATCTGGTACACTGCTGTTTAAAATAGACGTAAAAACACCAAGTAGTGGGCATACCAGGTACATTTTCATTAACAAGTTCACCATGGTGATTTTGCTACTATTCCAAAACCTACTAAATATGTAAATATATCGAATGTCCATCTCAAATCATTCATTCATTTATTGAACCACTTAATGCCACTAGGGCCACGGGGAGGCTGGAGCATATCTGGAGGATGGAGCAATTTGGAACCGCTAATTAGTCTAACGTGCATGTCTTTGAACTGTGGGAGGAAACCAGAGAACTCAGTGGAAACCCACGCAAACATGGGGAGTTTATGCAAACTCCACACAGAAACAACCTCAATGGAACCCAGGACCTTTTTGCTGTGAGGCGGACATGCTAACCATTATGCCATGAGATAATGAAATATTCTTATGACCCAAATCAAAGAAAAGCCTAATTAACAAAAAATCTTTATGTGTGCATGGAGTTAGCGACGTACTTTTAGCCGCAGTGTTGACTACGAGTGAATCACTCCTTGTGTGTATGTCCCTTAATAAAACCATAATGGTATGTAAAAACCAGCTGCAGATGACATTAAAATCTTAAATGAATCCAGACCTTTTGTCTGAAGATGGGAGGGACTTTGGAGGTTCTATCCTAATGGCAGGGTCCCATTCACCAGGAGGGAGGACGATGACCTCATCCAAGAACTCGTCGATACCAGCAAGCAGGTCTTGTCTGTCCTTGGCTTTGTACGCAATATCATGGAAAACCTTCATAGTGGACATGCTGGTCAGTATCTAAAGGCTTCATATTAAAATAAATTAAAAACAAGTGTAGGTTATAAGCCCATCATTTCTTATTTTTCATACCTCATCAGACATAAGGGTGGCAATGGCTCTACCAATTTCATGATATGATTTGGCTTTGCCTTTGGGTCCGAGAAGAATAAAAAGGAACCTGTGTGAGAAAATTCACCTCATTGTTAATACATACTGTACATCACAGAATAATTTGAAATGGTAGGTGAAGTGAAACTATTTGACACATTCAGAAATAAATAATTAAGTATTTATTAAGAACATGAAGTCCTAGACCTTCTCTTGTTGACCTTTAACAATTTTTTTTTACTATAATCCTTATGCGACTAATCAAATTCTTCCCAACCTGACACTTCAGCCTAATCAAGATCTGTATCAACGAGCAGCCAAGGGTTTAGATAATAAAATATTTGATGTTATCCAGTTTTGTAATGTATGGTTTTTCATACCTGGTTGGAACTGGAACTTCTGTTAGTGCTCCCAGCATGACAGCCTGCTGTAGCCTCACGAAGGCCACAAAGGGTGTGTCCAGGAAGTCTACTTCCCCAACTAGCACGTTGGAGGCTTCAGCATCTCTGGGCAACTTCTTCATAAACTTGTTCTTCAGCTGCATGCACAGAGAAGGTGGCGATTTAATGAGCCCAGCAAATACAGAAGACAAAAAAGCTTGACCAAAGGCTTGGACAAAAAGAACACTTTGTTGTTTTACATGCCAAAGCAAGACATTAACGGTGGTGGATGCATTTCAGGGAATGGCAAGAAGAATCCATTTGTCAAAATGAGGCTGCTGATCAGCAAGTGCCTTTTTTAAGTCCTGCATACCATTACTCGTTGCCCCAAAAACCATTGGTAACCTGAATAATAAAGCAAAATGATGCCATTCTTACAATGTACTGCTCCCACTACTGCTGACATACTGAAAGACTTCAAAGCTCTCTTCAGTTGCTGATATACAGCCTTTAAATCAGTGACAACTCATACAATTTACAGGCTAAAGACAATATTTACTGTATATAGTACACGGGAATGGATGACCTAATTGGTCCACTATCTGGGGATTATCCCAACATAATCATTTTCATCCTTTAAAAATAAATAAACCTTAAAAAAAAATTATTTGTATCAATTAT
>JBCNYH010000025.1:27486622-27506782 GCA_039654325.1 Tandanus tandanus
CTACCTCGGTGACCTCAGCCCCAGTGATAGGCAGACCCCCCTCTGAACCCCCAGGCTCTTCCTCTTCCACAGAGGGAATGTTGGTGGGATTGAGGAGGTCCTCGAAGTATTCCTTCCACCCTCCCGACAACATCCCCAGTCAAGGTGAGCAGCTCCCCACTTCCACTGCTATAATAATAGTACTATACCATACTACTGCTGTATTATTTTATAACAATTCTATTATGTTAAACTACTGTATAATCTGTAGCCAAAGTCCAGCAGTTAAAACAGTTCAGGTGTGGACTGAAGAAGGCACCACAGCCCTACAGGATTGTTTTGACTCTACAGACTGGGAAATATTCGCAGAGGAGACAGACCTGGAGGGTCACACATCAGCTTTGCTCTCATACATAAATTACTGCACTGAGAATGTAACCACAACAAGGACTGTTAAAGTGTTCCCGAACCAGAAACTGTGGTTCAGTGAGGTGCGCACCCTGCTCAGAGCACGGGATGATGCCTTCAAGTCAGGAGACCAGCAAGCTTACAAAGAAGCACGCCAGGCCCTGCAAAGAGGCATCAAAAAAAAGCCAAGCGCAAATATAAGCAACTCATCGAGGAGCACTTCGACGATAACAGCACCAGGAATATGTTGAAGGAGAGCAAGACACTCACTGTCTACAAGGACACGCACACATCAGCGGACTCCTCGGACAGCATGCTACCGGACACCCTGAGCCAGTTCTTTGCTCGCTTTGACCAACACAACAGAGAGGCATGCACATGCCCTGCTCTTCCAGAGGGCACACGCCCCATCCAGCTGCAGCAGCACCAGATCAGAGCCACCCTCCGCAGAATCAACGTGAGGAAAGCTACTGGTCCAGATGGAGTAACAAGAAGGGTATTTAAAACATGCACAGATCAACTAGCAGGGGTTTTTATCACCGTCTTTAACCTCTCGCTACTGCAATGTATGGTTCTCACCTGCCTCAAGACAGCCACCATCATTCCTGTGCCGAAGAAGAGTACAGTGAGCTGCCTGAATGACTATCGCCCAGTTGCCCTAACTACCATCATCACAAAATGTTTCGAGAGACTTGTCTTGTCTCACATTACGGATGCAATCCATGCTGACCTTGATCCACATCAGTTTGCATACAGAGCAAACAGGTCAACAGAGGATACCATCAATACAGCCCTCACACACTTGGACAGCATCAACTCCTCTGTGAGGATGCTGTTCGTAGACTTCAGCTTCACTTTCAATACAGTTCTACCTCATAAAATGGTTCAGAAGTTGCTTTCTTAGCAACAGACCTCAGAACGTCAGAATAGGAGACCACATTTCCACTCTCATCCGGAACACCACAGGGGTGTGTCCTCAGCCCCCTTCCCTTCTCCCTCTTCACACACGACTGTTCCCCCATTCACACCAGCAACACCATCGTCATTTTCGCCAATGACACCGCCGTCATATGTCTGATAACAGATAACGACGAGTCAGCCTACAGGAAGGAGGTCTGGCATCTGCGGCGATGGTGCGACAACAATAACCTGGACCTTAACACATCCAAGACAAAGGAGATGATAATGGACTTCAGGAGATCTAAACAAACTAAGCATTCTGCCCTCTATACTGATGGAGAGGAGGTAGAGAGGGTGGAATGCTTCAATTTTCTTGGAGTCCACATCTCTGCTGACGTCACCTGGACCACAAACAACTCCCACCAAAAAAATCTACCAAAGGATGTACTTCCTCAAAAAGCTTCGATAAACCCGCCTACCCTGACCCGTAGTGACAAACTTTTACCGCTCTGCCATAGAGAGCCTCCTGACCTACTGTTGTACAGTGTGGTTCAACAGGTGTAGTGCAGAGGATGCACCCTGCAGCGGGTGGTGAGGACAGCAGAGCGGGTAATTGGAACTACACTACCCCCCTGTAACATTTACATGGCAGATTTCGGAGGAGAGCCAGTGTAATTATCAAGGACCCCACACACCCTGGACACACCCTTTTCTCCCCTCTCTCATCCAGAAAAAGGTATAGGACACTAAAAGCAAAAACTAACAGATACAAGAACAGCTTTTACCCACAAGCTGTTAAATGTGCAACTCCACCACCAATACCGTCACACACACTGACTGAATAACCATCATTCAGACCATCTTCCTGGACAGTGTAATATTACTCTTTAAGTGCAATACTCATGTTTAAGTGCAATACTCATGTTTAGAACAAGTCTCGAACATCATATAGCATTTTAGCATCATGCACTTGATAATTAAAAAGCTCTACCTTTCACCATGTGTAAACCATGCACCTTTGACAAATCATGCACCCTTCTGTGTATGTCTCTAAATGTGTGTATATGTGGATAAATGTATAAGTCTGTACATGTGTAAATATGGATAGATGTATATGTGTTTGCATATACAGGATATATGTATGTATATGTGTCTATATGTGAACATATAGGTATGTGTATATATAGGTATATATATTGCTCAGTGTAGTTACCCTAGTTGTCTTTTGTGTACTTTTTTTATAATTGCTGCTAAACGGAGAACTGCTAAACTGATTTTCATTGTTCATGCAACAGTTAACAATAAAGTTCTCTTTATCTTTATCTTATCTTTATGTGTGAATCACAATGTATGTTGCGAAAGATGGATAAATGGGATAAATCAGATGTGAAGATGTACTTTGAACTTGTTAATTACCAACAAGTAGACCTAAAGTGTTGTATGAACCTGTTCAACAGCCTAAGATGAACATCATTCATTAAAACTCTGCTAATGTGTAAGCAGTTATAAATATTAATTTAGGCATGAAAGCATGTGGGAAGGAAAATATTCGGAAAGGGACATACCTGATCCTTTTCTGGTTTATCAGATATGTCATTCATGCTGCTTGACTTCAAGTTACGATGTGCAGTGGCAGGACTACCTGAGAAAAATTATCAGCCATGATGAAGTTAGATCAGTCAGCTCAGGTCACAAATAAAAGAAAACTGATGACAAATCAATGAGAATGTTCAACACAAAAAAAGACAGTGACCCATTCCACTCTGCATGCATAGCTGAAAAGAGGACCGGAAAGCAAATGCCAAGCTGGAGAGCGAGGGCATGCAATATCTGCCATGGACATTCAATTGAAATGGCGAACACCTCATAAGCTGGTCCATGCAACCCCAAAGGGCCAAACTGCCTCCTTTAAAGCTAAATACAGATATACAAGTTAGCATGTGTAACTTTACTTAGTAAGAAATGACAAACTTTCCACACTTTTCTCAAAATCTGAAACTTCTCACCATATTTTAAAGATTCAAATAAATATTTTAAAAATGAATATAATTTACTGAATAACTGGCAAGGTGGACTGTACCGCAGATTACCAATAATCTATATGAACCCAAGAGTAATCTGCTATGCCAAGGGGAAAAAAGACTCCCAAAAAAGTCCCAGTGTGGGACCATTAACCAGTTAACAGCAATAATGAAATGACTAATAATCAAAAACAAACAAACAATGAAGAACACAACAATGGCATGGATGTCAGTTTGATGCAGACACAAAACCTGGCCTCACAAATTATATATAATATAAAGTATATTTTTAAATAGCAGGAATTTAAAAAACACAATCACTTGATACCAGGGCAGATTTTTGTTCCCAGTGTAGTACTACTGATTGAAATCTATGTTTGTAATAACATGATGTGATGGAAAATTCTGTTACTGAATGACTGGGCTGAAGATCAAAGACCAAACTTCAATGTGACCTCCTGTTATATAACAGACTGTTGGAGGAGATAATTATGATATCAACAGACAACAAAGCCTCATTTTATGACAACTTGGCAGAAAAACATTAACGCCAAAAAACATTAAGGCTGAGTGGCTGGATGCAAATGGCACAAACACAAATCAGGACAGACAAATTTTAGTAGAAAAACAGATGAGCAATTAAACACTCACATCACTCCACAATGCAATAAAGCAACCATGCAGTAGTAAGAACTCTAGATGACATGTAGTCTAATGAGGATCCTACATCAGTCACTAGACTTACTAAGACATCCTTTGTTTGGACTTCCCGAAGCTCTCAGATCTTCCTCAGAGGTGTGAGATGTTAGACAAGGCACTGAGCTCTCAAAAGAACTACGAGCTTTTTGCAGCAGGGAACAGGGAGATATATAATTCAAGCAATGTGAAGATAGAGTGAAAAGCCAAAGCAGTGATGTTAAAGAGTTTTGGTGAAGGAAAATGAATAGGAGGAAATTCATCTCGTAACATTCCTGAGGTTATTCATTCAGGTTATATATGGGATATTCATCATTCTCAGTCACTCACTCATTTGCTGAACCGCTTAATCCTACTAGGGTCACGGGGAGGCTGGTGCCTATCTTAGCCGACACTGGGCAAAGAGCTAAACCCTGAACAGCTTGCCAGGCCATCAGATGGCAACACACACACAACCATTCACACCCACACCTCACACCTAGGGTCACTTTGGAACAGCCAGTTGGCCTCTGGAAGGAAACCGGAGTACCCAGAGGAAACCCACGCAAGCACATGGGAGAACATGCAAATTCCTCACAGAAACGTCCAAGCCCAGGACTTGAACCCAGAACCTTCTTACTGTGAGGCGGACATGCTAACCACTACGCCCATATGTGCAATATTGCAGGTCAAATTTCATTTGAACTTTCATAACTTAACTGATAAATTAGACCATAAAGCGTTGTTCTACACAGCATTAAAGGAAGTGTTTCACAGGAATGAGTACTTCGCCCAGGTCATTACCTTAATAAAGGTAATAAATCATACAGAACAAGTTACATTCTTAACAACATTCTAAAACTTCTTATTGATCAAAGCCTATAAAATATTAAAATACAGTGAAAGAAAATGACATAAAATGATATAAAAAGGAATACTCCATGCTTATTTAATCTAATATCCATCAGCCACATGTGTAGTGTGTACTGTATAGAAAATTTGACTGAAAAAATTAATATTTTTTGTTTGTTTGTTTTTCATTTATTTATTTATTTATTTATTTATTAGCTAATCTAAGTACTGACGAAAAAGGTAGGTTTTCAGCCATTGTTTGAAGACACCCAGTGACTCATCTGTCCGGACATCCAGAGGAAGTTCATTCCACCACCTTGGAGCCAGAACAGAGAAAAGTTTAGATGAATCCTTCGGATGTTAAAGAGGAGAAATCGACATGATGGATAGAGATTAGTGATATGAGAAGTGAATGGCAGGCAATTGTCCATGGTTGCTTGAAGGCTTAGTGCAGTGACTGGATTATCATAGACTACATGGTCTACATAGTTTACATAACTATGTCTCACATAAACCTTTACTGAAATTGCAACAACTGTCCTTAGATTTCTATAATATATGAATTTCAAGTAAATATGTTTTCTTATTTCTTTTTTCATTATAGTGTATATGAGGCTTCAGCAATATATATGTTTTTGTCTGTGATAATCCATACAGTGTAATACAAAGGCAGTGGATGGAGATTAGAATAAATAAAAAACACTCGAGCATCTCTTTTAAAACAGTTTAGGACAAAGAGAGTTGTTCCTTTAAACAGAGTTGTGGAATATTATCCTAAGGACGTTATTAAACAGAGCAACAATATTAATGTAAGGATGGGCAATTGACAAAGTTTAATTTTTCAAGGTTTCAGATATGCCCATTAGAAATGTTAAGCCTGATTCAAGGGGGTGTTTAGATACGCTTTAAATCCTGCCAATAATAAAAATTGTTGGCATTAAATAGATATTAGTAAGATTAATTAAATGAAACCATAAATGATTGCTTCATTTGTGATGATTAGTGGATTAATCAACACTGCACACTGGAATAATAAGGCTTAATTGTTCCATCTAAAGGATTTAACAATCAACTGTTGTGTTTTTTTAAATAGTAGTTCACACAGTATCTCTCTCTATAAATATACATTAGTAATCACATAATGTCTGTTACTGTGTGCATTTGTCCATTCAAGTCTCACAATTAAATCAGATCTAATTATTGACTATTTAATTTCATAGTAAAAATCATCTTATAAATGTAAGGAACAAAAAGAAAATGTACAAAATAGAAGGAAAGGTAGAATAGAGACTTTTTTACAGAACTGCACCAAACTGGCACCTGTATTACCATTATCGGTGCTGGAAAACATCCTACTTGCACTAGAGACCGTCTTGCCAATGTCAGCCAATGAGCGCAGGTTGGATTTCTTAGTTTGGTGACGATGCTTCCTCAGCAAGGTGTAGGTGACTTTATCCTTGACGTCTGGCTTCAAAAGGCCGGTATCAATCTGATTGTCTGTAATCATCTCTGAAAAAGAACCAGAGAAAGAAAATAGCTTTCCTCATTTATTTCAATTCATATTCAGATCATATGAATAGGTAATATGAGCAGTGTCTCATAACATTTTTTTTTCATATGGTGCCTTTTACCCCAGAAATGATATAAAACTGTAATCACTTAATACATTTGGCAATTTTTACAACTGGGTGATTCCACAATTATGAGCAAAATGTTGTGACAATGAGGTCTTAAAAACAAACTTCATGCAGAAAGACATTGTCTGCAGGGTTACAATTTTGATAAGACTGTGAAGCAAAAGTAGCTGACAAATAACTGGCAAAATTTTGCTGAAGTTAGACATAATGTAAAATTAACATATGTAACTTAGACGGAGGCGGCACGGTGGTGCAGTGGTTATCATGTTCGCCTCACAGCAAGAAGGTCCTGGGTTCGTGGCGTTTCTGTGTGGAGTTTGCATGTACTCCCCATGCTTGCGTGGGTTTCCTCCGGGTACTCCCACAGTCTAAAAACATGCACAGTAGGCTAATCGGCAGTTCCAAATTGCCCCAAGCTGTGAGAGTAAGTGTGAATGGTTGTCTATGTGTTGGCTTTGCAATGGTCTGGCGAGCTGTTCAAGACCAAAGTCGGCTAAGATGGGCTGATATCACAGTGTAAATACAAGCTTAAAGTGTCATTAATTCAAATGAATAAAATCCTTTTCATTCTGATAAAAGCATTTGCCTTATTCACTTTCAAGAGGAAAAGGACTAATTGGCGACAATTGGTAATGAATTCTGTAGAGAGTACTCATGTGTCACACAGGGCCACAACCCTTCATTTTCCTCAATAGGCTACCTGTAGCATCTTCATCTCAATTGAGTTAATAAACTGATAGCCAGCATATAGACTCACACTACCACAGGCTTGAACCACTCAATTTATTAGCAACTTTCCGTTGTGGCAAAGTATAACGTATGTAATGGTGGACGAAAAAAATATCAAATATTTCCCTTTTAACACAAAAAGTAGGGTTTATCAAATCCTGGGAGTTAGAACACCATTACTAAATCAGCACTGCCATCAAAATTAACTGCTGCACTTGGCAAGTAATTTAGCATACATAACACACACAGACAATAACTATTTGCTATAGTTTTCAAAGATGCTGAACAACAATAAAACATTGTAAAATTAATTTATCTAAAATGGATGGTTCAACATTTTTCATAGGAATACAGAGAGTAAGCTGGGGGTGTGGTCCCCATGATGTACATGATGTAAGGTTTGACATCCCTCTTTGCCAAAGAAAAAAAATGTTATCACACTGTTTTCACACTCTCGTGAAATTTGTTTAAACGTCTCAAATTGCACAGCTGACAGTTCAATCAATTGACAGAGTTCCAATTCCAGCATCACTGTTTAATGTAAATGTACAACAAGTTAACGGAAAGTTAAGTACATGGACAGATTATAACCTCCACTAATAAAAAATAATAATAATAATCCAGTTTCTACTCACCACCTACCATTTGGTCAGAACAAACAGGATTTTTCAGTTGGGTAAATTCATCCTGCTTTTCTATTTAAACTGAGAATGATATAAGTATTTAGGCGCTGCCTAAAAGCGGAGCTCTGAAAATGTTTGCATTAATTTACAGTAAAGAAACAGCCATAATATAACTTAGTGTCTTTTCAATGGAATTCGAAAAGTTATTTCTCTTCAAGAAGAAAACCCACTGACTAAACAAGAACATTTCCTCGAAGTGCAAGTGCATGGCCGCAGGGCCCGTTGGGTTGCCTGTGAGCACTTGCGTGACAACAAAGTCAAGCTCATGGCTTTGGAGCTCAGGAGCTCTGCTTTAAAATGTGAAATAATGCATGCTATTATCTTAAAATTGTATTTGCCAATGTCCTTTAATACAATCCTTTCTAATCAAATAAAACGTCATCAGTCGGTCATCATATCTTCCATAGCTGCTTCAGTTAATGTCAATTTCATGATAATGATGAAACTGCAGTGTTCGAACAGGGGTAGAACAAAGATTTCCTTCAAAGTTATGAACATGACGTTCTGGATCTGTCAAAATGCATACATCATCATTCCTGTGCTCTATTGCAAGCAGACTTTACCACAACTTTGTCCAAAATAATGCCAATTACCTGCTTCCTACAGTCTCAAAACCCATTTCAACAATATCATCGTTACACCTGTTTATATATCTATAATGCCTCACGATCGTTACTTGATAACGTACATAAATATTTGGACACAATCAATTTTATGCATCATGAAATCGAAACCACTTGACCTATACCTCTATAACAGTTATTCATTGAAGGTGAGGTGAACAATGCTGAATAGTTCCTGTGACAGAATGTAGTATATACTGCACAAAAACATAAAAAGCAAACTAAAACAAACATGTTATCATTTATTTTAACATATTTTAATAATTACAGACACATTTCAGGTGAGCTCCTCGTGCTCTGAGCAGAACTAAGCCCTGTATATCTAATGTCATGTTTTTAAACCCATTTAGTTTTAGTATATGTCATGAAAATGTAAGTAAACTGTACTTAATGACTATGTTTTTATACTCTTTCAAAAATGTTGATATATTCTACTCAGAAACACAAAAAAAGCAAAATAAATCCATTTTAAAATGTGACAATAATGATTCCTTCCTTGTCGTTTGACTCAAGCATTATCATTGAAGTTTTTAACATATGTCCTATCCTCAGATAGCAGATCATATTGTGCCTTTCTTGTGTAGCATATGTAATATAACATTACACAGCGTAACATAACAATAAATAGTAGAAAGATTCTTCATGTCCTACTTGAAAGCAAAAAAGGAAAGTCTTGATAAATGTCTGGCTTAGGAATTGCATTATCTTGTGGGTTTAATTCATAAAGAGTGTTAGAAACCTTGGCACAAGGCTACGGTCCTCTGGGCTTTTTTGAATCAGGCTTAATGACTAAACTTCAATTTCGTTCTTCTTCGTTCTCATTAAGCATGATTGAAGTTTAGTCATTAAGCATGATCTTTAATAAAGGAATCCTCTTACTAATCAAATAACTGATAATGTAATAACAGCATACAGTTACAAGTTTCTTATTATTCCCTGGATTTTTAAATTCCATTTGTAAACCAAATGGATGGTATACACATTTAAAGTATAAGGCAAAATATGATTTATGAAAACTTGTGCACAGATACTACTACTACTACTACTACTACTACTAATAATAATAATAATAATAATGTTACATGTATCATTTATATACCACTTTGCACAATCCCAATGTCGCTTTAAATAGCGAAAAAAACACAAGGGCTTGAAGCAGACTAACCAGTAAAGGAGGAAGAGAAAAATTCAGTGTTGAAAGACTGGTGCGTGGGAGAGCAACTAGATTACTGCTAAGACCTGAGAGAGTGAGAGATGGAGAAAGGAGTCAACAGTTCACTGAGATATAAAGGGGCAAGATTATGCAGGGCTTTAAAGGTGACAATCAAGATTTTGTACTTTCTACAGGATTCAGCGGTAACCAGCTGAAAGGATAGGGTGATGTGAGCTGAGCTATTTGTATGGTTGAGAACTTTAGCTGAAACCAGGTCAAGGGTACCCATGTACAATCCCAACCAAGACCTTCCTGAGGGAAACCCATACAACATATTTGGTGATCCTATGCCATTTCCTTCCAAAGCTATCGCACTGACAAGCAGAATATAGAAAAAGTGACCTTGTGACCTTGAAAAACGGCCAAGGTGACCCATATACAATCCCACCCTATTTGCCCCTGAGAAGGCGCCATACACCAAATTTGGTCATCGTATGTCATTTCCTTCCAAAGTTATCACACTAAAAATTTGTACCAATGGAGAGACGGATGGAGCCCATTTCTATAACTTCTGTTCCGCTCACCTTCGGCAAAAGGTGAAGTCGAGGAAAGACGAAAAATATGTACACCATGGTTAACAGTCAAATGCAGTGCTTAGGTCAAGGAAGAGAAGAATGTAAAATAAACACTATCAGCAGACCAGAGGAGATCATTAACTACACGCAGTTTCGGTATTGTACTATGTATGAAAGCCAGACAGAAAATACTCAAAGGGTATATAACTGTTAAAGAATATATAAAGTTGTAATGAGGTTGAAGATTAACTTTTTCTGACAGAAAGTTAGCAGCAGCTGTAGGAGGGCGATGAATTAGCAAAATCGTCAAAGATGGAGAGATAACAACCCTTAGTGCAATATATACAAAAGGATGTAACATCAAACAGTAAAAGCTTTTTGAGTCTAAAATCACGAGAAACCACAGCCAAGCAGCCTCTTTTCCTATTAATTGGGGTTTGCATATGCAGCTGTTTAAATGTAAATATTCATCAGGTTGTTGCCAGGTTTCAGAAAGAAAAAACATTTCTTCTGGGTGGTGAGGTTGTTGATGAGCAAGGCTTTATTGGTAATGGAGATAATGTGGTAATGAGGCAAGCTTAAAGTTCAAACATCTGAAAGGTTAAGGTAAAGAAAATTTGGAAAGAGGACAAAGACGGTCAATATTTATTCTGTGGATGTCTTTAGTTACACACCAAGAAACATCATCTTATATGCATAAATAAACTATGGTCCTCTTTTTGAACAGGAGCTGTAACATCGGCATTGAACAATTCCAAGTGACTGGTACAGATTGTATGAGTCAGAATCCAATTGTGTGTGACACGCGCAGCAGTTCGAAAAAAGGCGGGTGGCGGGCATTGCATGTCACGGAGGGGGCATGTGCATGTTTACGCACCTCCCTGGCTGGTGGTGATCATGTGATAGGGAAGGCAATACTTGATGGATGAGAAGTGGATACGACTAAATTAGCGAGGAAAATGGGGGAAAATCCAAAAAATAAAAAATTATATATATATATATATACATTTAAAAAAATAAATAAATAAAACATTCACATTTTGTTGTTTTGCAACCAGAAATGAAGACAAACACAAAAATTCCTAGAGCATTACTAGAGCTATGAAGTGAACTGAAAGCAAACGATCACCTACGGATGGCAAAGCACTGTCAAAAAAATCTCAGGGATAAACTTTGATGTAGTTACAGAATTTAGCAAACAGTAGGCATTGTGTGCATGTGATAATATCACAAATGCTCCACAAACGTGGCTTGTATGGGAGGATTGCAAGAACAAAGCCACTCCTTGAGAAAGGCCACATCAAGTCACCTAGATGATTGTGAGGCCATATGGAAAAAATGTGTTGTGGTCAGATGAGTCCAAAATTGAACTACCTGGCCTCAGGTGTGCTATGAACATTATTATTAGGTAAGCAGGAAATAAGGTAAGCAGGTGTGCTGTGGGCATTATCATAAGCTCAAAATTGAAACAAGTTCAAAATAATGTGCTGTCCAAAATAAGTAAACAGATAGAGCTGAGTAAGGTACACAAAAACAAAAAGACTGATAAGAAGTGTACAAGGTACACAGTGAATGCTAAACCGGAACCAGATATGTCAAAATGATGTAGGGGAAGTGGGACTTCAGCATAAACAAGGACTTCTGTCCTGAATAGATTTTACCCAACCCAGACCTCTACCTGACAAGCAATCCCTTCCCAGCCAACACAGGGTACCGGGCTACTACCCAGCAGAGGTCTCTTGCCAATGGCTTGTGAGACTGCCACTGGATCCCATGAGAATCTTGGCTTTAAAAACGGGGGAAATGCATGTGATTGCCTTCTCCTTCCATAGCTAGTAACTATCATGTGACAGGTTTTTTTTTTTGTTTGTTTTATTTGTGAAACTATTGGACATTCAGATTCCTGAGAAAAGTATTTTTTGAAAAGGCTTTACTCACCTACAACCTGAGGCAGAGTGGAAGCTTCCAGATCCAGCATGATGGTGCCTTTCTCTATGCACGTTCTGAGCTCAAATAGACTGTTTAAGGAGAGTGTTGCAACATGAGGTTTGCTCCAGCGTTCTCCACCCTTTTCCACCTTTTCTTCAAACTTGATCCACCTGAAAAAAATGCAGGAACATGAAAGTCAAACACTGAATGCACCCCCACCTCCCTATTTAAGCCCCCACCTTAAACCTCCTAAATGACGCTACATCTTGCATAGATCTGACATCTGACATATTGATGTTGAGTTCGAACAGAATTGATTACAAAAACAATGTAAAAGCAGTGAACTTGACTGACTTCAAGCTAAAGCCGTGGTATTGTTAGCAAATATTCCGCTAATTTGTGCCTTTAATAAAATCAATTGTATTTGGAATCTTTACACACTCTACATTGATTTTTGCATTATTTGTTGAGGTTTTAACATCATGCGTTTTGGTAATTTAAATGACACATTTAAAAGAAATGGGAGGCTGTCTACAAGATGTACAGTGCACCAGGTTATAATGACACATACCATGAAAATCCCTAAACAAATATACACACAGCATCACTTATAATTCATGCCTGTATTAGCCCATGTCATGTTTTTGTTTTGATTCGCTTTTTCCATGCAGTCGCCAGGTGAGAAAATGACAATAAAAGACAGAATACATGATGTGGAGACTCGTGGAAAACTGACAACAAAGTCAAAACAAATTAACAAGCTTGGATAAAGGAGAGAAGTTTTAAAAAATCCTAACCATAGGGTAGATAGATATCCCAAAATAGTCTCCAAGAAAGAATGACAAGCGGATTATTCAGCATTATTATTTATTCAAGAGAGTTTCTCATTTGTTATTGATGGAAAGCCATGAAATAATATTTGGTATTGTATTATTGCTCTAGGATAAGTAAATAAGGGAGGTGCATACTGCATGTGCATATGCTTGAGTTTTCTAGATCAAGAATTTTGGCTATCGATGTTTACAAGAAACACAAGGAAAGGAAAGAAAAGAGGTGGACTGTTTGTGCATCAATCACTGAAGGCAAGCTTTAAGCCTTAAGGTGTGACATATAAACAGTCATGCCAGGTGTGCATTGTGCCATTGTTGGCTGCTATAATGGCCTGTATAAGGTATAAGAGTTGCCATTTGCTTTGTACACATTTCCTAATAAATATATACACACTGCGCTTCTGCTAACAGGACAGCTCCCTTCCAGATCCCCATGGCCCTTATCTTTGATTAAACGATTCCAGCGGAGTCTGACCACAGCACACCTCCCTGAGAATGGAAGCCCTGGGGATGTACTAAAAGTCGCTGTAGTTGGGGTTTGCATCCAAGGTTGATGAGGTGATTGACCTCTGCTGATGAAGTTGGTTCCAGAGCAGCCAGTGCTGCTCTTGATAGGAAGAGACTGGCCAGGTTTCTAGATATTTGCCACAGCACATTACAGAAGAACCAAGAGGCAGAGGTCAACATGATGATCCTTGCAAAGCATCAGTCCTGACCTCCTGGCCCTCAAGGATAACAGCGCAACAAAGGCTGGAGCAGAAGGTGAGCCCAACCCTCCCACTGACCCTCTCTTTGAGGTGTCTCAGCAGGCTCTTAAGGAGGGGAACATTAAGAAAGAGCAAAAAGTGGACAACTAGCTTAGCTTGGACCAAATTATAGAGGTCAACAGGGAACCAACAACCACTGTGGGAAATCCACACTGCTTACTTTCTGGCAAATAACAGACAGTCATAGCACTAATGCAGCTGACAAAGAAGTGTTCCACCTCATCATCCCTTAATCCACAATCATCATTGTCATGCATCTTGCCCATACCCACCAGCTTGGGGGCCACTTAAGAGCCAGGAACAGAGAGGAGAAGCACTGAAGTGAAGAAGCCCTCACCTGCCAGAAAACATCACCCCAGAAAATAGCACCAACTCCACTCATCCCCCTCCCCATCACTGACCTTTATTTCAAGCAAGTGGGTATAGATCTGGTAGGGCAGCTCCTAAAGTGTGAACTGGGCCATGAATACAGATTGGTATTGGTGAACTATGTAACAAGTTCTCCTGAAGCCATACCCCTGTGCAAAGTTATGTCCAAAAACATTCCTTAAGAACTGGTTATCCTGTTCAGCCAAGTAGGGATCCCAAAGGACCTGCTCACCAACTAAGGGCTCCTCCCCAAAACCACCTGTAAATTCCTGGCACAGTGGCAAAGCCCTTAAGCAGTTGTCAAAAGAGCACGCCTAGTTAACGTCTACTTGCAGCAGTCAGGTATTGTATTTTGTATTATTTGGTTTTAAACTGTCTTTCTACTTTGTATTTCTTTTGATTTTATTCTTCTTTGTAAAGCAATTTGAGCTGCATTTTTTGCATGAAAGTCCCTTAACTGCCCTCCCAGCATCCACCACTTCCCCACCCACGTGAGAAACATCAGGAAAGACCCAACCCCCTCACAGCAGCAAGAACTTCGGGAGTTGGGGGACCAGTTTGCAGATGTCTTCTTCCCAGTACCTGTGTGGACACACTTCATACATCATGACCCCTAGAGGTGTTGTCTGTTAGGGCCTTACTGAGTCTGCAGGTACACCACCAGGCTATCAAGAAGTAAGTGGCATACATGCGGGAGCCTTTCTCGTGCTAGCACCCAAGCCTTGTGACAGCCTCAGATTCTGCAATGACTTCCACAAGATGAACGCCATCTCAGAGATCAACTGCTACCCTCTGCCAATGGTGGATGACCTATATCTATCCTTAATCAGTAAAAGAGTTACTGGCAGGTTTCTCTCAGGCCTGAGGCACAGCTGAAGACAGCCATCAGAACCACCAGTGGCCACTGGCCTTATCAAGTTCTCTCCTTCTGGCTTCATGTCCATCGACAGTGGACTGGATAATTGCTGTATGTCACAGGGTACCTTCATGTCTGTCTTCCTTCTGGTTCTCTCTTTTTACTTATGCTACCATAGTCAGTAATGCGGAGTCCTGTACCAGTGTGTGTGAGTGTGTGTGTATGTTTGCTGAGGTACACATGCTACTTCTGATTCCTGATCCTTCTGCTCTTTGAATACTATGATCCGTTCTGATCTGTTCTATGTAACCCTACTTTGCGAGAATATCAATTGTAAAAATCGCTGTACAAATAAAATTGCACTGAATTGAATTGAATTTCAAAGGCTGATGGACATCGACCTATACCCCAGGGTCAGTTTGCCGCTGCCCACCTCGACAATGACCACCTAGCAGGACTATGTGTACCATCTGAGGGAAGTGGTGAGCAAGCTATACAGAGCTGGGCTGATCGCCAACCCCCGGAAATGTCACCTGATTCTTACTGAGTCATGGTATCTGGGGCACCACTTTGGCAGTGAACTGTTTAAGCCCTAGAAGAAAAAGGTGGAAGCCATCTGAAACTTTCCCAGACTGAGCATTAATAAACAGGTAAGTGCCTTTTGGGGGTTGGGGGAGTAGTATTTACAATTTGTGCCTAATTTCTCCTCCTTAGCCTGCCCCCCTCTCAGATCTCGAATCCGAGTACATTGAGGTAAAGGTATGGCTAATAAACAAAAACACTGAAAATACCAATTTTTCTGAAAAATTGAAAGGTGTCACAAATTGTATTTTTTTACTTTTGCATAGCATGAATGAACTTCTAATTTTTTTTTTTAATTAATTAATTTATTTATTTTTAATCCCTTTTACTTATATAATTTTTATTCTTACTTTATATTTTATCTCAATGTTAATTTTATGTACAATATCTGTTTCTTAAGTGCAATTTTGAGGGGGCTCTGAGTCCAAGAATTTCATTGCCGGTAGTGATGTTTCATTGTTACCTGTATATTACAAATACATTTTAAACTTGGTCCAGGACTACTACAGTAGCTGCTGAGTAACTCAGAGTGCTGGGGGCAAGGAGGGTGGAAAGCATACTTGAGAGGACAACATGACTCCATAATTGATGTGAACTGAGAGATTCAGCTTTCATCAGAGCCCAGAGACCTGTGTATAGAACTGCCTATTATGACAAGTAAAAAAAGTACAAACTACTGCATCTATTGTTTGAATGCAATGATTAATGAATTTAGAATGCAATTAAAAAAAAAAAAAAAAAAAAAAAAAAAAAAAACCCCAAGGTTTTTTCCGGAGTGAGTGGCACAACTTAGCATATTGGCACAAAGCTGTCACTGGCGATGTGCCACAGACTCAATATGTTTTATTCATGAGTTTATCAGAGCGTCAAATTCTGCTGCTGTGCACCATCCATCCACCAAGTTGCGCTTTTCAATAAACAGTAATTAATCTTCTGTCTGTAGAGTTTTATCTTTCTTTAACCAAGTTCTTAAAGTTTTAATGGGCAGCTTGGGTCAACCTTCTGCTGCCAAATAAAAATGTCTAAAAACATAATAATAAAACCATAACATTTTCATAAATATTTCTACACAAAAATCCCAGGAAAAAAAATGTTAAGGGAAATATTTAATTTTTAACACTGTGATGTTTTCTGAGTAATGTTTGTGTAAATAACCTTCTGGTTATAGATTTTTAATTACTCCAAACAAAAATGTTTTAATAGCCAAACATGGTCATCCTGTTTTTTTCTAAATAAAAATATGTTCTTTCAAAAATATTCATGTAAAAATATCTCAGTGCTAAAAAGTTTTACAAGCAATGGTTCATCCTTAAACACTATTAGGTACCGTTACCTTGCCGTCTCTTTCCATTCCATCTCCTGGCCATCCTCAGAAAGGAGTTCATCCAGCTCAGTGAAAAGCTGCGGAGGCGCTGGTCCATCATCGTCCTCACCCAAGATGAAGCGAATGCGTTCAGCTGCTGGTGATACTGTGAGGGAGAAAATACTTTTGATCAAAGGTTGATGAGGGTGTCCAAGGACCTGCAGCTCACCTTGATCCCCTAAACCACTGGGTCTGGCAGGTACTGATTCAGCTGGAGGAGGAAACTTCACTTCAGAAATATCCTCATCTGCACAACCATTCTGCTCAGACACCATTTTCTGTTCCTCCTCTACCTTGCTTTTCTCCACGTTATTATTGTCTGGCATGCTCTCTGTGTCATTCTCAGATGGCTCCATATAAAAACCCTGAAAAAAAAACGTTTCCTCCAAGTTATAGATGGATCTGACTTCGTGAGAATGGGAAAGAATGGGATGGAGGTTCAACTAACAATCCTCCAATCCCTAAGCTAAATACACTTAGACCTTCATTAGAGACTTCTGAGTTCTTTGCTGTCCTCTATTTTAGAGTGCAAAAACACTTTGGTAGTTAAAAATCGGGGTTCCCTCGTGCCCTGACTGTAATAGCCCACCCATTTGCTACTCCATCAGTACCCCCCTTTTCCATTGGCCCACAATTTCTGGCTCCTTGCCCTCAGTCCCTCATTAACAATTAGGAAATGTTTCCTGAACAGTTCATTCTGCACAAAAAAGGCTTTGCTTTCCTTCACCTTTGTCTTTTAATTTGAATATTAGTCAGGCATCAGTGTTCACTAAAAATGCATGACAACACTGAGTACAGTGGATATCATAAATAGAGTAATGTGAAAGAACTAAAAAGAACCGGGGGAAATTTATAGGAATGGGAAGGGTGACAACCAGTTTGTTGATTATTTACAACTACAGGGTACAACCAACAGTGACTGAAAACTAAGCAAGTTCCCAATTCTCACATTTCCCAACCAACCCTTCATGTGAATGTAAATGTAAAAATAGGATCAATTAAATTCATCACACAATTTTTTGTTGAATCACAGATTTTTAATCTTAAAACTCTTCATGCTATAGGATTAAAGATGTTCTTGGTTTGCAGACTAGGACTAAGGATGTAGCCCAATACCGAGCCTATACCATTCTACACTACACTGATAGATAAAAATACAGGTTTAAATAGAGGTGCCAGAAAGTTGCCAGAAAGGTTATTCTGAGCATTAAATACATGCAGATACATACAGTGATATTGCTTTATGCCCCTAACTAGGACAGATCTTTTTCTCCTAATTATCAGGTTAATTATCATGAAGTTATTTGTCAGTCATAGTAATAAAATAAGTAATATGATTTTGTAATATGATATTAACACACAACAGAGTTCCTCTACTCAACTACAGGTCAAGTACCTAGACGATATCAGTCAAACCACCTCAGTGGAAGTAAATTTTTATATTTTTAAGTAAATTTTTATATTTAATATAAATTTTTATATTTATATATTAATTTTATATTAAATTTCTGTTCTTTATTTCAGCTGATTACTTCATGCTTGAGTAAGTCTGATATTGTATTATACGGTATGCAATACAAATGCATGTTAAATAAGTAGCTTATTTGAAGGAATAGTTGCAATCTGATGATAAAATAATGTCAAAAGAATAACGATTGTTTTGTTTTAATTGTTTTGAAATGGGATAAATAACAAAACCAATTAATTTTAAGAAATATTAATTTAGATTAAACATTTTAAATTAATAAATTATTAATTTAGCAAACATTGTTTATAATGTCCACATATTTGGACATTTACCACCTGTAAACAAAAGTACAACTGGCTTCTGTACAAGTAGCTACTGGCGAAACGTTCACACTTTTCATCGTAGCTTTTGATCTTCTATGGCTTTAAAATATGATGCCATCTTCTCATCATACACTGTAATGCAGAAACTAAAGCTCAAAATAGCAAAAAATTTATTTTTAATTAATTTAATAAATGTGTTTCATGCTATAGCTTGGAATCAATATTAACTTTTTAGCATTTTGCTTAACAACTCATTGATTTATTGATCACAGGAACAAGTAGAAGGCTGAGTCTGTCACAGCAAGATGCATTTAGGTCACTGCGTTGTTCCACAAACTCCCCAAACACTGTTCCCCTGAGCTGCATACAGACTATATCGCCATGGAGGCCATGAACTGAGGCTTGGAAAGAAGTTGTCTCATCCAGTTGCTAAGCGAGAACCCAACAGAGCCGGGTTTAGGGGAGGGAGCAAAGAGACGAACAAGCACTTCAATAAGGGCAACTGAGCAGTGAGAGCAAAACACGAAAAAGGAAGAGATGGGAATGAAAATCGCATCGTTCAAATGCATTTCAAAGCTGCAGGCTTAGTCGCCAAGAGCCACAGTCCTGCACAAAGGGCACTTTGTCTGTGAAACCAGGGGCTCATGGGAAAGCAAGGGGAGGGAGAGAATGCTCATTGCCCAAAGTAGGGCTTAGTTGGAGAGTCTCAATCTCACTAAACCTTCCAAACAACATGTACGATACAGTCGTGGATGCATTGTTCATATTTAGCATAGAACACTCACGAAATGGCATGAAATATCCACTAATAATAATATAATCAAGAGATAGTGGCCTTCAAGGAATGTAACATGTTGACATCTGAGAATCTATACAAAGTCAAAAACCTTCCTTCAATTAAAGTACCACAATGCACTCACACTGGACACACTTTCAAAGAAATCTCTTACCTTCATGAGAGATTTCATTTTTCTTTGATACGTAATAGTCAGATTAAGATAATAATCTGCTTATTAATAGTGTTAGATACTGTGGAGCATTCACCATACAGAGCAAAAGCTATATCCTATAGAAATATATAGTTCAGAACTGAACCAGACCATATTCATAATCCTGATATGGAGTCGAACTATGGATAATCCGACATACATAAACAGACAAGCACTGCAAATTAAAGATAACAGAAATTTCAGGTGGTTGAAATGACCTCCATGTTGAAAGTTCTGTTCTAGTAGTTGGCTAAAGCACTGTACATCTCCTGGCTGGAAATAAATAGGACAGAGACACTGGCATTGTATCTTGTCCTGGCAACACAAACTGCCTGGAAGCATGCGATTAGCTACATATCATGACACAAAGAGGACTTCAATTTCAGTTCCGATTCTATTCACTGGTACACATTCACTGTAGAATGTAAAATAGCATTCAAGAGTTAACA
>JBCNYH010000025.1:27536032-27548396 GCA_039654325.1 Tandanus tandanus
GTGTACCCTGCCCTCGCCCAGAGTCAGCTGAGATGGGCGCCAGCCTCCCCGTGACCCTAATTAGGATTAAGCGGTTCGGAAAATGAATGAACTTTTATCAGTATCATGTTGGTAAAGAAAAGAAACTTAATCTACATCTTCTGCCTCAAATTCAACTGGGTTGCGGTATAAAGACACATCAGATTCAACAAGATTACTTGATTTCCCACACATGTATATCCTTCCTATTATATTTACTTTTACAGCATTTTGCAGACGCTCTTATCCAGAGTGACTTACAATATCATTTCTATACAACTGAGCAATTGAGGGTTAAGGGCCTTGCTCAAGGGCACAACAGTGGGGATTGAACCGCTGACCTTCGGATCAGTAACCCAGCGCCTTAACCTCTAAGCCACCACTGCCCTACGCAATTTTAATACATTTAATGAATAACACACTTATAATAAAATACTAAATGTAAGTTAAGATACTTCATTTCTTACTGCTAGCTGAGAAAGAACTCCAGGAGTAATGTCCAGTAACCCCCAAACCTAAAAATAATTTCAAACCCAATCATCTGAATCGTTTAAACTACTCACAGTACCTTCTCTCAACAATGTGTTCAGGTCCTCCAGTAGTTCATTCAAGCACACTTTCTGAATGGGGGCCATTTACAAATCCTTAATTATGCTTAACTCTTCAATCTACATATAAATGTATTTGCATTTGGTTTTTATTGCAAAGCAGCTATAAGCAGCAGTGAAGTCATTCACCCTAAACAGCTAAAGCCCAATAGTTTACTGCTTCCTTGCAGGATATGACACACGAAATTGTGAAACTTCCTTAAGTGTAAGATAAAATAAGTCCAAAGAGCAAAAAAAAAAAAAAAAAAAAAAACACAGAGCCATGACATGAATACAACATTAAACAAACTGACTATTTTGGCACATTTATACCGAGACTTGCACTCTTACATGTTCTACAACAGCTGATTCAATGTCGTGTTTGTGGATCATTTTGGGGAAACAGAACAGAACTGTGTTGCAATGCAAATTCTATTTATGGATGTAGTGAGAATTCATTGCAGAATTTGCTACTGGGATCCTTTATATACGCAATACATTTTAATTTGTAGCCTTCTGTTTTATGATCCAAAACTTTTGACAAAATATCACATTTAATCCTCTGAATACTTTTTATAAAAGAATGGAATAAATAAGGCAGCACGGTGCAGTAGTGTTTAGCATGTTTGCCTTACAGCAAGACGGTCCTGGGTTCAAGTCCCGACTCAGCAAGGGTGTTTCTGTGTGGTGTTTGCATATTCTCTCCATGCTTGTGTGGGTTTCCTTTGGGTACTGTGGTGTCCTCCCACAGATTAAAGACATGCACATTATGTCAACCACCTTCATCCAGAGTTGGCTGAGATGGGCTCCAGCCTTCCCATGACCCTAGTAAGAGTAAGCAGTTTGGCAACTCGAAGGATGGGAGTAATAAATAGCATGTAACTTTTATTTATTTATTTATTTATTTTATTTCTTTATTTTTTTTTTTTGGGTGTATGTGGGCTGGGTCTGTTTGGTTCTTTTTACTATACATTTCTGCTGTGTATATAAACACAGGTTAATATCAGTATTCAAAACGGCACAGAAGATGATTGCTATAGGGGACTCAGTTCAGTGTCCACCTAAACACTGTTCTGCATTTTAAGACATCAAACATATTCATTAATCAGTAATTATTCAGTAACTAAAATAAATTATTCAGTACCTATAATCAGGCTAATAGAAAGGATGTAGTTACAAGAGTGAGGACTGTAACTCTGGAACTGATGACAGGTCCTGCGAGGTTAACAGGCTGGCAGTTTTACGGGCCTTGCTAAAAATCTTTTCTTAAAATAAAAGGGATACCTTCTACAAGCATACACCATGCATGCTGTGCCGATTTAAAAACTGCCACATTAAATGACATGAATGCTACACACATGCTGCCCATCAATATTCGGAAATAGAAATCTGAAAACTGAGAAGGGGTTGTGTCATGACACATAGAGTTGATGTAATACTTGTGTATTTAGGTGTGTATTAAGAATACGTAAGGATAATCATACAGGATTGGTCAGTGTTATAAAACAACCTTGAGTACTTTTTTTTTTATTTCTATAGAATTACTATATTCTAAGAATCCTTTTTGTCATGTGTTGTGTTATTGATAAATTCTTATCTTGTTAAATTTGAATCTGCATGGGCCTAGTTTTCTAAACTGTTTGCTATCCTTTTTCATAAGCAAATCATGACAAAGAAAAAAACCCATCAGAATATTTGGCGACATAGATTGTGACCCCATGTTTACAAAACCACAAGTAGAAATTAAAATAATCAGTACAGACAGGAAGGATGACTTTGGTTGATTTAATAGCAGTGCTTGGACCCCTTATTATTGGACCCATTGGAGCTTATCTCTGATCTCTTCTAGATACTATTGCCAAACCCAAAGAATGCATTTACCCACAAAAGACAGCACAACGAATTTGTCCTTGTGCCCCATCAACAGATTAACAGATCATCACAGACCAAGTTATCTGCTCGGAAAAAAAATATATATATATATATATATATATATTAGAAAATAAATGACTAAAACTTACAAAACCAAATACATTTCCTTATTACTGCAATAATACTGAATATCATAGCTCATAAAAAACCTACAGAGTAATGTCTCGTCTAAACCAAGCATTAAATAGTACATATTTAGATAATAATTATATATTACCCTTTTTTAATCTTATAAACGCATACTGAATTGCAATATTCAGTGACTGCATTCAAATGACATAAATATATGTAGCTATGCAAGGAAAGAATGTCAATTTTGACCCACATTTTGACCTCACAGAGAGAGAGAGAGAGAGAGAGAGCACTTACTTAACCCCAAAGCATGGGTGAGCTACATGCATACACACTTCTTCTGAGTAAGCAAAATGGCACAGACAATTACTATGGAAAAATCTGTTTATATATAAACAGCAAAGCTTCCAAAATTGCTGTTTCCACAAACCAACTTTGTTTTCCGGAGAATTTGCGGATGTAAACACATTGTATGTAAAACTAGGCTTTTGCTCATATTACACAGGTTTGCATTTATGCAACAAGAAATATTCATGCAGACGTGCACAAAACATTAGATGCTAGTGCTAATGCAAGACTCATACTGATTGAGTCAAATACTATAAGCAGTAGAGGGATAATGCGCTATAAGTAGTGCAAGTAGATATCAATATTATAGTACATAACATTAAAAGATGGTCTCTTAGAGTATTGTTTTTCTAGAACACTGACCAACTCTGCTGTTACGCACTGTTTGATTGATTAATAAAATGCCATTATTATTATTGTTATTGTTATTATTATTATTATTATTATTAATGTCCATGCATTCAAGCAGCAGTATGAGGGTTCATGTGCACTGATTACATCTCCATCATGCTATAAACACTCAGATGTTGTACTGGCACTCTCTAGTATTCTGGCTCCCCCAAAACTCCAATGCCACCTATGGAAGAAACCCAGACAAAACAGGCAATCTGCAGACCATCCGACAGCAAAGCTCCAACTGCATATGTGTTCCAACATGCATGCTGATGTTTAATAACAGTTTTCCATAATCTTGGTGAATATAGCATGTAGTCTCCTGTTATGGTTTATGCTTGTGCTCACAGCGCTAAAACACAACTGTACAATTTCAACAAGCCTCTGACAACCCCATAGGGAAAAAAATCAATAAGCACATCACTGATAGCAGAAATTGACATTATACCTGAATGCACAAAAAAGTGTCTTTGTTCATTGTACTCCTGATTGCAGTTACAGTACTTACTCCAACTCACATCAAGACCTGGCTCTTTCTCCGTGTATGTGTGGTGTGTGTATGTGTGTGACACACCTGTGTATTAGCTCTAAGCTTAGTTATGGCTTTGTTTATGTACGTCTCTGTTCTAGTTCTGCACTTGTATCTCTATCACCTCCTTTTACAGCTCTGGGCTTGGATCATGTTCTACGTTCCTGCTACAGCAAGGGATACCTGGGTACAAACCAGTCTGCCAAATAAATGAAGTTAAACCCGAGTTTTAAGGTTTGTACCTTTGAAAAAGCAATTAAAAACTTTGAATCAGCTGGTACAGGGGAACTTATTAATGTAAAATTGGTGGTTGTTGCAGAAAAAGAAGTCAGTCTTGAAAGCTGTCAGTAACTATTCAGTGTTTGACCTTTTTGGGGGGTTCACTAATTTTAAATCAGTGTCGCATCAGAGTCAGTGGACCCTTTCTAATGCATATCATATGGATAAGGATTGAAATCTAAAACTATTAAGCCGCAATTTTTTTTTCAACAGTGCAAAGTTAACGTCTTCGGTAAGAAAAGGGAAAAGTGAATTATTGCTCAACTTCCACCTTCTGTTCCTTTTTTGGTGGATGTTTAGAAATCCTAAATGCAAATTGGTAGAAAGTACATGCTTAGGCAGTAATGCATATTATTTCTATAGCCTTCCATAGATTCTGAATGACTTACAATAAACATCACAGCAGGGCTGATGTGGCAAGACATTAAACTCACTTGAATGAACTCTTCCACAATGTTTTTAACAGTGTTTAAGTGCACTTGTACTTAGAAATACAATAGGTGCTCATTCGCCTCTGTGCTGCATCAATCTAAATGACCTGCATAAAGTTCACTTACTTCATTAAGGACTTCGATCCCATGAATGCTGTGTGTGTGTGTGTGTGTGTGTGTGTGTGTGTGTGTGTGTGTGTGTGTTTGTGCTGTCTTTATCCTGCGTTTATATAAATTACTCAATGCATTCATTCAAGCCTGGAGCCCATGCTGTAACCCGAGAGTACAAGCTCTTGAACATAGCACAAATGCAGCGTTCACTTACTTGCTCTTTGCGTGGCTCATTTCTGAAACTGGTCTGTAAATTCCGAATCACTCCAGCTGTTCCTCTTCCGACACTGTCACGACGAGCAAAAAAAATTATAAATATATAAAAATTAGTGCACATTTCAAAACTTCTTTGTAAAGTTTCTGATTAAAATCACTCGGAAACCCAAGTAAACACGTGCAGAGGCTTGATATCAGGACTGTATTCCGGTGGGGGGAAAGTTTACAAGAAACTAACAAGGATAACAACAAAGCAGGGGGGCGGATAGACAGGCTACATTAAGGGGGTCAAGTAGGCAACATTAAGAGTAACATGAAAAGAATTACCTTCCGTTTGTTCCTTTTCTTCTGGAGACCTGTACATGTGAACGCACGCCGTTCAGTTAAAGCGCGTGAAACTCCGGCAGCTCCGGTTCATATTTGAAGCGTCATTCATCCGAAAACGTCACGCCTGAAGTGAGACGTCAGGGTGGGGGAACAGCGTGTTCACCTGTGGTATGATGATCCCGCACAGCAGGTTTGGGTTCGGGTGTAGAAGGACAGGTAAATAAACCTGTATGAACTCGGAACCACACAGGACTCTCACCCTGAACCTGTACTGTATTTTTTCCCCCTTTCTTTTCTCTTTTTTTTAATCCCTGTTTATTTATTAGCTCTGTATTTGTCACAAGGTTGCTCTTATGTATTTTGTACGCTGCCTTTATACTGTTCAGATTTACGTAGGAGACACAGCGACCCCTATCGGAGACATATTTAATTCAATCCTCTTCACTCATGCCTACTGTGGCTGCCAGCAGGCTGGAGCCTCTCTCAGTCAACACTGGGCGAAGGAGAGGTACACCCTGAACAGTTCGCCTGACCAACACACAGACAACCATTCACACTCACACCTAGGGCATGTCTTTGGAGGAAACTGGAGGACTCAGGGGAAACCTACGCAAGCACTGGGAGGACATGCAAACTCCACACAGGAAGACCCGAGCCCGGGACTTGAACCCAGTACCTTCTTGCTGTGGGGCACCATGCTAACCACTATGCCACTGTGCCGCCCCAATGCCATCCATCGATCCATCGATCCGCACGCTATCTACACCACTTCATGGTCGTGAAGGAAGGTGGAGCCAACCCCAGAACAGGCCACCAATCCATCACGGGGCAAACACAAAGACAAACAACCGTTCGCACTCACATTCACACTATGGGCAGTTCAGACTGGCCGGTTGACCTTATCTGCATGTCTTTGGGCACACAAATGCACACAACACGGGAATTCCACAGAGAATGGCCCCAGTGGGCTCCGGGATTCAAAACGAGAACTCTCCTACTGTGAGTGTTCACCATCATTCCGCCACAATCCCATCCATTAAAATGCAGTTCAATTTATACATTATTATAGTGTAAAAAAATGTACATTATCACATGATTTATTATAATAACTTAGGTATAAAGGGCTAATGCATTGCTGCAAAAACAATCTTTAGGGATAATGTTCAGCAAGCCGGTCATTATCACAAAATAAACCCCAACAAGGGGACCAGGACCAAAATTGTTCAAAATTATTTAATTTCATATATTGCTATGGTCCATAGCAATGGTCCACAACTGACCATTCAGAATCAAGTATTCAAATGAGCTTTGTAATAAAGGGCATTACATTACATAATACAGAACATTTAACATAGAATAAGAGATTGTTTTAGGGCAGTGTGTAGATTACAGAGCTGTTAGTTCAAGTACAGAATGGAAAGCACATAGCTTTTGTATTGTTAGATATTAAATGGCCAAATATAAAGACAGAGAGTTGTAAATATACAGACAGAGAGATAGACAAACAGACAGGATTGTCCATTTCATTCCAAATTATTTTGCTTATCATGAAATAACTCTAGAATGAACTGAAGAGCCAGCTGGGTAGGATTAGCTTTTAGCCAAGCACGGAATTGCAACCACGTTCATGTAGAGTATATATAGTTGTCAATAGTGACATGGCTACTAATGTCCTTGTACATTAGCCAATCAGAATGCACGATAGCTCATATACAGTTGATTTGACTATAATAAATAATAAAAATAAGTAGACAGACAGGCCGACAGATATACATCTAGATAGATATATAGAAAGATAGATGATAAATAGATAAATAGAAAAAAAGCCTTCTGTTTAAAAAGCTTAGGTTATTTTTAGCCACAAACATTTTGTAAAACATGCCTGTCTCACAGGAATAGATCATGCAGTATTCTTTACATACTATAAAGAATACTAAATAACAATGTAGAACTACATAAATGAACTGTACATTTTATTGGAAAACCCAGCATTAATCCAAGTAATATTATAATTATAATTACTATTAGTAGTAGTAGCAGTAGCAGTGGTGGTAGTACTGGTAATAGTAGTAAGTGATCAGTGAGTTTGTAAGTGTGTTCAAGCAAAGAGACATCATAAAATTGTTCAGCTTATATAGAACCCCAACTGAAGTGCTATTCGTCTTTTCCTTCTCGGACAACCCCTAAAGGGCCATTTGGTGAAACCCTACACCAAAGAATGGTATCAGCTACTTTCAGAGACGGTTCCATATAAAAACCCCTTCAGACAGCTGTGGAAGAAGATATATTAAGAACTTTTTTATTAGCCTTGACATTTTTTTTTGCCATTAAGGACAGTTGCTGTGTTGTGTAGAAGTGGTTAATGGGGAAAAGAGTGGGGGGTGTAAATTCCATGTTAATTTGGAGTTTATCAGCCTCATTCAAATGTTTTTACTCGGCTGTTTTGTGTAGGATGGGGAAACAGTTAAATCAGATGTGCTCATCATAACGACCTTCAGCCATCTTGGACTGAGAAGGGCAATATGCAGGAGTAATAAAAACTGGAATAAATATTTATGTTACATTAGAGTCATAATCTCATGACTCTGCAGCCAAGTGGTCAGAGTTATTTATATCTTATAGTTTCCCAAGAATCTTAAATCAACTGTCTATCTATCTATCTATCAATCAATCAATCAATCTATCTATCTGTCAATCTATCTATCTATCTATCTATCTATCTATCTATCTATCTATCTATCTATCTATCTATCTATCATAATATAAATAATAATAATAATAATCATCATTTTCTGAACTGCTTAATCCTAATTAGGGTCGAGGGGAGGCTGGCGCCCATCTCAGCCAACTCTGGGCGAGGGTAGAGTACACCCTGGACAGCTCGCCAGGCCATCGCAGGACAGAAACATGCTGACGGCTATGCAGCCTACTCTTGACGAAAATCAGCAATGGTTCTTTTACATGCCTCTCACCACAGACAGTGAGAGACATGGCCGGCCTTTGATAACCCAGTTAGCCACACTGGGGGACAGCAATGACAACCCGGTGATAGTAGGGCTTGAACCCCCGACCTTGGGATCAGTAATCCAGCACCCTACCACCGGTCCACAACTGCCCCAATAATAATAATAATAATAATAAGTCCTGTTTTAGCCCTTTCTTAAACATTTTTCTTTTTCTGGATGTGAAGTATAAACAGTCTATTCAAGCTAATGTAGTTTTCAGAGTTTGAGTAGCAGGATGTTAAACAAACGACAGGTTGAATGAGCAAAACAACATCATGATTAATTAAGCTCTGAAGGTCAGTGTCCTACTATCCATGCTACTACCACCACTGCTACTATTACTCCTCACTCAAGGCTACTATGATTTGTAGAGCTGAACAGAGAGAGAGAACATTGTGGAACACAGCTATTAAGTACATACATGCAGATTTTACAGCAAATATTTATAAACTATTACTAAACTAAAATGTAATCTAAATGATTTACTCATAATAATGCTACAGATTCTAAGAAACCTCATAATTAAGACATACTGTTTCTGCTATACTATTACAATGGTAATAATATTAGTTTGCTATTCATTCAAATAAAGGATTAAAGAAAGGATTCTGGTTTAAAACTAGAGTTGCAATAAGATATTGCTCTTCTTAATCTTTAGTCAAGTGCCAAAAACATCAGTTTTTGTCCCTAGCTGGATATCATACACTGTTAAACATTAATATTTTGACACATCTTTCAGATAAAGCAGGTTAAGCAAGGTAGAGATTTTAGGTATTGTTCAATTTATCCCAGCCTTTGGACTGAGCTGAATCATCACACTCTTGCACATTTGTTATTACTATTTATTTGGTGGCAGCTGTGGCCTAATGGTTAGAGAAGCAGGTTTGGGACCTAAAGGTCACTGGTTCGATTCCCGAACCAGCAGGAAAAATGGGTGTCAGTGGGGGGAGTGAGCTGCACCTTCCCTTCCTCTACCTCCATGGCTGTGTGTGTGTGTGTGTGTGTGCTTTGGATGTGGTAAATGCAGAGCCAATAATTTCCCTTGTGGGATTAATACAGTACATTCTATATATATATATATATATATACACTGAGCTTTAATGAACTGTGTACAATGCACACATTGTACAGAAATGGTATTGAGATTTTGGAGTATGTGAGTACTATGAATGCTGTATGTGCTACACTGTGGGCATTTGATATGAATGAATCAGTGAACTGCATGTGTTAATGGTTAGTTAGTACACAGTATCGGCATTGGATTAAGTTTAAACATGTTACTATGTAGCTGAAGCCAGCACTCCTGCCAAAGGTGTTGGCATTACCAAAAAATAATAAAAGTGTCAGTCTGTTAGCTGTTGATGGGGAGAATGCATTGAGGCCAGCATTGGGTCCAACTAGGGCTCTCATGGAATATAAGCAACTGTAGTACTTGTGCAATTGTGCAAAGACCGCATACGATATAAATATACAGATCTTTTTTTAAGGATGCTAAACATATCTTAATGGAAATACCAAAATTCCCTCTATTCCTTCACCGAACTGCTCAATACTACTAGCATCACAGGGAAGCTGGATCTCAGCCGACTCTGGGAGAATGCAGGGTTCACCATGAACAGCTCACCAGTTCAACACGAACACCCAACCAATCACACACACCTGGGGCAATTTGGAACAGTCAATTAGCCTAATGTATGTGTCTTTGGTCTGTGGGAGGAAACCGGAGTACCCAGAGGAAACCCAAACAAGAACGGCAATGGAAAGCATGTAGACCCCACAAAAGAACACCCTCGCCAAGCCCTGGACTCTAACCCAGGACCTTCCTGCTGTGAGGCAGATGTATGAAATTGCCCTCCAGTGCAATAATTTGTTAATGTAATAGGAAATAATTTACTTTACAGCTATTAACCCAGTGTCTTACTAAAAAGATAAAAGAAGGTGATAGCTACATCTCTACATGCTGAAAGTCTTTCCATCTAACATGGTACGTTTGATCCAGGGCTTCTTTAAAGAAGTGTTTCATGTTGAACTTAGATTTTATTTGAAGTGCACAGTCTCTTGCATCACTTAATGGAAGTACCCTAACCTGTTATCTCCCTTCTAGGGATCTGGCCTTTCTGGTGTATCTCTTAAGTCACAGCAACCATATCAAATTGCATTTTTAGGATCTACATTGCACTGCAGGCCATTTCACTATTAGAAGTATAAAGAGCCCATATATATTAGGAATCAATAGTTTTAACAGAAGCAGACAAGACCTGAGAGATTGTTATTAATATGCAAGAACTTAGAAATGGATTCGCATTTGTTCAGTGCACACTCCCTGATTAAATTATTTAATATGTAAATGTTACCCTGCTTTGCAATGCTTAGTATAAACTTTAATACAGTTATTATTTATGTAAATTATATGCATCATTCTGGATGACAGATCTGTGCACACAGATGTGAGATGGAAAGAATCGGATGGACAAAATTAGCTTTTTGCTCCAGGCTGCATAACATTTACTTTACTGAGTTTTTCTTTCCAATACTACACATAACCTCACCTTAGATTTTAGTGTTGGCATACGGGCATGTGGGCACTGTCATACACCGCAATAAATAGTATGCCAGGCACCACTGTCATTATATAAGTACATCATGTTTTGTCCCAACTACTTTGTTTACAGTATATATTCTGTTAAGACCCTCATATCAAGACAGTTGTGTAATACTTGTTTCTCAAAACTTTTAGTGTACCTGACCTCATATGGGATATCATCTGCTTGCACTGCTTGTACAGTCCACAGCTCATGTAAACATACAGGATATTACAGTTTAAAGCTCTACATGACATGGCACCAAATTACAACTCTGCCCTTCTCATTCAGTCCCTAAAGCCTGACACCAGTTGATTTTAACTGTCAAAAGGAAGGGGATGCACAGTAGTGTAGTGGTTGGCACATCCGCCTCACAGGAAGAAGGTCCTGGGTTCAAGCCCTGGGCTTGGCGAGGGCATTTCTGTGCGGAGTTTGCATGTTTTCCCCTTGCATGCGTGGGTTTTCTCTGGGTACTCCAGTTTCCTTCCACAGTCCAAAGACATGCACATTAGGCTGATTGGCTCTTCCAAATCGCCCCTAGGTGTGAGGGAGAGAGTACATGGTTGTGTTGGCTCAGTGATGGACTGGTGAGCTGTTCAGGATGTACCCCGCCTTCGCCCAGAGTCAGCTGGGACCCTAATAGGATACAGCAGTTCAGCAAAAGAATGAAATGTTCCAAGGTAGATTAAGTTCAAAGTTGATCTGACTTTCCCCAAAGGTTTGGAACTTTAAAAAAATAAATAAATAAATGTGCTGACATTTTAATATACACTTTAAATTCAAATAAATACATCCCATGGCCCAGTTTTACTCTTACTAACCCTGGATTTAAACTGGGCCACAATGTTCACAATCTCCATGATTCAAAAAAGCGTGGAGCTTCACAATTTAGAATCAGAATCAGAATACTTTATTGATCCCGGAGGACATTGTGTTAATTGTTTAAGACCACGCTTGGAGCACAATCGGGGTATAAAAATGAGGCAGGGTGCATCCAAGAGATAAAACTTGAGGAAATTGATCCCCTACAAGGTCTGTTACGCTCCGTTAAGGTCTGGTAAACTCTAGTATGATTCCCACGTTCTATCACAATTGGCGTCAAATCATAATAAATCATAAGAAATGATCATCACAATTCCACCAAGTTCCCTCAAGATCACCAAAAAACATCCGAAACAGAAGGTTTTAGAATTTTTTGAAATGTTTAAAACAATAAAGATAAATGTTCGGTATCATAAATATTTCATATTTTAGATTCTGCACTGTTTTTAGGTCTCTATTTAAATGTAAGCCAATGAATTATGTGCTACTAACCATATTAAATGCTTTGTACAAAAAGTCAGATGTTCCTCATGCCTAATCTCTTCTGTTCAAGCATGTGTTCAGATGACACTGATGAACTGGATTTAAAGTGGATCATAAGGTTTGCTTGTGGAGTCATGTGGCAACCACGCCAGCTTGAGTGCACACAGTCTTTAAAGCAAAAAGAGGAACTACCAATTCTAAACAATTTGGAATATATATACACACACAC
>JBCNYH010000025.1:27561910-27591120 GCA_039654325.1 Tandanus tandanus
GGATGCAGATCCAGAGCCTATCCTGAGTGGGAATACACCTTGGATTGGAAGCCAGTCTATGATGGGTCAACACACACACACACGCACACACACACACACACGGTGTAAAATATCTTCAATATCCTCATGTTATATTATTAACACATGTATAAAAGAACATGACTGTTACATATGAAACATGAAAAGAGAAAATCTTGGTCAAACATCATTTTTATTACACTATAAACAGCATTCAATATTGTACCACAAAAGTCTTGCGGGTTACACATTTTTATCTCAATTCCACTGCATACCTTGTGTGTGTGTACACTATTTACAAGTTTCTCAGCAAAAACAATACAGTGTCTTCGATCACGGCTGAAGGGAAATGCTAATGTTATTCTAAAATAAGGTTTTGAGAAAAGGCCAAGCAGTTATATCCTTTACAACATCTTGGTAATATCCATGAAGTGAGTCAGGCTTAAAACCAAGCAATGTTTTATTACCTAGCAGCAGGGAACTGATCTTCCATAATTTTGCAACGCTTGTAGCACGTCTTATTAACCAATTTAGGACTAGGCAGCTGTAGTGAAATAAAACCTCTCATTATACAAATAATTCAAAGTGCAACAACAAAACGGCAACCAAAATTAGATTAAACGTATCCCTATGATTACACATTAGATATCACAACCCTGTCCTGTGTGCAAAATGATTGCACTTTTTAGACTCTGTTTATAAGCTTATTCAATGTTTTGCTCTGTTTTACATTTATGTAGATACACAGACAAAGAAACTGATGAACAGAAATAAAGTAAAGTGGAGGGGGAGTGGTAGGGGGGTGTATAGGGAAAGAAATTAAATCGAATAAAAAGGTTTGACAGTTTTTGAAGTTTTCTGCAGCTTTGATTTTACTTACACAGGGAGAGTGGGATAGATTGGCACTAGCTCTGGGGTTTATAAGCTTTGCCCATGGAAAGAATGGGGGGGAGGGGGGGGGGGGGGTTTAGAAACATGGACATTGCATAGTAATCATTACCCTATCCCCTTCCCATCATGAACAGAAAACCCCATATCTATGAGAGAATATCTGTAAAATCTACTTAAAGATATCTATGTGACTATTCATTTCACTATTGAATTACTCTATTGGTACAGAAGTCATGTCAGGTGACTGTGGACTCAGTGCAAAAGATTGAGAACTATTTTGTGACCAGGAGCAATAACGCATGTTACTCAAAAAACAAACAAACAAAAAAAACATTTCCAGCTGGAATATCAACAGACATGAGGTGTTCTCTATTTTCTGGCTTTATCTCTTACCAAAGTGTCTACATGCTTCATTCACTAAGTTACAAAGGTAAACCCCAAACCTGATTTTAGGGCAAATTGGCGCTAAGGAGTCAGGTGGTGCTTTTTCACAGAACAGTTACCATTTGCAGGTGAACATACGCCAGGCACTTACGTAGATACGATCAACTTTTTTAGAGAAAAGGTCATACAGACATTAGAAACACGAGGAGCATTCGATGCCCAAGTTAAAACTGTGGAGAATAAAAGACTAATTCAGGAGCCAGTCCCACAAACCTGTAAAACGCCAGAGAAAACAAAACCAGGCTGCTGTGCACAGTAATTAGGGGAGAGGGGTAAAAGAATGATACACTTAGTCTATCTGTCTTTAGAGGTAAGCTTCTCGATCAGTTCCTGAAGAGGTGCGAGCTCTTTCCTGTCAATCAAGTTGAACTCCTGGAACAGAACAAAACAGATTAGAGACATGAGAAAGTAAACAATATTATTAAGCCATTAATCATTGATAATATATACTACATGGGAATGGCATAATATGACTGGTCTGCTATCCAGAGGTTAAAATACATTATTCATTCAAAATATTTTCCTGTTTGTGACTGGTGAAAAGCCATCAAATTATTCTTGGAATTCTTCTAGTAATTAGTTGAATTATTGCATCATCACTATCAGATAAGTTAAACGATTATTATACAACTGGCACAAACAACATAGTAAGATGACGGTCTACTATGAAAATATTTAGAATGAATAATAAAACAATTATATAATTCGACTTTCGGATGTTATGGAAAATTATTCGGTTTTGGAGGGTGTTATCCTCATTCTCAACTGCATAATTTTCCATGTCATACTTCGTTCATTCAATTATTGGAAATTGCTTAAATTTAAAGGCAAACACTCATGCCGTGTCATGGTCACTGGTTCTGAAATCCTGAAAATTCAACAAAACGCTATCCCAGAAAATACGAAGAAAGCTAAACAGTATGGCCTTAGTTGTACGTGTGAGCACTGTGATGAAGCAGGTGTGCTCATTGTCTTGTTATAAAAATGGAAAAATTAACCAAACAAATTTGAACAAAACGTTTTTGAGTGCTTTTTTGCTGTTTCCATGTAGTACATACTAAAACAATTATGCACCTCATCCTCGGTGGATATTGCCAAATTGACACTCGAGAACTATTCAGTGACATCCACCATACCTTTGGTGAAAAACGTAATTAGTAGTCCAGTATAAAAACAAAAAAACAGAAAGGCACTCAGTGTGCAAAGTGCCTCAGGCATGGACAAATGAATTACAGTGACAAGTTCATTGATTACAACCTGATCTATCTGCCTAAATCTGCAGGTTTTTATTACTAAAGGATAAGGATTTTTTTTTTAATACGGATTTTTCGAGATTTTTCAGGACGATCCCCCACCCCCCACCATTATCCCATGCATGAAACTCCTCCAAAATTGAATACTTGTTCCACAGTATTCTAGAAAACAAAATCTAAATCCATGCATAACTTTGAGTTATCTGCACACAAACAGATAAACAAACAAACAAAAACAATCACAGGTGGAAACATAACCTCTTGGCAGCGGTAATGAAGCATGTGGAAGTAAATCCTGACCACAATGGTGGTATACCTTCACAGGTGTACAGAGCACAGACGAACACACCTGAACGAAGAAGATGAAGTGTTTGAAGGAGGTGTTGAGATGGGCCTCCTCCTGCAGTTGGATCACAGAGTCAAAGTGCTGGTGGTAAATGTGAGCGTAGACACGGAACAGCCTCTTTAGGATTGTCTTCGCCACAGACATGAAGTTCTTTGGGAAAGGAACTCCTGGGATACAAGAGCGGAAACCAAAAAGTTTTACATTACCTCTGTGTCAGTGTCTCGTAACCAGTTTAAGAAATAAAACAAAATGTGCTGTTGGAGTGGGAAAAAAAACAAATGGACAGGTTGGAGGGTTTTCTTCCTTTAATACCAAAGGAACATAACACTTCGTTTAAAAATAAAATAAATTTATAAACGAATGAAAAAATAAAAGACATCATACTGTACGTGTTGTGGACCCAGCAAGACATTCAATTCTTTACACTTGAACCAGATCTTCCATTCATGAGGTCATGCATTGGTGACCTTACAGCCTCTCTCTCTCTCCCCTCATGTTTCAAACTTGAAAAGCAGCTGGTTAGGGTTCATCCCCTAACCAGTCTCTCTGTGTGGCTCACTCTTGGAGTTCATTTGATAATATAGAAGACTAAAATGACAATATTATCTACTATACTTTAACCCTTTTAAAATGCTAATTCATCCTGGGCTAGTATATGAAACGTGTATGTAAGTAAACACCCACCATATTACTATCATCTCTACCTAATAAAATTAATCCTGCTGTTCATTATTCTACATTAGCAACTAGTCACAAACATGAGATGTCTGTTTTGGGTTGATCTTCCGATCACACTATGGCTGTGTTCAAATCAGGAAGCCATTGCCTTGTTGCTTCACTGCCATAACACTCAGCCGTTTCATGTAGCAGGATGAAAGCATTTCCAAGGACCTTCGTTTTAAACAACCTTTTAGGATAGCATTTACAGGAACGTGACATCAGCACACTGCTCAATAAAATTAAACAGTTAGCTAGTGGGGTAACAGATGTCTCACAATTCCATCAAACAAAATTATTTGGTTACAGTCCCAAGGCTATAAGATAGCACAATGTTTATTTCTCAATAACTTTTCAAAAATCTAAGCGAAAAAAAAAAGCCACAAACATTTGAGAAATTTAGGCCACCATCTTTGTTGTCTCCAGCCTTTGAGGGAGCAGCCGCACAGATTTATGGGTAACTAGCAGCATCGAAAAGACTTCAACGATGCATTAAACTGGGGGCAATTTGAAGGCCTTTTAGAAGACAGGAAACGAGAGCTTGATTAGTTTTGATCAGTGTGTTAGACACCCTCCTGAGACAGCATTTCCCCCATTTCAAATACACCCCTTACTTCCTTTCTTCATCGTCACTTGATATTGAGAAAGAAAGATCAGAGAGAGTCCCATCACTTTGACAAGTGTGGAATTTTGGCACAAATTTACTATTCTGGGTAGTTTATATGAAATGTTACCTAAGAAACTGCTAAGGAAATGAGCTCATCTCTTCACCGTGTCCCATTTCTTTACAAAGCTTACTGAAATGTATTTTATAAATTACAACACAAGTGAGAGACTCATTCTGTCAGATAGTTGGCTTGCTTTCCATAGGCTGAAGTAGAAGAACGCTTTCTGTATTACATGAGAAAAAAAGAAAAGAAAATTGTCTGATATGTGGGCTCACAACCCTTTCAATTAAACCTTACAGTCCATTTAATTCTGTCTCATCTGTCATAGTGTAAAGGATTGTTTTATTGGTGTGGGGAAAAAAATTCTCACCTATTTTTGAAGGAAAAAGAGTTTCATCATCAAGCTGATCCTGAACCCAGGTCATCAGGTAATCAATGTATTTCGGAGCTGAGCATTTGATTGGCTTTTTAATGTTGGTCCCATCAGCCCAATGGTATTCATACCTGAAGATAAAATGTCACCGTTTAAAAATGCTGGGGATTCCTTTTCCTTCTTTTATCTTTTTTTAACACATCTTATTAAGCAATCTCCTTGGTGTAGAAACTTCTGATGCACATTCTTAAAAAACAGAAGTAATCATTGAAAGCAGATGATCAGCATTTTTAAAGCATGTGAAGCTAAGAGTAGGTCTTACTTCGGCCCAGCGGACATTAGAGGGCAGCTTTCTTCGGTGCAGAAATCAGTGATAGTCCCATACAGCATGTTGATCTGATTAAAGAAGTCCACAGCTGAGATAAAATATAACAACAAGCATTAAGGACATCACCACAAACAACACAAATCACACGGTCGCTTAGAATCACCTAAATTGCTGAGAATATTAAATAAGTAATTTTTGCCAATTATTGAATAAAAAACTTTAAAAATGTCCAGAACAGTCACCCTTCACTCTTAACTTTTTTTGTCTGAAAATCCTTGAGCTGATATGACGAGTTCATGAAACATATACAAAATAATATACTTTGGACCCAAACATGGCATGTTAAAATGCTGATCTGGAGAGGGTATTGTCCCCCACACCAAGACAACACATCTTTTCAGGTACAAATACTGATTCCCTGGAAACGTCCTAAATTTATTTCATCAAAAGTTGATTTTCTTCCACCTAAAGAGCTATTTATCAGTTACACTTACAGATTTACTAATGACAAAGAATAACTCGTCCTGGAGAGGACATATTTGGGATGGACAACATGAAGCCTAAAATATATTGTATAAACTGTATTTTATTGAAAAAGTATTGACTTAAAATATTCTCTAGACCCACTGCCAATGCCCTGATGCAACTGCACATTTTGGACAAACATTTATCACCAAAATGAATCAAAAATATCCATTTTTTACTTATTTTCTTCAAACAATCAATTTTAAACAAAATTTTAAATTAAATTTAAAATTTCCCAGACAAAGACTATGAAAAATAATAAAGTTTTCTGTTATATCACTGCAAATTCATCATTTATTTATGATTTTTGTGAATAAAACTGGAAAATTGTGGGAAAATATTTGTTCAAAAACAGTGCAGGGGTCATATTTTTATTGCCATCACTGTAAAATTTATCTTCCAGCTTGGAACACATTCTAGCTGCAATTCATAAACCTTCAAGTACTAATATTGATAATATTTTTCTCTTAACTGTGTTAAAGAGAGGGATTTGGGAAAATGATCTTTTATATTTGAGTGCCCAGGTGATGTCAGAGTATATCAGTCATGTGACACAGTGCCAGGACATCACAGAAGGACACAGCGTCTGGCCCCTGAGTGGAGCACAACAAAGTTGTCTGACCATTACAACCTGTCACTAGAATAACACCAGTCACTAGCCAGACCAACTACATGCGCTAACCACTCAGGTATAAAAGCAAATTACATGAAATCTGAATTGAATGTTACCAGTTTAACAGTTCAATACACCGCTTGTCATACGGACAAGTTATCTGTGGAAAGAAATTAGTCTGCTTGTCATCACCAAGCTGCAGTAAAGATATCTTTTACATCAAGAAGATGGACAGTACCCGACTACCTACAGGTCTCATTCACTCTAGCTAGGCTGGAGTGTAGAGGCCCCCATCTGTTCTTGTTCCTCTGTAATTCGATGAAATTAAACACTTCAGTCATCTCAAGCAAGTGCCTGCCTTTACAAATCCACCCTTCCCTAAGGCTATCACTTACAGTAATTCACGTTACACTGCCGTGACTTCGATGTTATTAAAAGACAAAGAGGCAACAGCACTGGAGGGTGGCTCCAGTAACCAGTAATTTACCATTACCGATAAATTTGATGATTAAAATGGTACCATATCATCATTAAAAAAGTGTCAGTCAATAATGTTCATGTATTTTGCCCCTTACAAGAGCTGCTCAATTAAGATTTCCACTGACTCATTTCCCATGGACTGAGAGGAACGAAACTCGGCACAGTTATAAATTTTTTCTACACAGGTACCACCATGGGTCACACACTTCCCCCACTTTATGCAGCTGTGGAGACCTTGCCTGCACCAGTCTGCAGGTTGCGTCAGAAGCCACGACTTGACCTCAGAATTAAGCGTTTTTTATTGTCTGGGAAATGCTTGCTTTCAAAAAAGACTTGGACAGAAGCAGAAGTCAGGTGCAGCGAGGTCGGGACAGTAAGGACGGTGAGGAAGGATTTCATAGCCGCAGGAATGTGCTTCTGTCTGGGCAACATGCGAGCTGTGAACCGAGGCAGTGTCTTGGAAGAAGCAGACACCTTTGGTGAGCATGCCATGAATCTCAGTTTTGATGGTCTTCTGCAATTTCTGCAGTAGTGAAGCATGTTATGCCCTGGTAATTGTGGTACCCTTTGCCAGGAAATCAATCAAATCAAACAGACCCCACACTTATCTTGACATCTTGGGCTGGTTGGCGAACAGTGATGCAGCGATCCCCCAAAGAGGTTGCCACCACTTGCTGAATGGGGTCTTCATCAATGGCAGACTGTGGTCGCCAAGAATCGTGAGCCATTTTCACCGGTGTCCGAGCACTCTTGAACTGATTATGCTAGTGCCTGACGATGGAGCATCCATTTGCCTTGGTGTGCGGCCTCTTAAGTACAGGAACCTGATGACCGCATGCTTCCAACTGCCTACCATCACACCTCACTCCACATTAGCACCAGTAAAAGAGAAACTGTTGAAAATTCAGAGCTGCAAATAACCATGTGACCTTTAGAGATACACATTATTACACAGTGAGTCAGGGGAAATCTTTAATGTGCTGACCATGTACTTTTAAATGTCCCTTTAAGAGTCTCTTCTTGCACATACCTTTAAAGAGCTTGGCAGCTTCTGGGGGTGATGTAAGTGTAAAGGCCTTTAACACTGGATACCACACAAAAATGCATAAACGGGCACAGGAGACATTCGCGCACAGAGAGTATGTGATTTTTTTCTATAATGCTCGTTTCATTATACCATTCAACCATGACAGGTACCATATCTAACCCAAAATTCTTCTACTGAACCAACAGCACTGAGCTCTTGCCTCAGCTATATTGGGTATAAAATATCCAGTGCATTAGAAACAGGTCTAGTGTAGAGCTGAATTGAGAAAGTCACTATGAAACAGGCCCAGCACTTTCCTAATTCCTAAACCAATATAGTCACAAACTATATTACAATAGAAATACATTTCTTAGTTGCTCTCAAGCTGTTGGGGCACATTTTAAGAAATCCTTTCAGTGTCAGAGGTAAGAGAAAAAGTGAAAGCATAAAGCCGATCAACTTAGTAATCTGTGACGTACTGACTGCATTTCCGGGGCCAAGCCTTATGTTTTTCAATATGCCCAGTGCTGTCATTCATTGTTTTATTAAATGTACTTTTTTGTTAAATAGGGGGGAAAAAATTGTTAAACCAGAGCGTCACTGACGTAGTGTGCGATAAAACTATGCAATTTGGACCAAGTGCAGGTATTTGGCTGAATATTTATAGGGACAGGAATCACAGAACTTTACTAGCTCATCGGGCCTATGGCTGAGCTGTGTCATACTGCATTTGATTAATGTATTTATGAGGGCAAACAAGTTGGGTAAATTTCTATAAACATTTTTAATACTGCAGGTAAAAGAAAGAAACTGGGGGAAATGTGTGTTGAGACCTGTGGGAACAGAAGTAAACGGAAGGAGGCACAGACCTGACCATTATAATGGCCCACCTAGCTCTATCAGATAAAACAAACCGAATTCAAATAGCTAAAGAAACAAAGGAAAAGAAGCACCTTTTAATTTACATAAATTTGCATAATTACTGAATTTTATTGAATTTAAAAATTATGGAGCTTTGAAAGCACACACCTGGCCCTATCAGATAAAACAAAACAAAATTTAAATCGGTCAAGAAACAAAGGAGGAAAAGCTTTTTCAAAATTGTGGACGAACACCGGGCGGCCAGACAGACAGACGCTGCATCGCCACGGCTACAAGCTTATCGGGCCTATGGCTGAGCTGTTCAGGCAACAAAAAAAAAAAAAACAACTACAGAAGGCTGGAAGGCGCAAATGCTTCTTCGGACAATAGAACATCTGACTGCAAAGGCTTGCCTCGATGCCCTTTGATTCTGAAAACGTATTCAGGCTGTGAATGAACTTTTGAACTAACTTACACCTATAAGTCACATTAGAGTTATTTGCTTGCTCTAGAACAGCACTGAGTTACTCTCGGCTCACAGCCTTGCAATGTTAAATCTGATAAACACACAAGTGCAGACCTCATCATCTGCTGTAATGACAAATAAATAAAAAACACATTAAATAAAATAGTGTTCTTTTTAACCAAAGTTCCCATGTAAATACTAAAACAGTTAGGCACCTCAGGCTCAAGGGATGTTACAAAAATAAATATTCCCCTCCTGACGTTGCTTCTCAGGGAATATTCTACAACATCCCCCTCACCTTTAGTGTATAATTGTTTATTAAATCACCAGATAGTAGACAATCAGATTGTGCCGCTCCCATGTAGTACATATTAATTATATTTAACGTTGTGGAGCGGCCCTCAGTCAACTTGGTTCCCGTGGACGCTTATGGTTTAACATCTATAAATAATCGCCCCCTCGGCAGCCTCTCTTAAGACCAAAAAAAGCAGCTCGTCTTGTTCCTGAGAAACTTCTGTCCTGAAAACTCTTCTAATGGAAACAATACTGACCGAGACCAAGCGCTGCCACCCGAGACTAATTACAGAAAACATTGCCAAGGATTACACTTTCTTTTATAATAAAAAATCTGTTAACTATTAGTCTTTGCTTATATGGAGCACCCATGTGAATGACTGGTTTACTGCAACAATGACAGTGTATTAATATAAACCTCTGATCTGGTGTGCAGCTGGAATTACTCTCAAAGCTGCTGTTATAGAGAGTAATCAATCAGTAATCAAACACCAATCAGAATCAAGTATTCATCAGTGTTATCTATACGGGTACATCAAAGATCATAGCGGAAACCTAATACCTAAATATCTGAAACAAAGGTGTAGAGAAGTGCTGCACACACACACACACACACACACACACACACACACACACAGCTTACTGTTTACTGCCACCCATTCATTGAGGTCTTCTCCATCTGGCAGCATGACAGCCATGCGCAGGTTGCCGCTGCCCAGCGTTGCCTCGGCATGCTTCAGCAACTCGTACTGATGCGAGCCCTCTGGAATGTTCTTCTTCGGCTTGAAAGTCTTCGATGTGCGATTACTGTTCATTGGAAGCACAAACAAATAAAAACAAGAACGTTTGTTACACTGCAGCCCAAATATAGACTATACTTCCCCCACAAACTATTGATGAGTAAATTTTGGCAGATAAACATTATCTGACTGTGGGGGAGATTCTGGAAGGACCCACCCACCTGTGCTCTTTAAAAGCATCTTGTTCATATGAGGACACGAAATCTTATTGCCAAGCGCAGCTTCAAAATGAATTTTTTACACTGGAACAGTAAGAAATGGCACACTTCCTCCAGGCTTTAGAAATTAAATGCTAATATATGGATTAAGCTGAGCTTAAAAGCAGAACTCCCCAGAAGGCTTGTTTTGGGAGTGTGTTTCTTAATTACTTCAGTAATGCTGAACAAAGTGCTGCCTTTAGAGAATTAAAATGCTGAATTAAAGGAAGCTGAGCAAAAAACCCAAGATAAAACTAACAAAATGATAAAAGTAATAAAAAGACCAAAAAATTAAATAGAACAAACAAAATCAGTCAATGTCTCACTGGGTTGAGGGCCTGGGAGTAAAAGTGTGTTTTTAAAAGAAATTTAAAGACGGTGAGTGAGGAAGCCTGTCTGATGTGTGTCGGTAAATCATTCCAGTGTCTCGGAGCAGCAACTGAAAAAGTTCTGTCCCCTCCGTGTTTTGTTTGAGTCTTTGGAATGTCTAAAAGCCTCTGGTCAGATGACCTCAGAGAGCGAGATGGCTTATATGGATGCAGCATTTCTGACAGATAAAATGGCACAGCACTGTTAAAATATTTGAAAACAAATAGAAATAATGTTAAAATCAATTCAAAACTTCATGGGAAGCCAGTGAAGCCAAGCCAAAACTGGAGTAATGTGCTCTCTCTTCTTCGTACCTGTTAAAAAACGGGCTGCAACATTTTGCACGTGCTAAAGGCGAGCGACGGATGCCTGACTGATCCCAAACAGGAGCGCGCTAGTTAAGTCTAGAAGTTATAAAAGCTTGGAGCACTGTTTAAGTTTTTTCTTGATAAAATTGGTTTGATTTTTGCCATTCACAGCTGAAAAAAAGCATGACTTGACCACAGAGTACACATGGCAATCAAGAGCAGGCATGTGTTTCTATTCTGGCCAAAAAGTCCCTTCACTTCTTTGTGAAGAAAAGGATCTAACCTGATACACAATAAATGTAATTTGTTGTTGTTTGGATGTCAACAAATCATTCCTACCTGTGGCCATTAAACTGTACAACTCCTCCATATAGCAACAACATCCACTATTATACATTTACATTCAACTGTTTATCATATTGATAATACTATACATTTTACTTACTGACAGGATTCATTCTGTATCGTTTTTTATAGATATTAGTAACTTCTAATTTTAGACTTACACACACATATGTAGCTTTCCGTATGTATATTGTATATATAGACATTTGCAATTTTCGTTATTGAGACTTTTATCTTTATCTTATCTTTTTCTTTACTTGGTATGGAGCAACTGTGTGCACACAATTTCCTCTGGGATCAATAAAGTATTCTGATTCTGATATGCAGAGCCAAGCAACAGGAAGGATGTGCATCAGCAGCGACTTGTTTAATATAAATATCAAGAAAAACTAATCATGAACAGGAGAGTCAGTACAAGTCCATCTTTAAATCCTGAACCTGAAATATTGATGCCCGTTCGCCAACCAGATAGAAGGTCCACAATCCGATGTGCAACAGCACATAAATACATACTGATTCCATACAGCAAAGTGAGCAGTGTACAATACACCTCTGCATGCAATACCAAAGTAAGGGGATATACAGTACCGGTATATACGGGAAGTAAGGGGATACGGTACCGGTCAAAAGTTTTAGAACGCCTCAATCTTTCCAGTTTCTGGTTAAGGCACAGAAGAAAAAAAGAAGCCATTGAATTTTGTTTAACACAAATCTGATCCAGATTTTTGACACATCAAAGAAGCCACCCTTTGCAGATATTACAGCTGAACACACTGGTGGCATTCTCTCTATGATTCAAATCAGATATTGTTTTGGAAGTTCTTTCCAACACGGTGGCAGAAGTTCCCATGAATGTGTTGCACTTGTTGGTTGCTTTGACTTCACCCTTCTGTCCACTTCATCCCAAATCAGCACAACGAGGTTTAAGTCTGGAGACCATTCCATGATTCGAAGCCTATCGTCTTTTTCTTACAGCCTGTCGTAGTAGTTCTGACATACCGCTTACCTCTGACCTTTTTCAGGACATTCACTGGACTTGAAATGCTTAAATTTGTAAAAACTGAAAAAATGGGGGGTTCCAAAACTTTTGCCAAGTAGTGTACATAAACAAAGTGCACGGACCTCTAACCAAACACAAGACCACAGCAGCACAAGAATAAGCTACCTTGAATTATAATTTATTACTAAATAAAATAAGAAATAAAACCTTCCAGAAAGCTATGGTGTATGAACATAACTGATCTGTATGCGTTTTTTTCCCCCCATACTGTACTAACCTCCGATAACGAAGAAGCTGTTAGCATGGTGTGCCAATAAACTACTGCAAAAACGTGTGTGCAATAAATCACTTGTGGTAGACACTCTGGATAAGGGCACATGCTCAATAGCGTAAAATGGAAATGATGGAAATGTAAATGTAGTGACGCCTATTTGTCATTCAGTCCAGCCCTGAACGCTGCGGATAACCACACAACGCTCCATCCGCAGGGTCTGGTTTTTGAAGACAACACCTTTCAGGGGAGGAGCAAAGTCAAGTGACTCGTTATCTTTAAAGGAGCTTCACGCTTCAAGCTAGGCCTGATTTCCATTTCTGCGTCTGTCCCGTGGGCACACACGTCATGTGAACGTGTGCACTAAGGGGCAGGGTTACAGATAAAGAGGAATACATGAAGTGGAGAAAAAAAAAAAGAAAAACCAAAAGGAAGCCTTGCGTTTCAGTGTAGTCAGGACTATGGAAAGTAGTACTGATGTATTGGATGTGGTGACGGAAAACATTGTTTAAACTAGAGATGAAGCCTTTTTCAGGCTTAAACTCTTGACAAAACCTTTACACGGGTTACAATATTTCCCTGGTTTGTTACCAGCTGTCTCCTTGCCTCATCGAATCAGCATTAACATGAAACCTAGCTAGCGCAAAGCACCAATGATTTGCTGTTTGCTTTTGAGCCTTTTTACTCAAAATCTACTGTATGTATTGTCACGTTTATAACATGACGCTGTGACTCTCTCTAATCCACAGACTATGCATCCTGTACATTCTGAGGCTGCTCACTATTAATTAATACTTCACATCATCTTCTGTGGTTGAAAAACATACTGTACATGTTGGTACACATGAGTGGCCCAAACCATCAAAAGAAACAAGTGCAAAATAATCAACCTACTTAATTGTGCTACATTTAAAGGGTATCTGTGGTGAATTAGTGTTACTAGCTATTTAAAACGATCACGTATAACATCAGCGGTTCCTTCCGTCAACATCAGTCCATGCCCGATTTTAAAGTGCACGCGAGTGTTACGACTCCAGGCATCCTCAGAAACATTGTGGCCTTTCTGATTGGCTGTTCCAGCCTGGTAGCGACAAAAACTCGTTGGATTGGCTGGGATATGTCACTGACTCGTGCATAACACATTATTGGCCAGTGCTGAGCTGCACAACCAACAAGAGCAGAGATTGCAGAAAACATTTCTTTTTGTTCCCAAATCAACTGCCGAGTTGGCAAAACGTTAGCTGCACAAGCCATTTTGGATTTACCGTCACGCACATCTCTGGCAGCATTCTCTTCCTTATAGTCACTAGAATGTAACATCTCACTGTCTCCATAGGAGACGTCAACCCCTCCGAACATGTCGACGTCACTTCCGGGGAAAAACAACTGCTAACTCCCGCAGTTCAGTCTCCGCTAGTAATCCATGAGATAAAATCACCCGTTTTGTGCTTTTTATGGTAATTTATGCTAAAATAAGCGTCTGTATCGCTTAAACGTATTAAATACGCACAAGTTATGCTGGAAGGATGACCAATACCGGTACTCTTTAATACAGAACTTATATCGAGTCATCCGTGTTTATAATCAGCCTCTGTTCCAAAACTCAACAGGAATATGTCCATTAATGGTTTTAATCTGAAAAAAAAAAAAAAAAAAAACTGTGGAAAAAACAGTTGTGGGTTTATTCAGTTTAAAACTATTCAAACTAATTTTTTTGACTCATCAAAGTCAAAAAAAAAAAAGCCACCTTTTGCAGATATCACAACTAAACACACTCTTGGCATTCTTTTGAAGATGGAAATCAATTATTGTTCTGGAAATTCTTCCCAACATTGTTGCAGAAGTTCTCACAAATGTGTTGCACTTGGTGGTTGCTTTGCCTTCAACCCTTCCATCCACTTAAACCCCATCGAGCTGGTTTTGGGATGAAATCTGGAGACTGTGTTGATTCCGGCTCATAATTTGACTTCTACCATCTTGTTCTTTTCTACTAAGGTAGTTCTGATATACCGCTTACCTTTGTTCCTTTTCAGGACATTCACTGGACATGAACTGCTTTCTTTTCAATGACGCAGAAAAATGGGGGTGATCTAAAGCTTTTGACTAGTAGCGAACGCATAAAAAAAACTTCAGTTGCACTAATAGCGCTTCGGAAGGGAATGTACTATCTGTCAGAGGAATTCCCCAGAGGACTGAGTTAAAGCCAGTAGGGGCGAGTTAAAACAGAACTCATATGCAAGCATCTGTGAGGTTAAAAATCTCAGAACTCCTATGAAACACAAAACATTCACATGCTACTTAGTAAGCCGCGTGCCCTACCAGATTTGCTGGTTTGATTTCTTTTTTTTTTTTTATCTAGTCACATTTGTTTGAACACAGGAAGCTGAGAATAGAAGTAGAGCAATGGATCATCATATTTTCGTCATGTGAGCTGACAGTGATTCGCTGTTCTTGAATTAAACACCTCATGTTCGCGACATTTCCTCAGGTCCAGTGATTGCTCTGAGTGATGTACTGCATGTTCTATGCTACAAGACAAATCACATGCCTAGTAGCTGTTGTAACATGCTTTAAGGAAACACACACAACCTTCGTGAAAGCAAAGCTGACTCATGGAGAAAAAAAAATAAATAAATAAAAGTCTAATACCCAGTGACAGTGGAAACTGCTGACCTTTAACAAGAACAACACTAATATACAAGCATGTAATAAATTTCTCACATTCAAGGTTCCATTTCAAAATATGAATCTTTTGTCTGAAATCGGAAAAACCTCACTTCCGGCTCACAGCAAGAAGGTCGTGGGTTTGAGTCCAGTGCTCGGCAAGGAAGTTTCTACGTTCTCCCTGTGCTTGCATGCGTTTCCTCCTTGTACTCCAGTTTCCTCCCACAGTCCAAAAACATGCACCTTAAGCCAACTGGCCTTTCCATATAGCCCCCAGGTGTGAGCGTGCTGGTGATGGCCCTGCAATGAACTGGCGGGCAGTTCAGGGTGTGTCCAACCTATGACCAGAGTCGGTTGAGATATTCTCCAGCCTCCCACAGCTCCACAGTCTGACGTCATCATCATCAACCGGAGCAGGCTGACCTCGTGTACAAAAATCACAAACTGAAACCTTTGTAAAAGTGAACTTGGTATAATAGGAATACGATTTTCTCTCCTGTATAATCCTTTCCTCTTTATTTAATTTTTATGTTGCATTACTCTTACTTACTTGCCGAGCCACATAATTCTACTCCTAGGGTCGTGGGGAGGCTGGAGCCTATCTCAGCCGACACTGGGCAAAGGCAGGGTACACCCTGAACAGCTCGCTAGTCCATCGCAGGGCAACACATACACACTGGGGCAACAGTTTTCATGATATCCACAATTCAAAAAAGTGCAGTATGACCACACTTGGAGCACAACTGGGGTATAAAAACGGCAGGCTGCATCCAAGAAATTAAACTTGAAGGAATCATGTTTCCAAGTTTATCAAGATCCCCTACAATGGCGTATCAAGGTCCACTCTGTTAAGGTCTGCTACGAATCCCACGTTCTATCACTATTGGCGTCAAATAGGTAATAAATCATGACAAAATTTTTGACAGTCCAAAATTTTGTCCTGATCATCAGGATTCCACCAAGTTCCCTCAAGATTATCACGATTCGATCGCACGACCCCGACGCACATCATGATTCTCGCAAATAAACCCAAGTTTAAACCCAAGTGTAACCGCAGTGTAAACCCAAGTTAATGTGTATGTTTTTGGACTGTGAGAGGAAACCCGAGTACCTGGAGGAAATCCATGCGAGCACGAGAAGAACATGCAAACTACACAGAGAAACACCCGAGCCGAACGCAGGGCTCAAACCCAGGACATCTGTGCTGCGACGCGGACATGCTAACCACTACACCATCATGCAGCTCACATTTTATCCAATTTAGTCACGATTTTATTTTAAGTGCATCACTTTAAAATATTAAAAACTTAATACAAATTAAAAAAAACAAAAAACATGTCCACTGTTTTGCTTTCTAGTAGTCACATTCCCCTAATAAGCCCATTACTCTCCTTCAATAGTCTTCTGATTTTTACCCAGCCCTGTTGCCTTAAGTAGTGTAGATGTACTTTTGGTTTTAGCTTTACTGGCTCTCTCTCTCTTTCTCTCTCTCTCTCTATTGTGTGCAAGTTAATTGCAAAGAAAACAACCTAATACCCCTTTACCACCAACAATGAGGACAACCTATCCAGTCACAGCTTGGGTTTGACATGTAGTGCACTATGTAGGGTGTAAAAGTCATTACGTAATGCTTTCTGTGGAGTGCATGTGTAGGGAGCAGAAAGGCATTTGGGATCAAGCCAACAAGAAATTACTGGTTAAAGCAAGAAAATTGCCTCCTTCTCAAAAAAAAAAAATGTTCACGACAACAAAACGTACACGGTTTATGAATAAATGGCAGTCTTTAACACAATTTAGGCACGTTTATATTCCTTTTAATTCTTAAATAATGTTAATTTACAGCCTCACCTGACTATTTTGGCACGAGAGGAAAATAACAGCGACTCCCCCAAAACAAACTAGCTACTAGCACGGTGACTAGCTTTAGCAAACTTCCCTGGACAAGCTGTTTTTTTTAAATATATATATATATATATATTTTCGTCACCAGCTTATTCATTTCTGATTTATTTTAGTTATTTAGCACAATAAATAATAATACTATCGTTGACTTAAACACATGGCGGCAGCCAAGCCTTCCTAAAAGTAATGTCGTTAGCTAGCTTAGCTCATAGCAACCACCATCACAACAGATATTATACAATAAATAAAACATTTCATACTCACAATAGAAAGCTCATATCTATCAATGAGGTATCCAGTTATTAAATCGCTATTACAATCGTTGAGACCGTCGTGAATGAAATAATATAAGCGACAACTCCGAGTGACGGTGAGAAACAGGGACACTCGGCCGACACTTGGCTCTTCTGTGCAACAAAACTTCTCCTCGCTACTCAAAGTATCGTCGGCGCTGTGTTCTCGCGAGATTTGGGAGTGCAGCAACGTGAGAATAATATTGCTCCGCAAGCAAGTTTCCAACTCTCAATGAAATTCGTATTAAAGATACTACTTGGATAACATTTGTCAATGCAAAAATTTTTATTAAATAAATTGTTAAATATTTCAGAAAAGAAAGTTTTCACAAGCGTGCCTGAAACTAAGAACAACATACGAAAAGAGAAACAATTACATCGAGTCCAAGTATTTTCAAAATAAAAGTTTACAATAACCACCGTGCGAAAGTAATGGTGGTGTGTCTGATTAATTGGGATGTGTGTAGAAAGATGCAAGAAAAACACTTTAGAAAAGCTGAAAACCGTCTCAGAAATCACACCACATTGTCAGTCTTGAGGGTTACAATAGCTGAAAACCACATCAGGTTTAAATATGAGGTAGCAGTGTTCACATATTCATTGAAACTGGACAGTTGAACAATGAAAACACTGTCTGTTCATTTTCAGATGTCAGGTTTCAGCCTGTGCATACCATAACCTCTTGTTCCTGTTGTTATATGTTGGTTGTGGAATGTAATGCAGTCTTCCGCTGTTGTAACCATCACCCTCAAGGTGTCAGGTGTGGTTTATTCTGAAATGCTGCTCACCCTGGTTGTAATAAAGAGTGGTTAATAAGTTGTCAGAATTCCTGTCAGTTTGAACAACTCCTTTCCCCATTGACCTCTCTCATCAACAAGGCATCAACTGCATTAATTAATTTGTTTGTTTGTTTGTTTGTGGGGCAGTGGTGGCTCGATGGTTAAGCATGGCTTACTGATTCGAAGGTCGGGGGTTTAGTTCAAGCCTCAGTATCACTGAGTTGTCACTGCTGGCAAAACCCCCCCAGTGTAGCTAACTGGTTTATTAAAGACCAGCAATGTCTCTCACTGTCTGTGGTGAAAAGCATGTAAAAGAAACGCTCGAAAAGAGTAGTCATTGGATGACCATCAGTGTGTTTCCGCCCTGCGATGGCCTGGCGAGCTGTCCAGGGTGTGCCCCGCCCTCACCCAGTGTTGGCTGAGATCGGCGCCAGCCTCCCCGCGACCCCAATTAGGATGAACCGGTTCAGAAAATGAATGATGTTTGTTTGTGCGCTCTGTGAGTTTTGTGCAACAGTTTTAATAGTTCATAAACAAACATAGAGGCAACTTATCAGCATATGCGTCTATGGAGCAGTGGTGGCTCAGTGCTTAAGGCTCTGGATTACTGATTCAAGTCCCAGTGACATAAAGTTCACTGTTGTGCACTTGAGCAAGGCCATTCACCCATAATTGCTCAGCTGTATAACAATGATAGATGTAAGTCACTCTGGATAAAGAGTGTCTGCCAAATGCCATAAATGTAAATGTAAATGTTGTGGATACCTGTTTGGTTTAAAGGTTACCTGTAATTCTTAAACTACATTCACACAGAAAGCAAAAGGCAACAATCAACTATTCAAAGTCAATAATCACAAACCATACGAGCAGCAAGAGTTGCAAAAATGTTCTCAAGCAAAGTGAAGTGTGGAGCTCAACTGAAGTGGACTTATAAGCGAGCGATTCAAATGATTAACAATCAGAGTTTAAAGATAGCGTTGACTGACAGAAGCTGGCAAACACTGAGTTTCCCAAAACGTTTTCCTATTCGCTTCAATGGACCATGTAAAATAGGAGATTTCATGTGCAGTATAGTGGCTATGTGAATGTGGCTTTAGGGTTAAGATTAGGGTTAGGGTTTAGAGCTAGGGCTAAGATCGAGTTTATTCTCTGATTTCCATTAATGTTAAGGTAGCAATTTCTGCAAGGTTGTTATTGTTATTATTATTATTATTATTACTATTGAAAATAATTACAATTTACAAACAAACATGACAGCCTATTATCCAATTCTTCAAAAAAGATATATTAAAAGGAACGGCACTGAAGAAGAGAGAGAAAGGGGAAAAAAAGTGTAAACACTGCTCTACAGTGCAACACAAATACCTTCCACAAGCTAATACAGGTCAGAAGGGCGCCTGTAGAACTCTTATTTTGAAAAGCGCTATCACGTCGCGATCATTTTCCGGTGCATAACTTCACACATCACGTCTCATGGTTGTCCTTTGCCGGTTCAGGTCATCGTGTCTGTCTGCCCGCCCATGTGCTAGTTAGTTGTAGTAGTGTGTTAAATGTGTTACAGTGATTATTTAGTAGAGTTTCAGTGTTTCCTGCTCAGTTTGCTGTAATGGCTGCTTTACCCGGAAGGACACCTCTTGTCTGTGTGCTCGTGCGCCACTCCAGTAGAAGAAGCTCGTCATGTTTATGGAAGTTACTGGACCCAAACCAGAACCTGCGGATTGTTTCGAACAGAAACCACAGGTTGGAGAGGTGGACGGTGAATCTCCTGAAGCCGACTTTCATCTGGGCCTCACAGCACAGAGCTCTCAGTTCAGAAGTAAATGCTTTTGAAGCTTCAGGACATCAGTGTGATCAGTCCTGCAGTCTTCTGTTCATCAGCACAGTGTTCCTGTATTAAAGGGGTTCATTCACTAGGGGACAGTCTATGTGTTTTTATCTTCCTTTATCACTTCTCTTTTTTTAACTGAACACCCCACCCCAGCTCACAGGCTTAGTACAGGCCAGGGTGACCCCAAAATACCTCCCACATTTCACAGGTGGATGAAAACATCATCAGATTGTTTGATCACGTGCACAAATAATGGTGGATAGAAAATGTATCGAATGAAGTTCATATCTGCAGATAATAATTTGATGATCTTTAACCAGTTTTCTAAACCCACGTGTCTCTTATTCACCTGCGTTACATCTTGTTTAGGTTCTGCATCTGTTTGCAGTAACAATAACAAGACAGCATGACCAGCGGAATGGTCTTTTTCAGCCCTTTTTTTTGGGGGGGGGGGGGGGGGCAGCCAAGGCCGAACGGTTAAAGAAACGGGTTTTGGGACCGGAAGGTCGCTGGTTCGATTCCTTGACTGGCAGGTCAATGGAATGAAAATGGCTAAAGTGCCTCTCCGGGCACCGCCGTGTGGCTGCCCGCTGCTCCGAGTGTGTGTGCTCACTTTGGATGGGTTAAATGCAGAGCTAAGTTTCCCTTGAGGGACAAGAAAAAAAAAAAAACGTCCCCTACCCGGGGGACCAGATATTAAATAGATTTTTGGAACAGGGAGATGGAATAGGGGCTTGCTCCTTCCTTTCCACGCATCGACCCGGTATTGCAGTACTTCTGGGAACGGTGCACCAATGTTCTCCCCGTGCTTGCGGGGGTTTCCTCCGGGTACTCCGGTTTCCTCCCACAGTCCAAAAACATGCACAGTAGGCTAATCGGCTGTTTCAAATCACCCCTAGGGGTTGGGTGCCAGCCTCCCCGCGACCCTAATTAGGATTAAGGGGCTTAGAAAATGGAAAAAAAAAGAATAAATAAAAATCTGTGCATGTGTGATAATTTGGTAGTGCAAAGTAGAAAAGTGGAAAAGTCTGAGACCAAGTGTTAAGAAACTGAAGAAGGCATTTGATTTCACGAGAGACTAAAAAAAGGTGGCTTGTTTATTAATATCATGGCTCCTGTTGAAGGAGTCATTAGCACTGGGGTACAGTCACTCTCTCGCTCGCTCACTCTTTTGGTAAACCGCTTAATCCTTCTAGGGTGGCAGGGAAGCTGGAGCCTATCTCAGCCGACTCTGGGCGAAGGCAGGGTACACCCTGAACAGCTCCCCAGGCCGTGGTAGGGCCAACCCACTCAGGTTTTTGTGACCCAACCTAATGTGGCACTCGGGCCGTGGATAGCATTGCCGAAGTTTGATTTATTGTCCAGAGTCAGATTTTCTTTCTCCCCGTATCTGTATCTCACCTCCCAGATACCTGCAGTTCAATCCCAGTGTTCCCAGGATCAGCTGCAAATCCAAATCTAGTGCCACCGTGACTAGAAAAAAATAGAGAGATAAATAAATGAAGGAATATATAAATGAATGCAGCCCGAGTGTTTAGTTCCATTTGTACGATTAACACACATTGTATGGAGATATTTCAGAATCACAGAATTGTTTAGTTCACCAGTCAGATTAGTTCCCGTCTTTGGAGATCTGTTCAGCACAAACACTCGACTAACATTTAGTCGTTTCTCTTAGATCCCGTACCAAGAAGAGGATTATCCCCCTCTTCCAGAGTATTCTCCTCCTCCTCCTCCTTCTCCTCCTCCTTCTTCTCCTCCTGCAGAGGGTGACCGGAAGGAAGTGTTCATCATCCGTGTTAAGGGTCTTCCGTGGACTTGTGGTGCTGAGGACTTGCTGAAATTCTTCTCTGGTCTGTGCTGCTTTCTTTAAAGGGGGATCACCATGGAGGTGCAATAGAAAAGCAATTGACGCGAATTGTGGCTTTTCATTCTCAAAATGTTCTTAACTTTGTTGCTTGACATTCGCGGCATTGCGTTTTGGTCGCCTGCTTCGTGAACTCGTCACCAAAAATTTCGAACATGTTTGAAATTTCTGCGCATGTCGCAAAACAAGGCTCTGACACGGAGTGGTCTTGAACTCTTCTCAAACAGTCCGCCATGTCGGGAGAAGGTCGCGTAGTTGTCGCTCTGCTCACAAATGATTAGTTTTTCGCTTTTTGTCCACGCTAATAACGCGCACATAAAAAGTGAATGGTTTGAGAATAAAAAGCGAACAAAACACGACTGATTAAAGACAGACCCCCCCCAAAACATCTGCAAATCAATCGCAAATTACTTGCAAATCAGTCGCACAGTTGTCGCACAACCTTCCCGTGAGTTTTGAGCGATATACATATTTAAGCCACAAAATATTCGCTTGCATGTGGAGCCGCAAAACATCTTGACGTGAATTTCAAAATTCGCAAAAAAAAATCAATCCACGTCAGACGCTTTTCTCTCGCACCTCTAGTACGATCACCCCCTAGTATAATCTGATGAACTGATGAAAGAGTAAAAACCATTTAACATCAGCTGCTTGTTGTTTAAGGTTGACTTTACCTTCATGTAAAAGCTCTTTGTAAAGCCCCTGTCACATACGTCACACAGCAAGTCCATGATCGGAAATTAGGCAAAAACTCCCTGGACAGTTGTGGGTGTGTTGTATGAAAATCGCCTTGTGAGCAGTGGAAAAGTGCCATCGTAGTCCCTTGTCATGGAGTTTTGAACATGTTTAATGTTTTCCGTATCATAGGTAAGCCTTGACGTCAGGTCCATTTCCTAGGTCTTTTGCGTGAAGCCCTATGACGTGCTACAGCTGTGTTATGACAGACATGTGAATTTTATACACTTTTTCTGTCATCTGCTGCACTCAGAATTATACAGTGGTCTTACAACAGTCCTATGATTACCCTACAGTAAACCAATGACATTTTAGTACAGTGTTAGTTTGAGCATGTCCTGTACGTATGCCTGTCGTACATCAACCGAGTATCACGGGGATAGCGAACAAGTTTTTTTCTGTCTTGCAGTAGTCTTATTACTTTCATATGAGCACCGTATCGTATTATTTATCTTTCTCTATGACAGATGTACAACACCTATTCATTCATTTTCTGACCCGCTTAAACCTAATTAGGGTCATGGGGAGGCTGGCGCCCATCTCAGACGACTCTGGGCGAGGGCAGGGTACACCCTGGACAGCTCGCTGACAGCAACCCAATTGCCTACTTTTAACGAGTGACAGCAATGGTTCCTTTACATGCCTCTCACCACAGACAGTAAGAGACATGGCTGGCCTTTGATAACCCAGTTAGCTGCACTGGGAGGGCAGCAGTGACATCCCAGTGATAGTAGGCCTTGAATCCCTGACCTTCAGATCATCACCGGGCCACCGCTGCCCCACAGCACATTTTGTATGTAAATGCAACTACACAGTTTTCATATCCACGTCAGCCAAACATACATCAGTCCCGTCTGCTACATTCGTACAACAAAAGAATCGCAGGTTGTTGGTGAAAGAGGCTTCATTTTCAGAGACAGTTTATTTGTTTAAACAGAATGTCGCATCCGCAACGGAGTGAGCGGAGTCCATCTTACGTATCACAAAAACGGAAAGCCGACAGGACAAGCCTTCATCGAGCTGGAGGATGAGGAGGATGTTAGCAGAGCATTGGAAATGCACAGGCAGTATCTTGGACCCCGTTATGTAGAAGGCAGGTGCACAAATTTTTTTAAATCGTATTTATGACAGCATAAACATTTAAGAAGTCCTATAAATGACTGGTTCTACAAATATATTTATTGTTTGTTTGTTTTTTGTTTTTCGCCCACTGCATTGATCCTCCCATCTGCTTCTGGAGGATATCATGGAATGATAATGCTGGTCTTTGTTACAGTGTATGAAGTGACCAATAGAGATGCAGAGGCCATACTGAAGGGAACAAGTGAATGCCAGGATGGAGTGATTCGCATCCGAGGTCTACCCTTTAACTGCACAGACAAGGATATTATCCAGTTCTTTTCAGGTGAGAACCTCACAAAACAAGCCGCTGAAGCATCCGCCTGCTTGTAACCTGATTCACTTGATTCAATCGACTCTTTCAGGACTGGACATTGTCAAGAATGGAGTCACGCTGGTCATGGACCACGGGGGTCGAAGTTCAGGTGATGCGTATGTGCAGTTTGCTACACAGGAGATGGCTGATGAGGCACTAAAGAGAGACAGAGAGCTTATCGGAAACAGGTCAGATCATTACATTAAACTGAAGTTTGACTGTGTTAAATGTAATCAGACACCTCTGTCTCTGTCATGGGCGACCCATTCTACCGTCTGATTTGCACAAAAAAAACATGCCGAGTCTGTACATGCCGAGTCTGAACATGGCTGTAAACTAAAAAAAAAAAAGCTCTGCGGGTGGGATGTCCCAGGGTGGTTGCTTCCCTCTCTATGACATCATCACAATGTGTAGGTCAATTTCTTTTCCCAGATCTATGTCTGCATATGATTAAAAAATTTGAAAATTACAATTAAAGTCATCATCATCATAAGTGACATCACTGTGTTTGATGACCTACCATTTGTGGAGGAGGATCCATGAAGTGGAAATGGATTAAGTCATTTATGCCCAGACTCTTCAGGAGCAGGACCTCATTGCCAATTTTGGTCCTCTGGATTTCAGGATCTGCCCTTTTCTCAGCTCTTCTTCTCCTTCTTGCCTTTTCTGGATGCTTCCGTGTCCCATCACGGTCCTCTTATAGAGTGCAGGTCCTGCTCTTTTGTTCTATCTCAATCACCTGTCACTCGATGGCTTGTGGTGGTTTTTCCACAACCTGTTTCTGTGGAACCATGTTGAATAACTCCTCAGTGAATGCGGATACTCTCTGGCCAATGTTGATGGCCCCGCTCTGTTGAAGCCGTACCCAAAAAATACTACAGGGCAGAGGATTCCTGAGCCAGGTCGATCATAAACTGGGCTGCATATCTGTCACCGAGGCCCAGGAGGTGAAGGAACCTGTCGCTGGGTTACATCTGGCTACACTATCACTGTACTGGTACCCTTATTTAATAGAACTTTTTAGCATGAAGAAATAATGGAAGGAAGGTTAAAAATACTGCAGTGTGCTTGTTTAGTAGTTCTGATGTATGTCAATTATTATAATTACAATTACAATTGATATCTGCTCACCCACAGTAGTTTTTTTAAACTCAAAATGATCGAATTTTGCAAATTTTGAAGATTTTTGAATTTTCATTCATTTTCTGACCCGCTTAATCCAAATTAGGGTCACAGGGAGGCTGGCGCTCATTTCAGCCGACTGTGGGCGAGGGCAGAGTACACCCTGGACAGCTCGCCAGGCCGTCGCAGGGTAGAAACACGCTGACGGCAACAAACGAAAGGCAGCAATGGTTCTTTTACATGCTTGTCACCGCAGACAGTGAGGGACATGGCTGGCCTTTGATAACCCAGTTAACTGCACTGGAGTCGAGATATATTTGTGTTGAAAATATTTATATATTAAAAATACTGATTCATTGATAGTAGAGATATGCTGTGTTGAAAAGAAAATCTGAAAGGCAGGTGCAACTACTATTAGCCCATAAGGATAGAGGGATAACTAACTGTCCTGAGGGGTACAAAGTGATGAGATAAATTAAATAAAAATCATTCACTGCCTTCTACTTACATAAGAGTGAATTTCTTTTGATAAAAGTTACACAATTAAGATTCTGCGTTTGAATGTTACGCATCAGTGTACAGTTATGAAGTATATCGTACCTCTAGTCATTTAACTAATTCACTTGTATGTAGGTCACTGTTATATGTAGCCCAGCTGTTAATGACCTCCGAAGGCCCCAAAATGATTGGCCCGGTGGATCATTCTCAGTACAGCAAAGACACTGTTCTGGTAGTGAGTGTGTTGGAGTGTATCAGGAGCAGTAGTGTGACTAATGTTTTTCGACACCACAGTCCAACAGTACAATGAAATAAAAAATCATTGTACATTTTGCATGAATTCCTTGAGTGTAGGGTCATTTATCATTAATATATCACCAGCTTTTGACGTTGTTAATGTTGGGTTTCTGAACAGGTACATTGAGGTGTATCCGAGCAAAAACAGTGAGATTCAAACGCAGTACAGCAGAGCAAGAGGAGACACTACAGTCCGTGCACAAAAGAGTATGTTTAGTTTTTTTACATAAAAAAAATTAAAATTGGATAATTATGATTCTGCGGTTGAATACATGGTTGTCATTGCAAATAGCCTTGGTTCATATAACAGTATGAAAATATATTAATCTTATATATGCACTTATAGGCCAGTGGTGGCTCAGTGGTTGATGCTCTGGGTTACTAATCAGAAGGTTGGTGGTTCAAGCCCCTGTACCACCAAGTTGCCACTGTTGGGCCCTTGAGCAAGGTCTTTAACCCTCATCTGCTCAGTTGTATATATGTGATAAAATATGTCACTCTGGATAAGAGTGTCTGCCAAATACCAACAATGTACACTGCCCGGCCAAAAAAAAAAAAAAAAGTCGCACACTCTAATATTTCCTTGGAGAGCCTTTAGCCATGATCTCAGCACATAATCTCCATGGCATTGTTTCAGCAAACCTAAGCAACATTTTCCATATTTCCATCCAGTGCTGGGTTCATTTCTCACCGACGTCTTGAATCGATGAGGGAAAAATTTAACCACTCCATAAAGTCTTCTCCGGCACATCCCAAAAACCTGGGGTGCCAATACATATGTGAAAATGATTCCTCGTGCTCCCTGAACCACTCTGTCATTATTTGAGGCCCGATTTTATATCCGTGCCATCAGGGAAGAAAAAGACAATTGATGTGATAACCTGTTCATTCAGTACATTCCGTCAACTCAGTGTTGCTGAGCCTCGACCAGACCAACTGGAGCAACAATGCCATGGAGATTACATGCTGTAATCAAGGCTAAATGCACTCCATGAAAATATTAGTGTGTGACTTTTTTTTTGGCCGGGCAGTGTATAATGCATATACAAATCAGCGACTTTATAAGGAACACCATACTAATACTGGAGAGGTCAGTTCTTCATATCTCGGATCCCTTGAGGCGTTTTATTGAAATTCTGGCCCACACTGACAGTATTGCATCACGTAAATGTTCCAAATTTGTCTGAATTCTTTTCCTCAGATTCATGTTCTTAGATGACTGGAGTTAAACCCAGTGTTGTCTTCTGCCATTTGCTTAAAGACCCACTGTATTGCACTTTGAGATGCTTTTCTGTTCACTACAGATGTAAAGAGTGATTATTTGAGCTTATATACTATAGCTATATACTATATCCTCCATAGCAACTCGAACCCTTCTGACCTCTCTCATCAACAAGGTGTCCACCTACAGAACACCTGCTCACTGGATTTGTTTTGCTTTCCACACCATTGTGTTAACGGTTGAGTAGAATATACCAGAAGCTCAACAGCAACCATGCCATGGTCAACATCACCAAGATGAATTTTTTTTTTCTTCTTTCTGATATCTGAAGTGAACGTAATCTGATTGATGCTGTTGCTATTGATCTATTATGTTAGGGTAATTGTATTGGTTCCACTTTTTTTGCCACATGATTGGCTGGTTAGATAGCCGTATAAATGAGCAGATGTACAGTTGTTCCTAATAAAGTGGTTGAGTGTATCTATATAGCTAGTCATTTTTAGAGTTTTAAAATACTTTTACTGGTATCCACTTTAGTGAGTATGATATGAATGATTGGTAGAATGTCCGTCATCTAAGAATATTAAGGATTCAGACATGTTTATCCTTCTTTCCCAGCTGGCACTGTCTCTCTTCCCACACACTATATACATATGAGGGGTCTGCCATATCAAGCCACAGCTGAAGACATCATAAATGTAAGAATGTCATTAAAACTAGATTCAACTTATTAACTTGAACCTTTGTATTGAATTCTACTGAACACTGAGTTGCATCTTTGAGGCATACCTACCTACACATAGTAGTCTTATTGGCCATTTAAACACACATTTAACAGTTATTTGTCTTAGACTCAGTGAAGATTCCTGAATCGTCCCCCGAAATGGAACATTCTTTTGACTATTCACCGCCAATTCTTTTAGTATATGCTACACAGGAACATAAAAAAAAGAAACTAAATTTTTAAGGTCGTGTGCTCCACTACGCCATCTTTTGAAACTCATTCACAGTTTGAAAAGATGGCTTTTTGTCCCTTGAAAATCGCGAAGACCATCTTGCGTAGCTTTTATTCTTTTTAAGGTGGCATTTTGTTGAACTTGTAGGGTTTTCCATTCAATGATCATGAGAAGCCATGAGTTTTTGTCTGCCATTTTGATTCAAGGATTACACTGGTCTACAGCTAAAATGCTTCTGAAATAAATATAGTCGAACTTTCCTAATTTTGGGCCGTGTTCATTTGGGCAATGAAACTGATGTTTAAATTGTTGATTGGCTCTAGTTTTTGAGATATGTTACTGGGTCAGTATATGCCATCCTGATTTAGGAATCATGAAGGATTGGTGAGTTATAAAGGGAAGGGATCTGAGTTTTTATCAGAAGTCATTACATACATCTTTGACAGAATCTAGGAATAAACCTTACGTAAATAGGTTCAATGCCGAAACATTTACTTTCAGGTGCAGCAGGTCGTGGGTTCAAAGCCTTTTTCAAATTCAAAATTCAAAGAAAAATTCAAAGAATTTTCCACCTAAAATTGCAGTGCTTTATTAATAACTATTATAAATATCATAATAATCATCACTGACTGGGTTTGAAAATTACTTTTATTCTTTCTTTTAGGCAAAACTATAAATGATGCAATCTGAAGCCTGTATTGCATCATAAATGATATGGATTGCATTATATTGTCCCTAGAGGTCATGAATGATGCAACGTAAACTCCTTTAACTCAACTTCCATCACTTTACTGAACTGATTGATATCAACTCTAGAAACCATATACATGTAGTTTCATGTTCGATATAGTTATGTAGACGTCAAATGTAAAAAACTTGAATATACTGGAAACAGAAGCAAATGAGCCTGCTCATTTTTATGTCATCTTTGAATTCATTCATTCATTCATTCATTCATTTTCTTCCGCTTCTTCCGGGGTCGGGTCGCCGGGGCAGCAGCCTAAGCAGTGAGGTCCAG
>JBCNYH010000025.1:27606880-27618917 GCA_039654325.1 Tandanus tandanus
GCGTATGGGAGGGGGAAGAGGCGAGGGGGGATGTGGAGAGCGCAGCAGACAAGTGCAGGGAAACACACACACACACACACACACACACACACACACACACACACACACACACACACAACCATTTACCCACACATCCACTTCTAGGGGAAATTTGGAACAGCCAGTAAGCCTAATGTGCATGTCTTTAAACTGTGGGAGGAAACCGGAGTACCTGGAGGAAACTCACACAAGTACGCAGAGAACATGCAAAATTCCATGCAGCAGAAAAAGTGCTTGGTGCACTATTTCCTACCAGGCATAGTAATCATTGGTCATGTGATGGACAATACAGTAATATGGATCAATAGTGAACTGTCAAAACAGCAAAAACTAAAGTGAGAGCAAGCAAACTGAGATTACGTTTTACTCATCATAACATTATACTTCTCCCTCATTCTTTTGTTTTTACACTGATTCCTGTACCTGCGCTTATTTCTATTTTATTTGTTCTCTCCTATTAAAGACAGCTAATTGAGACCTTCACCATTCCCTCCTATGTGATTGATCCATGTTAGTGATTTAGGACTACAATTACCATTGAAGTTATAAGATAACCAACTAGACTTCATGTTAAACTTTAGTGAAGTTTCTGCTACATTTGGTTTTATGAAAATGACAATGGGTTTCCCTTTTCAGTTCCCTTTTGCCTTGGTGAGGTGCAAGGTCTGGGCCCCAACGTCCCGCTCGCTGAAAAAGGAAAGTGTATTGCAATGTATGCCTCTGCCTCTCCAGAAGTGATCACTGTGTGACCATTGCTTCGCTTGCATGGCTTGGGGTCCTTGTATATGGCATCTCCTACATTACTGTGACCTCAGCAGCACCGTGCTTCCCGTTTCCACAGTCTGCTGCGGGGAAGACCGGGGGCCCAGTGGTATAACTGGGTGGGTGGGACTGGGCTCGTTAGCCCTCTTTAAGGCAGCCAATCTACGAGGAAGACAACTCTCACTTCATACCGGGGCAGATGGAGCTCATTAGCCTTGTAAGGCAATCTATTTAAGACAAGGACAGTCTGAATTAAAACCTACAGCCTTGTGGTTGCCACAGCCAGCTTGCTTGCTGAGCCACTGTGGAATGTCCCCTGGGCTAACGAGTGGGGTTGATTTGCGCGTACTGACCTTCACTTTAAACCTACTCAGCGCAGGTGGGAAGAAAGCCCTACGGCGATGGAGAAGAGGGGAAGGAGGCCTCCTCTTGCTCATTAGGGATGGTTAGGGTTTATAGAGAAATGTTAAAAATCATAAGTTTTAATTGTTTACCAAATTTGATTTACTCTGTATGGCTGCTTTGTGACTGTCGATTCAAAAATGCACTACACACATACAACTGAATTGAACTGATATTATCAATTGAATTAATATCACATGGAGCGGCACAGTGGTGTAATGGTTAGCATGTCCACCTCACAGGAAGAAGGTCCTCGGTTTGAGTCCTGGGCTCGGTGAGGGTGTTTGTCTGTGGAGCTTGCATGTTCTCCGTGCTTATGTGGGTTTCCTCCGCCACCCTGGTTTCCTTCCACAGTCCAAATGCTCTAAACTGCTCGTGGGTGAGAATGTGAGTGAGAACAAGCGCCTACAAGACTAACAAACTGTTCATGACAGAAGACAAACCGCCCTGACCTAGTCTTGTCTATCAGTGCAGTGTGGACGGCCTTGCCGTTCGAAAGCCGGATTAGCCACACATGATTGTGCATGTAAAATGTAAGCACACTAAGCAATCAACATCGAAAACGATGGACTGTCATTGATGATGACGATAATGATGAATGTACGTGTGAATGGTTGTGTGTGTTGCCCTGCGATGGTCTGGCAAGCTGTTCTGGGTGTACCCCGCCTTTGCTCAGTGTCAGCTGAGATAGACTCTGGCCTCTCCTCAACCCAAATAGGATTAAGCAGTTCGGCAAATGAGTGTGTGAGTGATCTGGCATTTAATTTGCTCTTCTGTGATCAAAGTGCAGGATTGTAGAAGTTAGAGAAATCGTAGCTCTGACAACTCGACCATCTCTGTGGTCAGCTAAATGATAAAGAGAAGCCAATTGAACAAATGAGATTTAAAAAATTATATATTTAACAATTTATTGAATGAAATCGTGCAAAAGTGTACTCACATATAAAACAACAATTAAAAACAACAACAAAAAAACAGGATGCCTTTGTTTGAATGAAAATCAACTAAGCCGCCATGCCATCCGCACTGCTCAATGACCTTTATATTTCTAAAGCAATTCATTTTAGGAGCAACTGATTTATTGTTCCTTTTTATAGTACAACTCGATCTGCTCGAGAAGGGCTTGTCCTACGATTGCTGGATCTCTTGGCTCAACCACACCTAGTTCTGTTAGCGTCTCCAGATCCTCAGGATCACATGGCAAGGGATTAAGGGGCATGGCATGGCCATCCACGTGCAGGGGCTCTTCCTGTGTCAGGCCCTTGTGGCTAGAGATTTGCAGATCATTGAGGCGATGCTCAATCAGTTGCTTTGTGTGCTCCAAGTTCTTTTCCTCTAATTTGCTTACAGATTGTTCCACTGCCACAAGTTCCTCACGGTAGGCAGCAAGCTCTTTTTTCAGCCAGTCGTTTTTTAGCATCTTCTGAATACTGTGTTTGTCGGCATGTTTTAACGCCTTCTCTCTAGCAAGCTGCTGCTCTTCTTCGATCAGCTGTGAGGTCTGATGATCAATCTTGTCAATGGCCGCTTTCAGAGAGCAGTCAATATGCTCTGTCATTTCTGTCAGGTTCTTCTGTATAACCTCGAGTTCTAACTGTAGTTTTTGGATCTTCTGTTGGTGCTCGACACTCCCCTTAGCTTCATACAGCTGCCAGGTTTCCTTCTGCACCTGCAGCTCCACAATCCTGGCCTGTAAGCTGGTCAGCTCTTTGTCCAGCCTTTCCAGCTCTTCCTCCATGACCATTGCAAGCTCCAGATTTTCCTGGATAGCCTGTTCCTGTTGATTGATACTGGCCACTTCTTTCTCTTCAAGAATCTCCTCCTTCCTGCTCCCTTGCTTGTGCAGGACACTGAAGTGTTGCTCTTGCTCCTTTCGCAGCAGATCTCGCTGTTCAACAGTTTTTTGGATATTGACTTCCAGTTCGCCGATTTCTTTCTTCAGTTCTTCAATCTCTCTTTTTTTAACGTCCACTTCAAACTGGATCAGAGACTCTGCCGTTGATGGTGCGGCTTTCTTTCCTTTACCCTTCTTTTTGTCGCCCATAGTTCAACACGTGCCAATGATAATTGTTTAAACTCTGCTGGACATAAATGTTGCTCTCTCTCCTTCACACTTTTCATTAAATAACCAGGACACATTTGTGACTTCACATTCATTTGTCAACAAACACCATGACCTTTTTGGGATGCCCTCTCCACAGGGGGAGGAGGACGCCACAACAGGGTCATGGTGTTTGGCATTAATACTTATATATATATATAAAGTATGTCACTCTGGATAAGGGTGTCTGCCAAATGCCGTAAATGTAATTTACCTAATAGTGTTACTGATGTGCTCTGTCAGAGAAATGTTTTATATATATCAAATGTATTTTACATCAGTAACAGTATACGAGTTAGTTGCTGCCCCATTTTTTGCAGAAAGTGGTAAATAAAATTAAGGACCAGTTTCTCCTACAATTGGGCCACTTTTTGTACAGATTTTGAACCGCTTAATCCTATTAGCGTCACGGGCAGTCTATCTCAGCCAACTCTGCGCGAAGGCGGGGTACACCCTGAAGAGCTCGCCAGACCATCGCAGGGTCAACATACACAATCACTCCTAGAGGCGATTTGGAACAGCCTATTAGCCTAATGTGTACGTCTTTGGACCGTGGGAGGAAATCGGAGTACTCGGAGGAAACCCACACAAGCATGAGGACATGCAAACTTCACACAGAAGATTTCAAATCAATATTTCATTTAAAAAAATTGCATATTCATGAAATATTAAGAGGCAGGATTCACACCTATAAGTGTGACATGTCTATAAACACTTTTTTAATGTGTGGAGATGACTGAGCCACTGGCATGCTGCACCGTCAGTGGTTTCATGAGAGCTGGGAGGAAGGACGTGGGATCTACACAGGTGGTGGATTTCACTGTAAAAACGGCACTTAAAAACTGATAACCTGCACACACAAGTTCATAAGTTGGGAGGATTATCATTGTTTAAAAGCTCTTTATATTGTTTACCATATCTTGTTCTGAGGGCCTCTTGCTGCTTACTGGTTTCACATATATTCTTTGTAGAATATATAAAGCACTTTCTGCATTTAAAGTTGAACTTGGAGCCTGTATAAATAAAAGTTAGTATTTTTAATCATTAATTCCTGTTGCATTTTTCACTTGGAGAAATGTGAAATAGACTCACATACCTAATCATTAATTTACACATTAAGTACAAACATAGAAACATTGCATTCTTGTGTTTAACATTGAGGTTAATAGTAGAGAAGTGTATAGTGTAAAAATTTATATTTATATTTGTCATTTGGCAGATGCCCTTATTCAAAGCGACTTACATTTTTAATCTCATTTGTGACCCATTACAGCAAAGTATTAAATACTTTGTTGAACTTTAAACATGATTTTATCCAAAGTTGCATGCTAATTCTTGGCAAAACTAGACAAATATATTAGAAAATTTGGTATCATTTTAAAGCTTTGGATATCAGCTACAAAATACTACCAATAACTAAAAAATTATCAATTTCCGACTTAATGCCCTCTTTGCTGTGATGGGTCACATTTACACGACTGAGCAGTTGAGGGTTAAGGGCCTTGGCTCAAGGGCTCAACAGTGGCAGCTTCGTGGCACTGTGGGTTAAACTGCCAACATTTGGTTCAGTAACCCAGAGCCCTTATCCAATTAGTCACCACTGACCTTACATTCTTCTACACACTTCTGATTCTAAAAAGTAAGATGCACCATAATACAGTAATTAATTAACCACAAATTTGGGTAAATTAGCCTAATAAACTGCTGTATGTATATAAGTGACTTGCATCAGAAGGTTTCCTTTTAAACTCTACATTCCCAGCCATAGAACCAAATTCTGCGAATGATATTAAACTTGTGCTCATTTTCTTAAATTCAGTGAACTTACATTCATTTGTAGGTTAAATAAATCAAATCTCTTGTAGTTTAAAGGGTCTGTATGACCAAAAATTAAGACAAGCTCGCAATAGCTGTGGTTGAACCCAAAACAAAACACACTGAACATGGAACTGTGGCTACATATGTAACTATGCTTTTATCAGTCAAAATCCTCAAAAATCAACAAAATAAGCCAATTATTTTTTTCCCCCCATTTAATTTCTATAATTGACACATTTTATGATACAGTTCTGGGTGCAGCAGTGTTTGATGCATTTTCCTGACTGACCCCGTGTGCCCTCTTCAACACAAAAGCAGCTTCTATCGGTGCCAAATTCAGAGTCATCGGGCACCAGTTTTCCATTAACATGCAGGCATCTTCCTCCTTGGGCAGATTAATGTCTCAGGTTCAATTGTCTTGTTACAGTCTCCAAATCCAGCACCTTTTCTAGTGAACTAATTTATCTTAAGTAAAAGGACATGTAGAATTGAAGTACTTTTAGGAACAAGCAAACTATTTTGATATCTATATTATAGTAAATCTTTATTGTGCCACTCAAGCGGAGAAAAACACAAAGTGTCGAAACCGTTTTCATTGCATTCTGTCACTGAGAGTTAATTTTTTCAACAGCACTCACAGCTCAAAATACAGAGATGAGTCTGCATGCATAATTTGCTTTTTAAAAGCTTTGGTTCCAGTCTGTTAAAATCCTAGTGTATATTAAACATTTTCTTAAATATACAACATTTTCTTAAATCATTTCTCTCTAAAATAATTAAAATCGTCTGAATGCTTTCTAGATCTCTCTCACCCCTGAAATAGATTTTAGATAGCTTGCTGTGTGCTGCATAATCACTGAAGAAAACAAGATGAATCCAACATATAGACGACTTCACAAACATTTCAATAGTACTACACTAGTCCACTTGGTGGACATCACTCATCTACAACATGATGCTAAATTTGATGCAAATAATGTAAGACTTAAGTAATACTTAAACACTCCCTTTTCAAAACATAACTAAACAAAAAACTGCAGTGCATGTTTGCTGGTGATTAAAGCTTGAATATGGATTAAATCGAGTGTGTTCCATTTTTAAATATCCTTTACTGAAATAAGTGGATAAACAGTTCAGGATGGGTTTGAGGCGTACTGCTGCAGTAGTTGGGAGTAGCACATGTCACACACACGTTCTGGGGTGATGGACGATGGCAGGGGAATTTCGTTGAGCATGCAGTTCTTGCAGAACACCTCTCTGCAGTTCTTACACTCCTGCTAAAAATGGTAAAGCAAAAGAATATACATTTCAGCACAAGTGCTCCAAGGAGAGGAGATGATTTCTATGCAACCGCAAGACTAAAATCTGAAAACACTCACTGCACCAAAATTCATGATGGGATGAATTTGTAAAACCATTAGCAAAAGAAAGGAGTGAGAGATTCATTACACTGTATACAAATGAATTATCAAATTCTCTGACTAGTAATATTAACAATGTTAATAGCATATTAACTTCTGTTTCATCTCTTAGGGGTGATCACAAAGGAGGTGCGAAAGAAAAGCAACTGATGCAAAAAGATTTTGCAATTCGCGTCATGCTGTTTTGCAACTCCACATGCAAGCGAATATTTTGCGGCTTAAATTCGTATATCGGTGCAAAAATCACTTGACGGTTTTGGTGACTGATTTGCAAGTCATTTGCGGTTGGTTTGCGGATGTTTGGCTAAAAAGCTAATCTATTTTTTTTAAAAATCAGAATAATTTTTAAGCAAAAACCACAAATTTGCTACCCTCTCGTGACATGTGCGGGCTGTTTGAAAAGAGTTTGAGATTACTCCGTGTCAGAGCCTCGTTTTGTGACATTCGTGGAAATTTCAAACATTTGAAATTTTTTTGTGATGAATTCACGAACCAGTCGACCAAAATGCGATGCCGCACGACAAACTTGAGAATGAAAAATTTCCATTCACGTCAGTTGCTTTTCTATCACACCTCTACTGTGACCACCCCCTAAGAGATTTTTGGTGAAAATAATAATATCGTAAAAATAGGTCTGTTTTTATTTTCTATTAAGAATGAAAAATTTCCTGGATAAAAAGGAACTAATTTGGTATTCTGCGATGGCCTGGCAAGCTGTCCAGGGTGTACCCCGCCCTCGCCCAGAGTTGGCTGAGATGGGCGCCAGCCTCCCAGCGACCCTAATTAGGAATAAGCGGTTCAGAAAATTAATGAATGAATGAATAATTTGGTATTTACAGTTTCCCTTGAATTACACACATACCAAAAGAATAATGGCATTAACCAATTTTATACCACAGCACACAAATTTTGAATTTGATTTGTCAGAAGATGGTGTTGAAATTTTTTATCGGAACCCTTGAGAGGAGCCTTATAGTCATGGAACATGGCTTCGATGGCTGTGTTATGTCCATGCCCCATCAGTGACTTGATGCTGATAGGCTTTTTTGGATAGCTTGCACAAGAACAAAACTCAAACCCAAAAAATACAGGCTCCTACACCACTGCTCAGACTCGCACAGAATAACAAAAAATAAATAAATAAATAACTTTTGTCCAGCAAAACTCCACCAAACATCAGCGGCAACAGCTAGTGAAATGCAGTGAAAAGTAAACCCGGTGTTAACCTTTCCTTCTTTCGCTCCAGACCATAGACGGGAAAAGCAGGGGAAATTTAGTTATTTATTTTCTTCAAGGCTGAACTTGATTCAGCCCTTAAAGGAGCCATGCTACTCATAACACCAGCCTCAGACACCTATCAATAGAGATATCTATCAGGAGATCCACTTTAAGCCAGTGCATAAATCTTTATATCAGCTTTTGATGTAATTTAATAGGCATTAATAAGAATAAGGATATTTAATCAGAATACTTTATTAATCGTAGAGGAAACTGTGTTAATGAGGACTTCATAAGAATTTCAAGAATAATCACAGGTTTATTAACAGATTTTTTCTTGTAATACATTATAATACATTATAATATTATAAAATATATAAAAGGCCAAAGAGGTAAAAGCTCATCCTCACACTACCTTGGTATACTATCTTCATAGAACAGCACACCCACTGTGTTTACCATCATGAAATATCTCCCTTATCTATCTATCCTAGTCTACCTGATCTTCCATGTGAAAAGATAACTGATACCTTATGACTGCTTAGAACTTCAGAATGTTGGCACTTGCTGCAGGTGGACAGCTCGGGCTCTTCAAGTGACTGATTCTACATGAAAGACAAATTTTATATATATATATATATATATATATATATGTCTTACTACATAGGAGAAGTTCACTGTGCTTTAAGTCTTAAAAACAACTGTACTGTACCTGTTCATCTTCATGGGAAAGTGACCTGCACAACACAAAATAATAATTAGTTTTAGTAATAACAAATTTTATTTGTATTTTTGGATCACTTCCACCATAATCTGCTGTGTTGGAGTCATCATGTGCTAGTGTATGTTTGAAGAAACAAAGGCTTACAAACTGGAACTGAGACTTTTCTCTTCTAGCACATTTCGAAGTGTGTCGTTCTCTTTTTTGACCGCTTCCAGCTCCTGAACGAACAGACAAACGAATAAATGAATTAATAATAACAATTATTTAAAGCAAAAACAATTCTGCAGTTACTAAATGCCAAGTTTATTTTAAGAGGAACCGTCACCTTTCTCATGTCCTGCACTTGTTGCTTAACGTCTCTGCTTGGAGGGGTCCGTCCCAGCTGGGTATCTGAATGCTGACTACCCCGCCTCCCTCGCTCCTTCCTCAGCTCCAGCTCCAAACAGTTTCTGCACCAAAAGAAACCATACACAGGTTTAAGTCTGTGGCTTAGAAGATTTGTATTGTGTACGAAAAGTTGTTTACTTGAATATTCAAAATCTACAGTTAATTCATTCGATCTTTTAAAATAATGTTTATTTGTCCGGTCCATCCTTCCATTCATCCAAATAAAACAAACAAGTTAAAATGACTTGTGGTTTAGACTATGCTCAATTCATAAAGCACTATACAGATATTGAGGAACTAGGTCTTTATCAACTCTATCTATATCATTTTTCAAATCACTGTGTAGGAGTGCTGCATACCTCTGCTTTTGTAAATGTTCCACTTCTTGCTGAAGACTCGCAATTTTGTCTCCAAAGTCTTGCTTGAAGAGCTTGTTCGCCTCCTCAGCGAGGTCCCTCTGCTTCTCGGCCTGTTTAGATCTGTAGTTGAGCCAGATGAACTTAATGAGGTAAAAAAAATGAGAACTAAAATGCCATGACAGGGAGGATCTCAATAATGTCAAACCGAAATGAACTGAGAGACTAAAACAAGCAGTAAAAAAAAAAAAAATTCTTAATTCAAAGGGATGAATGTAGTACTTGTACAGTATACACAGAAACCCGAATAAAGTAAAGAAAGCTCAAGTGTTGAATTTGATCTTTATTATGCTATTGTACTACATTTAACATAGATTGGTAAAGTCCACATACACTTTCATCACTGAACTGCAGTTGACAGAATAACCTCATCCATGGCAACCTTGAAGAATTTATTTCAGGACTTAATAATGGATCACAACTTTTACATTTGGCTTTATCCTTCACCAATATCACATCTGCAGCCTGTTCCAGGTGAAGCTGATCTCACACTTGAATGCTATTTAGGCTTATGATCTTCTACCAAAGTAAAACTTGCCACTAGACTCTCCTGAGTACAAGGTTGCACTTGCAATTGCATAATATACACACAGGAGCCTCCTTCAGTATAGTGAAGTTCACACAGGCAAATGGGCACTGATCCAGGTCCATTTCATTTTTGCAATATCACAGGGTTTAAAAAACGAAACATAAGTCTGGCCAAAAGACGAAGCTAAAAATTGGTCAGGAAGAGTATTTTAAAAAGGCAGACTTTGCAAAAACTAATGGTAGTAATTACCGTTATAACTAATGGTTCAATCAGATACTGTTACTATGTTCAAGCTTTTGATAGCCAAAGCCTTCATTCTAACATCCTGAAGTTCGGTTATTCAAAGAGTAAAGAGATACACTGTACGATAAGAGAGATGCGTTGTTTTGTTACCACGTCCTACACATATATAAACTCAGGACCCAAGAAATTATCAAACAATAAAAAGCTGCTGTGTAGTAAGCACATCTTGAGTCTTTCTCACACTATCTGAAACTGCTGTATGTTGTGTCTGGTGAATCACAAAAAAATTGCAGGAAAGCCTAAGACAGGAGCTCATCTGGAGTGTGATATGCACAGTAGAAGCAAAAAATGGTAGTTCATGAGGAAAGAGAAAGGAACCTCAACAGATCACAAACCTGTTAGAAAATAAATATCCTAGCTGTTTCTATGATATGCAAAATCAACTTTAGGATATGTATCAATAAAACTATTATTAGGTGTTTGCAAATGATCTATTGTTGCTTTTGCAGCAGTTTTCCTGCAGCCAAATTCAAGTTCCGTGCTTGCTTGACCATGTCTTTCTCACTGACAAATATATAGATATATAAATATAAGAGGGGGGGGAAAAGGGATGATATGGAAAGAATGCAAAATGAAAGAACAAAGCAAAACAACAAGAGACATAATGCAAAGAGGAGTTATTATGAGAACAGGTGAGTGCAAAAATTGAAATAGAGCAATTGAATTGCATAGAGCAAAAATATTTATGTGGATCCTACCATGCATTAGTGGCTACAAAAATAAAATTGGAGTAGATTTAAACATGGGTTGTGTAGGTGAACAAGTACATTAGCTCTCACCTGTGCTCCAGTTGTTTAATAGTGGCTGCCATCTGGTTTGTTTTGTCTTCCAAGCGACTGATGACCTCACTCTTCTGTTTCACACTGGTCTCCGAGCTCTGCAACGCACCAGAATACATCCATGAGAAATGTTATGCTGATGTTATACTACATCTTAAAGGTGTGCACTCAAGCTCACCTGCTTCGGTCACGAAAAAAAAATTGCAATAATAATAATTACAAAACAATATATAAATATAAATCTAATTTTAATGTGTGTTTTTTTTTTTTTGCTTCTGTTCCCGTGCATTATACACTAAAACAATTTTGCACCTTGGGCTCAACTGAAGCCATGAAATTAAATAGTCAGAGATGTTCACCTGACCTTCAGTGCATCATTTTTAATTATCCTGAGATAGGGAACCAATAATATTGTGCCATTCCCATGTAAACTAAACAGAGTTATACACACTGGTGGATAGTAAACTCTTGTACCTGGGTCTTGTGGGAGAGCTCGTGGTTGATTCTACGCAGGTCATCTAGCTGATGTCTGAGCTCCACTAGCGCATCATGCTTCTCACAAATATCCTTCTCCAACATCTTCATAGACAATTCCATTTCCTGCCTCATCCCGATCTGCACCTCTAGCTCTTTCTCCACATCCTATACACAAGGCATCAGCATAATGTGTCATTGTTTGTCTTAGTTATACACTGGATAAATAAGGGCAAGATCTAACTGACCAGTCTGAGCTGAGTTTCCTCTTTGAGCTGCTTTCGAGTTTCTCCAAGTACCTGGCCGTCTGCTGCACCATCTGGTCTCAGTGCCTTTAAGAAGAACATAAAACTGTGTTTTAATTTGTGTAAAGTGAAGTGAGGAAAAGAAGGTAACAACGGCGTACCTTGCGATTGGACTCCACAAGGTAGGAGCTTTCCTCCTTCATTCTCTCGACCTCCTCTTGCAGGGTGATGATTCTGTTGTTTGCAACTGCAAGCTGAAAAAAAACCAGACGAGAGATTTAGCGGTAGTGGAACAGTATCTTCCAACCTTTTCTCTCAACAAACATCTTGCCACTTTATAAAATGACAAAGAATGCTATAAGAACAAAAATGGAAAACTCAGGCTACCGAAATAAATAAATATATTATTTATATATATA
>JBCNYH010000025.1:27658415-27675289 GCA_039654325.1 Tandanus tandanus
TAGATATAGATATTCAATATATATAGCTTTCAGCTGAGAGAAATAAGATCTGAAAGTAGGAACAAGAAAATTGACAAAATGTCAAAGACATAAAAAACGAATGACAAGAACTTTCCTCTGCAGCTACAAAAGTCACAAAAAGGTTACATAGAGCACCGTGTAGGGGCCCAGATCCACTGCTATGAAGAATAATTATCTTAAAGTCTGTGTGAGAAACTCTTCTGGTGGAAATGTAAGCAGTGAAATCACTTCCCATGAATAAAATTTGTGGCCTCACAGTAGGACAATTCAGAGTGTGATTTTTGCCCACTGGCCTTTCAGTGTGAAATTTGCATGTTCTCTGTGTGCATGGGTGGGTTTTCTTTGGTACTCTGCTGTCCTTCCAAAGACCAAAGACGTGCACATGAGGTCAACTGGCTACTCTAAATAGCCCGTAGGTGTTAATGCAAGTGTAAATGCTTGTTTGAGTCTGATTTAGCCCTGCAGTAGATTGCCATTCTGTTCATAGTGTACCCCACCTCTCACTCGAAGCTAGGACAAGCTCCAGCTTCCCCCGTGACTCTGACAGATAAGGGGTACAGATGGTTGGAGATACATTTTTCTTCACATCACTAAAAAGTGGGGTCTGTCACTGCACTGTCTGTCACTAAAATGGCATGGTATTCTGGTCAATGTGCGTTTTACTGCACATACTGTAAGGTCTATACTTCTGATTGATTATGACTGGTTATAATTTTACCTGTCTTTTATTTCTGTACATGTCATGATTCTTATACTCTTTTTCATTTAGACTGCATCATGAGCACCTGCTCTTAGGCCATGGTCATGTTTTGACTTTGTGATTGTCACACACACTCTTTCAAACACACACACACACACACACACACACACACACACACACACACACACACATCTATCTTGCTGTATATAAACGCTGGTAGAATCAACAATTAAATGAGATTCTGAGCTGTCCTGAGTGCTTCTGTCTTGTCTGTTGGCTCAATCTCCACTTCGGATCTGTGCATAAGGGACTTTCACCCACCGGAGTGGAATTGAACCGATAAGTTTGAATTGATAGATGATCAATTCTTACACATACTGAAAACATTAATTAAATTCATTCATTTGCTGAATTGCAGAAAGGCAGAGTACACCCGAACAGCTCGCCGGTCCATCGCAGGGCCAACAGATAACCACCCACAATCCCACCTAGGGGCAATTTGGCTCAGCCAATAAGCCTAATGCGCATGTTTCTGGACTGTAGGAGGAAACCAGAGTACCTGGAGAAAACACATGCAAGCACGGAGAGAACACGCAAACTCAGTAGAGACAGGCCCTCGCCAAGCCTGGGACTCAAACCCAGGATCTTCTTGCTGTGAGGTGGACATGCTAACCACTTCACCATTCTGCCACCCTATTAAAAAAAGCAGATTAATATAATAATAATTATAATGATAATAATAATAATAATAATAAGAAGATATTCAAACATGTTGCTGGCATTTGCTGAATCCTCCTGGTAAAGCAGGTTTCACTGGCTGCTTGCTTTCTATGAACTGAATTATATTGACCATGCCGAAACAGAAACTCTCTCTGCTGCAGAAATTACAAACCACTTAAATATATACATTTGTAAATCTTTGAAGACTTTTAATGAGGAGATGGTATTTAGTTTAAATCACTGCTGAGTGTAAGATGTAAGCATTTCAAAGAAATGTAAAAAAAATCCAGAAGAAAGGAGAATGGAAAGTGAAAGTGACGCAGCCTAAGACAGGCAGCCGGAAAACACCGAGCCTAGACTATAAAAGGGACCTTGCACACTCATTCATTCTATCATACCTGAACAGTTAACAGTCTTTTCAGATCCTCACCAAGAGTGTATTCAACAGTGAGAGGAAAATGAAGTGTGCTGCTGTTTTTGTTGTGGTTGCCTGTTTACTTATCATTCATGTACAAGGTAAGATTCTTATAGGCATGTCATCTCAGTAAATGGAGCACTTTTTAAAAATCAGAAACATCATTTGTAATAATCATTTTTTTTCTTCTTCGGTTTGCAGGACAGGCCAGGCCCAGCGTAAGGAGGTGTTTGTGCCCGGCTCACCTGATGAACAGTGTTCGTCCACAACGCATTGAGAGGGTTGAAGTTTATCCTGCTAGTCCAACCTGTGAAAATGTGGAGATGATGTAAGTTCAGTAACAGCTTATATTCATAACAATGCAGCATAGTACAACACGAGTCTCCTTCATTTCCATTCTCTAACGTGTTGTGGTAATTTTATTTTAGAGTTGTTCTGAAGAATGGTGCAGGTAAAAGATGCTTGAATCCTGAATCTAAATTTGCCAAGAATTATGTCAGGAAGGCCATTCAGAAGAGGTGAGATCATCATCAGTATCATCACTACTCATTCCTGTTGTTTATTTCATTTTATTTATTTATTTGTTTGTTTGTTTGTTTGTTTGTTTGTTTGTTTGTTTATTACTACATGGGTCAAAGTATTACTAACTGGTCTCATCTTTTTTTAGGAGCCAACCACAGGAAAAGAGTGATCACTAGACGAAGCAGGCGAAGATGTGAAAATGTTTCCCCTGAACCAGTTTATATTGTTACTTTTATATTTATTCACTATGAAATATTAAATTATTGGTTATTACTTGATTGTTAATAAGTAATTCATTGAGTGTTTAATTTATTACATGTCACACTGGATATTGCTGGAAGTATATTCTTTTGATATTTTACTGTTTTTGTATGTTATTACCTGTTGCTCAGAAATATAAACAGTGGAAAAAGAGTGTTGGACTTCTCAATATTGTTTTTCAATGTTATCTTGCATATAAACTTTTTAATATTTGACCTACAAGGCTCCATAACTTGAGAAAAAAAAGATTTAAAAACAATAATCATTAAAAGCAATAGCCATCCATCAGATTATTATTATTATTATTATTATTATTACTATTATTTTTATTATTATTAATGAATATTATTATTATAAGCAGTAGTATTATAGCTAATAATTAAATCTCCATGGATCCATTCAAATAGCAAAAGCAAAGGAATTGGAGGGATAATTGGAGGAACTTGTGCTTACCTCAATATATTGACCTGCTTGCAATAGCACCACTTATTTACAAACCTGCTGTTTAATATCTACATACGGTAATGTCCTGTCACTGTACTATTTTTCATCATCATTAATCATCATTCAACCCTCCACCTCACACCAAGCCCTCTTCACCCCAACCTTAGCCACGCTGGCCTTATGTTTTAAAGGTTATATATGTAAAATTCAACTGATTTTTTAAGATTGTTTATTTGTTTTTATTGGATATTTCAGTATTTGTGGTTATATGTGGGTCACAGTGGTTCACCACAGTAAGTGGCACATGACTGTGTGGAATAATGAGGAGGTTGTGGGTAGAACAATACTCCTTCCCTATTTACAGAAAAAGGACCAATTTGTGTCCATTTCATGTTTTTTTTTTTTTTTTTTGGTAAACCAATATTCCCCAGCAACTGTAATATTACCAGGGGTATTACAGTTACTTCAATATAGATAAAATATTCAGCAAATTACAATAGCTAATATAAAGTACAATAATAATTTGCAGGCATTTGTTTTAAGACAAATACAGTGCAAATCTAACTATGTAAATCAGGGCAGGTGTTATGTTTTTTATAAAACACTATAATTTAAGGGCAACGTGGTGGTGTAGTGTTTGCATCCGAGCTTGCATGAATTTCCTCCAGACCCTGGTTTCGTACCACAATCCAAAGACATGCACTTTGGACTAATTGGCTGTTCCAATTTGCCCCAAGGTGTGAGTATGAATAGTTGTGTCTGCTGGCCCTGCGATAATCTGTCGAGGTCTATTTTTTAAAAATTGATTTAGGTCTGATTTGTGGGCAGCCGTGGGCTAATGTAGTGCTCTTGAGCAAGGCTCCTAACCCCCAACTGCTCTCCGGGTACTGACATGTTTGGCAGCCCACTGTTGTGTGCTCACTTTGGATGGGTTACATGCAGTCAAAATTTCCCTTGTGGAATTAATACTGTATATTAATAAATATTTAGAAAATAAATGACATTAGAAATTATGAACTGGAATTAATTTACTCAGTACATGACAAACATTAAAAGTAAAAAAAAAAAAAAAGAAAGAAAAAAAAAAGAAAAGAACATGTTACTTCAGTTAGTTTTGCTTTATGAAATAATGTATTAAATAGTAAGGTTAGACCTAATAAAGATATGTTCAAATTTTTGTTCTTAAAAAAAACCCCTCAACATTAAAAAAACTATACGAAGCATTTTTCCCCCCACAAACAAATAAAGTATTTAAAAACTCACCATATGTATGTTACTGTATAAATCCTTCAATAAATTTGTGGAATTTATAAAGCCCTGAGGCAGGATGACACGTCTCCACTCAATATCACTCAGAGAAAGTGATTCCCAGAAACAAAAAAGAAAGGAGAAAAAGAAGAAAAAAGGCAAAAGGAAAGAAAAAGTAAAAACTGTGCTGTAATATCAAAACTGATTACATTACAGTCATGTGAAAAATTAAGTACATCCCATGGGGATTGTTGTACCCCCAACATGCAGTTGGGTTCATAAGTATTTGGACAGTGCCACAATTTTGGTATATTTGTCTCTGTTCACCACAGCAGTAGATTTGAAATGAAGCAGACAAGTTTAACAAAAGAATTTGCAGCCATTTTTATACAGTCCCCATTTTCACAGGCTCAAAAGTAATTGGACAAACTATCATAACTTTAAATATAAAGATAAATTTTAATTATTGGACATAAACTGATCTTCCATAACTGTTTGCCCTGCATATACAGTAAATCATTTTGCAGTCAGTGGCTGACTGAGGTCTGGAACCCATGTACATCACCATATATTGGTGGATTTGCCAGTGTGCATAGAGCTATTAATCTGTCTGATTATTTTTGTTATCTCTAGACACTATATTATTCATTCATTCATTCATCTTCTTCCGCTTCTTCCGGGGTCGGGTCGCGGGGGCAGACCCAGACTATAGAGGGGGAAGACGGACTATATTAATGAGGGTAAAATGGTTACTTGTCCATGAGATGTACATAGCCTCTATTGAGTGTCTGGATTCTGGATGAAGGTATTTTGGACCATTCCTCCTTACAAAACATCTCCAATTCAGTTAGGTTTGTTGGTTGCCATGCATGGACAGCCTGCTTCAAATCTTCCCACAGATTTTCAATGCTATTCAGGTCTGGGGACCGGGATGGCCATTCCAGAACCTGTTCCTCTGCACGAATGCCTGAGTAGAGTTTGAGCAGTGGGTAGCAAGTGTTTTTCTTGGAATGCTGTGTTCTTTGGCCGCCATGGATAACCTTGTTATGACCGAATAACTCAATCTTTGTTTCATCAGTCCACAGCACCTTATTCCAGAATGAAGCTGTCTTGTCCAAATGTGCTTTTGCATACCTCAAGCGACTCTGCATCACTCTACCCTACAGCTTCTCCTTGTGCAAAGTGTGCTGAATTGTTGAACGATGCACAGTGACACCATGTGCAGCAAGATGTTGTAGGTCTTCGGAGGTGGTCTGTGGGTTGTCTTTGACCGTTCTCACCATCCTTTGCCTTTGACTCTCCAATATTGGTCTTGGCCTGCCACGTCTGGCCTTAACAAGAACGGTGCATTCCATTTCCTCACTATGTTCCTCACAGTGGAAACGGACAGCTGAAATCTCTGAGATAGTTTTTTGTAGCCTTCACCTAAACAGTAACATTAAAGAATCTTTGTTTTCAGGTTATTTGTGAGTTGTTTTGAGGCCACCATGTTGCTGGTCTTCAGATGAGATTCAAAAGAAAGAAAAACTTGCAATTGGCCACCTTAAATACCTTTTCTCATGATTGGATGCACCTGTATCTGAAGTTCAGGGCTTAATGAGCCCACCAAACCAATTTTGTGTTCCAATTAATCAGTGCTAAATAGTTACAGGTATTCAAATCAACAAAATGACAAGGGTGGCCAAATTTTTGCACAGCCTATTTTTCACATTTTATTTAATTTCATATGACTTTATATTGCTACACTAAAAATCTTTGTCTGGAACATGCCCCAGTACTTAGCTGTTATTAGAAAATGAATGGCATGCCACTGTAATAATTTTCTGTGAAGACAGAGTAAATTATTATGCGACCTCAGAGGGGTAGCTAAACTTTTTCATACAGCTGTATTTTTATGTGAAATGCAAATGACAAGAGAAACAACATTCCTGAAATAAACAGATTCACTATGTTTTCTAACAATCATACCATACTGGCCTATGGAGACACCCCATTCATGTCTTTAGGTGGTTCCGTTTGGAAATGTTCCAGTGACAGTTAAATATTTTCCACTCTCTGTGTGAGAACAGAGACGCTATGAACTCCAGAGCCATTCATAATGACAGGATTTACGGGTTTACCATGATAAATCTCTTCGCTCCATGAATTATATTTCCATAACAGCATTACAGGTTGTTTTGCTTGCTATTAATAGGCTTGTGGACAAAAAAAGCATTTGGAGGTTGAACCTGAAGCTTATTTTAGTAATAGCTTGATAACACCAGAAACCAAAAACAAATGGGACGACAACATATAAACACTCATTCATGCAATTGTCTAATCAGTTGAAGGCTGGTACCTGTTTTTCTTTACATCTTCAACAGCCTATTCAACAGGTTTTGGTCCACTATAGCCTTAGAATCTTATTCTTCTCTGACAGCAGTCATGCAAGAAGAAATTATATGGGCTTTTGCTGTTGTAACCCAACCACCATATACACACATAACACATCCTTGGTACCTTGTGCATTCTGAGATGCTTTTCAGCTCATCATGGTTGTAAAGATTATTTGAATTGTTGAGAATGTTGTCATCGTTAACCGATTTGTCTCTGATTCTCTCTCTTTCAAAACCTTTCCATCCACAGAACTGCCAGTCATGTTTTTGCATCATTCTGTGCAAACTCTAGAGAATCCTGTCTGGAATCATCAGATATGCCACTGTCAAAGTCTCTGAGTGGACATTTTGCCCCTATTCTGATGTTTGACCTCTTGACCTGTATCTGTATGACTATATGCATTGGGCTGCTACCAAATAATTACCTGATCGAATATGAGCACGAATAAGTATGTAAATCGGACAGTCATTGCACACAGTTAAACCAAGAGTAAAACAAATGTTCGGATTTTTTTTACATTTAAATTCCAATTCAGCTATAAATGTTTAATATGCTCTGCATGCCGTCATTGTTTAGAGCAATTTCAGTCAGAATATTTTTATACCAATAGTATTTTTCTATTCTTAAAAATCACACCATTTATAATCATGGCCAAGACTCTTCCTGGAAGGTATGATGTCAATACCATATCCACTCTGTGTAAGCTACTGTTTAAAATCGCATAATAAACCCTAAGTCAGAGCAGATTTAGGAGATAACGGCATTAATTCTTTGGGTGGCATTCATTATTTTCATCTCTATCAAATAATAAAGCTGAATGCTTCGCCTGTCCTGTTTTGCTGGAACACAGTGAGAGTGGGAAACCTGTGATGTAACATTACTGCAACCCCTGTAGAGCTTGGGCATTCAGCCATGTTGCATATGCACATGTTATATGCTGTGTACAAAATTATCCTAAAATACACTGTTATACTCACTCATTTGCCAAACCACTTACTCCAACTAGGGTCGCAGGGAGGCTGAACCCTATCTCAGCCAACACTGTGCAAAGACAGGGTACACCCTGAACAGCTCACCAAACCATCGCAGGGCCAATACACACACACAACCATCGAGCTGAACACCCAGCTGTGTAGACTTTCTCACGGACAGGCCCCAAGCGGTTAGGGTGGGCCGTTGGATGTACAGCATGTTACCCTCAGCACTGGAGTCCCACAAGGATGTGTGTTGAGCCCCCTGCTGTACACTCTCTACACCTCCGACTGCGTGTCCATTCACAACTCCAACTCCATCGTCAAGTTTACTGACCACACAGTAGTGCTCGGCCTCATCTCCAACAATGATGAGACGGCCTACAGGAAAGAGGTGGAAAACCTGGAAAGATGGTGCCAGGATAACCACCTCCAGCTAAACGTCAGCAAAACCAAGGAGATGGTGGTGGAGTGCAGATTGTACGTATAACTGTGCATGTGACAAATAAAATTCTTGATCTTGATCTTGATCCACACTCACATCCAGGGGCAATTTGGAACAGCCAGTTAGTCTAATGTGGATGTCTCTGGATTGTGGGAGGAAACTGGAGTACACAGAGGAAACCTAAAAAAACCACTGGGAAAACATGCAAACTCCACACAGGAACCCGGGACTCGAACCCAGGACCTTCTTGCTGTGAGGCAAACATGCTAACCATTACACCATGCATATTACAGTATATAAAGATATTAAGATTGCATGGAAGCATGTCTATATTTCATCATGGTGGGGAAATCCTGACTTCAAAACTGTGGTATAGGAGCATCTCAGGCAAAGTCTAGTCTCAAGGGTCATTCCCATGCTTGTATTCCTCTATACCCTAGGGACAAAAAAACAGGAAATATCTTCAATCTAAAGCTGTTTGTTTCCAGCCACTGACACATGTCCAGTGACACTGTGCAACACACTACACATTTCCCACTCTGATGGTGTTGACAGGAAGGTATACAAACTACAGTATTATGAGCAAAAATGACATGATGGCCATCGAAAAGAAAAAAGAAAAAAAGAAAGTGTGAGTGAAAATTAAAGTTAAGAGTTAAGGTTAGAAGCTGAATGTGTCATTCATGAACACAATAACGTCACCCTAAAACTGCAGTTAACTGCATTCAAGTCTATACAAAGTTTCATGGTGTAAGTTTTGCACTAATCACTGATTGCATCATCTCAAAAATTAATACACATAGCCTTCTAGGGTGTAAATGTTTCAGGATAGAGTCTACTGAAACCAGCAAAGAGAGGAACAGGTTTTACTACTCTCTGAGCTGGTAAAAGTCCCTAAAATTCTTTGCTCAAGTAAAAGTGCAGATACTCATGGCAAAATAATCCCCTTTGCAAGCAGGGCATGGATTCATATTCTACTGTCGAGTTGCTTGAAGAAAACTGTAAAGTCTATTTACATAAGGAAAGGAAAAGCAAACAAATAGTCACACATTGCAGCTACTGATAGTACATTAATGCCTTATTGAACTTAAAATGATAGGGGGGGCAATTAAGGCTCACTAACAATACCATTTTGCTAATCTGTTAAAAGTTAATTATCATTGTAAGAGCTATTACAAAACAAACTAGTTAGATAAAATATACTAAGCAGCAGATTGAATATAGCAAAAAGTGGTAGATCTTATGGTAATGATTGAGGTTGCCAAATGATAAAAAGTGACTAAACAGTTATAAGGATATAGAGAAGTGTAATGATGTAGTGTCTGTGAGTGTAAATACCCACTAGAATTTTTCTTTTGAGATGTAGCAAGTAGAAACATGAACTAAAAGAAGAAGCACAAGTATGTAAAAAGTAGACTCAGTGACAACAAAGTAATTATGCTTTCTTATTTCCCACTTCAGGTTATAATTAAATCATGGGCTGTTGCCAAACTATCATCTTTAATGATTTTAAAAATGATCCTCAGTGGCACCACTACATTACAAAAGCCTGGATTAATTAATTATTCATTCATTCATTCATTCATTTTAAGCCAGAAAGATTGAAACACACACACAAAAGGTTTAAAGCCTCACATGGCCTCAAACATAGGCAGGTTTTCATTGCAGCTTTGCACAAAATTAGAGGGATATTCTTAAATCACCAAAACACAACTGTGATTGGTCTGTTTCCATTCAGTGAAGTTATGTCATTCATGCTGGGTTTTCCATTTCCCCTTCACGTCATGTCATGTAACCTACATGCAGAAAACCTTTAATTAATTATGCGAAACATGTCTTTATTGATGAACTACAGTGGTCTGGCGAGCTGTTCAGAGTGTACCCCACCTTTGCCCAGTGTCAGCTGAGATAGGCGCCACTCTTCCCATGACCGTAGTAGGAGTAGGTTCAGCAAATGAGTGAATGAGAGTGTCTTTATTGAATCATCTGAAAAACCGACTCTACCATTATGAGTGTAAAAATGGGGCAGTGGTGGTTCAGTGGTTAAGGCTGTACTGATCAGAAGGTCAGTGGTTTAAGCCACAGTACCACCAAGATGTCACTGTTGAGTCTATGAGCAAGACCCTTAACCCTCAACTGCTCAGTTGTATAAGTGAGATAAAAATGTAAATCTCTCTAGATAAGGGTGTCTGCCAAATGCCTTAAATGTGAAAAAAATGTTTTTGAGAAAATTTTGCCCCCATGTTTTCAGTCATCATTTTTTTAGTTTGCAATTTTAAAATGGTTATTAAGCATGTTAATGAAAACATGGTTACAGTGGATAAATTTGTATTCATTTGTCAATGTTAAACCGTGTTCAGCCCTCATTTTGGGCTTTCATATTTATTTTTGGCAAACTGATTCTGAGCTTCGAAGGAGATGCTTGTTCTGTTACACAGACCCCAACCTAACAAGTTTAACTCTTATTATAAACTAATGGCTCAAAAAACAGTATTCTAATAAATCAAGACATTTAGAGAAGTGAAGAATCACCAGTCTGTTTCTGTTTATGTCACAGCAGACAAGGGAAATAACCTAGGAAGAAATTTTGCACAAACAGTGTGGCAAGAAAGTCACAATATCCTCTTTAATTATTTGCTCTTTGCTTACAAAAGGACTTTCTGAAAAAGTGAAAGTACTCTCTGGCGTAGGACAGGACACAATATTATCCATTATACTTAGCATCATTATCCTTTTGAAGTCATACTTGGATCAGCAATAATTTCTCCATTATCCAAAATGCCCGTGGGAAGTCCCTTTGCATACTACTCCTGACTCCGCTCACTATAAATGTGTCAGACTTATGTCAACTTGTGGCCAGAAAGTCATATCTACTGCTAGAGAGTGGGACAAGAAGCATTAATCATGAGTCGTACTGTTCTGCTTCTGCTGCTGCTTGGATGTGTGATGTGTGCTTCATTTACTACAGGTATGACAATCTGTGTGTATGAGTTAGTAAAGCCAACAGAATTATATAAACAATTGTATTTGGTTCGTTTGTGGAATAAGGTATGGCATTTAAAACTGAAGTTGTGGGTGGACTTTTACTTGATACTTTGTGATAGATGAATGTTGTATATCTTTATACCTGTTTAACTTGTACCTACCAGTCACGTTACATAATTCTAAAGCAAACTTCATGCTGACATTGTTAAAAATTACAGTAGCATTAGTATGCATTCATGTTCCACTTTTACAGATGAAATAGAGAGACAGTAAATGAATAAAGTGTTGTAATGCTATAAAGTATAGCAAAACAAATTATTTGCAAATTAATTGCTACCACCACACAAAATATTAATTATGTGACCATACCATGAATAGCCATGAAACAGGGTTGTCTGTTAGTACAAACCGAATAGTACAACTGCCTGTTTTAAACATGGGGGTTATGTGTTTCTCAAGAATTCATTCATTCATTCATTTTGTGAATCGCTTAATCCTAATTAGGGTCACGGGGAGGCTGGTGCCCATCTCAGCTGACTCTGGGCGAGGGCAGAGTACACCCTGGACAGCTCGCCAGGCCATCGCAGAAGATAAGAATTCTGTATGGTAAACGTTCTCTACTGACAGTAAGGTCTTTGTGTGTGATACAGCATTCCGGATGGAAAGATCGGAACGCTGTCTCTGTGTGCAGCAATACAGAGTTCGTCTCAAGAACATCTTTGAATGGAAACTGTATCGTCCATCTGCATCCTGCAACGCTTATGAGATTGTGTAAGTTGGTCCAAAAACAAATCTGACACTATAGCACAGACCAAAAAAACCTGAAATTCTAAGCTTTGCTGGTTGCGTCCTTTTGCAGGGTGACGAAAAATAATGGTAGGAAAATGTGCCTCCATCCAGACTCAAGAGCATGGAAGCTGATAATGACAGGAGAGCGTGGACCAGTATAATGTCCTCATGTCAAAGCGAAAGGTTGAATTTGGTTCATTTAGGTATAAGATATATATCCTGGTAATGATAGTGGTTATATATATGTGTTTGTGTATGGTTGAGTATGTTATGTTTGTGGGCGACCCAAAATTCACAAACCTGCAAACACCTGATAGGTCACTTGTCTATTCAGATCTCACCAAACAACTGTTGGTTAAATGAATTGTGTATAGTTCAGTGTTCAAGCATTTTTTTTTATCTGTGTCTGAAAGTGATTCTGAAACTGGGGTCAGGAACAATAAATAATCCAATTTCATTTTTTATGTTATATGTTAATTAAGTGTCATGTTTAAAATAATAAAAAAAAATAACAACTTGTTTCTTGAGTGTCATTCATAAGTCAAAGTATGTGCAATCCGTCATCAGATTATTCATGCAATAAGTGAGTAAGCAATAAAATGAGTAAGCAATATTTGGAGTCCCATGTGATTCTTTGAAATAAAGCTGCCATCTTCTAGATGTGGGAAGAACAGGAAATCATGTGACTGTAAGAAGGTTGTTACATAAAATCGTATGAATTCAGTATTATATTCTCTTTGTCAAATTTTGGCAAACAAACCGTTTTGGGGATGATGGGGAAATCCAAATACACTACTGCTACCACTACCACCACACACAGCTACAGTTACCCAGACTGCTCCCTAAAGCCCCCAAAACACACATTCACTCTCACCACTCCACACCGGTGGCTTGATGTCTACTTTGATCTGGCTTTGGATTGGTCCCCTTTGTGCCAAGCCACAAAAATCTCTTTGCTTTCACAAGACAACAATAAAGCTGTTGTCTTTGAGTGAAAAGTAAAAAGAGTAAGAATTTCCCAGCTGTATAGTTGTTGTTGTTTTGGTTTATTGATGATTAACATTTCAGTGATGTTCACTGGAGAAAGTTCATGATGCATGTTAAATGTCATGCTAAAAAAGCGAAGATATGCTAGTATTGTAGTAAAAGATTACAATACTCAAAGCTAGCTCCATAGACAGTATTCTGAAAATATAAAAATGCAGACAGAAATATAGACACCCCCCACACACACAGAGAGAGAGAGAGAGAGAGAGAGAGAGAGAGAGAGAAATATAGCTTTCTTTTGAAATGAAAATATTTTTATTCAGCTTCATGTAATGTATTCATGCATTCATTTTCTTAACTACTTAATCCTACTAGGGTCGCGGGGAGGCTGGAGCCTTTCTCAGCAATCTCTGGCCAAAAGCGGGGTACACCCTGAACACCATGCCAGACCATTGCAGGGCCAACACACACACACACCATGGAACAGCCAATTAGCCTGATGTGTATGTCTTTGGACTGTGGGAGGAAACCCGAGTACCCGGAGGAAACCCACACAAGCATGGGGAGAACATGCGAACTACACACAGAGATGCACTCGCCAAGCCCAGGACTCGAACCTAGAACCTTCCTGCTGTGAGGCAGACATGCTTACCACTACGCCACTGTGCCACTCATGCAATTAATTATTTTTCCAAAATGTAAGTTTTAAACTCATTTCTCCTCAGTGTTGATGAATTTCTTTCATTAGATTTAATACTTAATATGGTCTATTTCTTAATTAGAAATGTATAAATTTTTACTTTCCTCCAGAAAATTTTAATGTTATAAAAAGCATTAATGTTTGTTAATTTACTGTGTTTCTTTTCTAACAACACTCCTAGGCAGTAGGTATAAAATGGGTATACAAGACAGAATTAACATGTAGCATGCCTATGTTATAATTATACAAGCAAGGAATGCAAGATTCTTGTACAATAATTACAAACAATTAAAAAATATTACTCCGACTTCTACTGCCACTACTGCTACTCATAATAATAATAATAATAATAATAATAATAATAATAATAATAATAATAATAATAATAATAATAATGGGCGAGTCTTGGGCTCAGGGTGGACGTTTTTATGTGGAGTTTGGATGTTCTCTGCGTGTTTGCGGTTTGGTTTTATCTGTGTACTCCGGTTCCCTCCCACAGACCAAAGACGTGCACATTAGGCTAATTGGTTGATCAAAATGTCCCCTAGGTGTGTGTGTTGGCCCTGCAATGGACTGGCGAACTGTGTAGGGTGGACCCTGTCTTCCTTCGCCCAGAGTCAGATGAGATCTCCCCGTGAGTCACCACGCGACCCTAATAGGATTAAATGGTTTGGCAAATGACTGAATGAATGAATGAATAAATTACTCACTCACTCACACATTTGCCAAACTGCGTAATCCTACTACAAGGGTCACGGGCCGACAATGGACGAAGAAGGGGTACACCCTGAAAACACCCTGCAAGTCCATCGCAGGGCAGCACACACAACCACACACTCACATCCACACCAAGGAACAATTTGGAACAGCCAATTAGCCTAATGTGCATGTCTTTGGACTGTGGGAGGAAACTGGAGCAACCGGAGGAAACCCATGCAAGCACGGGGAGAACATGCAAACTCCACACAGAAACACCTGAGTAAGTGACTCAAATCCAGGAACTTCTTGCTGTGAGGTGGACGTGATAACCTCTATGCCATTGTTCCTCCCCACAAATAAATGAATGATGGAAATATTATTATTATTATTATTATTATTATTATTATTATTATTATTACTATTACTACTAATACTACTACTACTACTACTACTACTAATAATAATAATAATAATAATAATAATAATAAATGGGAGGGCACAGAACTGGACTTTGTGTTTCGACTGGTAATTTCTATGAAATAAGTCATTTTCTTCTCAATAAAATAAAAGTCATGACTCAATAAGAGTCATGTTTATATCTCCCTACAAATGGAATTATACATTTACATCCTGTTATGGATATGCTCAGAGAAATGTTACTGAATGTTACTGAATCCTATATTATAGTGTAAATAGCTGCCCGGCTTGAACAGAAGATGGTGCTATTTACCTCCGCAAGCAGTTTTCATATGAAAGTTGCAAATCAGGAACCAATGGCAAAGTTACATTACTGATTAATGATTTGATGACCAGTTTCTCATTTGCTCTCTCATCAGCTTTTTATCAAGCGTATATACTCTAATATCTATAGTATAATATATAATAGCATATAGTCCATACTCTAAGTGCACCCTGTAGTTTGACTGCAATCCATCTAAACGCAATCTACCTGCCCAAGAAGGAAAAAGGCACCTCTGACCATATTTTTATTTGGATGGAGGTGAGTCATTTCCAGTTCAGCACTGATATTTTGCTGTACTTTATCAACTCTTGATCAATCAACAACCAACTATTAAAATAGTACTGTAGTTATTTCATTCATTCATTCATCCATTCATTTTCTGAACCGCTTAATCCTAATTAGGGTCACGGGAAGGCTGGCGCCCATCTCAGCCAAATCTGGGCAAGGGCAGAGTACACCCTGGCCAGGCCATCACAGGGCAGAAATACGTTTACGGCTATGCAGCCTACTCTTGACGAAAATCAGCAATGACAGTGAGAGACATGGCCTGCATTTGATAACCCACTTAGCTGCACTGGGCGAGGGGGTGGGGGGGTGGGGGTGGGGGTGGGGGTGGGGGGTTGCGGGGGCAGCAGTGACATCCTATTGATAGTGGGGCTTGAACCACTACCACCACTGCCCCACTGTAGTTATTAGCCATGGCAACTGATACACTCATAAACAGCACCTACACACACTCCTGTACACAAGTGTTAATGACCCCTGCAGTGGGGATGATGATATTAGTAAACATTGGCATCTTTTTTATTTCTTTTGAAATCAAATGCCTTCTTCAGTTTCTTAACACTAGATCTCAGACGTTTCCACTTTCTATGAATTGGTGTTGCACTGCCAAGTTATCATGCATGCACAAGCTCATTCCTCTGGTCACCCAGTCTTATTATTGTTATTGTAAACAGACACAGAACCAAAACAAGATGTAATAAAAAAAAAGTGAATAAGAGATACTAAGCCCATGAGCAGGGATGGTTTCACCTTTGTACTCAACCAGAATTACCCGATAATGGAATATAATGTTAATAATGTTAATTGATAATGTTAATAATACACAAATAGGTGTCACAGCCATGCATCAGATTTAAGGGAGTATTAAAAAGGGCTATTAAGAGCAACAGATTAAAATTTTACAAGCACAAGTTTAATTTACTGCTTCTCTATTTTTGGTGACACTTTTAAGGTTTTCATTTCACTAGCTCTCATAGATCATAAGCAAAAAGACAGCCACTGATATTGAAGTATGATTTCATTATTTTATTTATTTATTTTTCAGGCCTTCCAAGTCACCCAATTTGTGTTCCATGGATAAAATGCATATTTTGTTCTCTAAACTGTCAAAAAAAAAGGCCCAAACCACTTAAAAGCCATACCAGAGGATGAATAGACGGATCATTTACACCCTGCCGGATAAACCCATATCGAAATTAGCGAGATGCATAATAGAAAAGTCTCTCCATTCTATGATATGGTCTCTGTGTCATATAATTTGACACTTCAGTAAGAATGCAAGTATAAGAACAAAGGTAATTAGTGGTGCAGTGAGCTGGTTCATCTGAGCTGGTGGGTTGTGCCTACATATGAATGTCTTGCCTATTTGGACCTGGCACCCTCTGTGAATTAGCATTTTTACTGGGTGACTCAGTGGAGCTGAGGAAAATTATATTACTGCAGAGTTTTTGGGGGGGGGGGGGGGGGGGGGTTTTTTTTTTTTTTTTTTTTTTTTCCCCTTTTTCCCCCCCCCCCCTTTTTTTTTTTTTTCTTTTCCCACAACCCTTCCCCCCCCCCAACCCGA
>JBCNYH010000025.1:27717072-27730550 GCA_039654325.1 Tandanus tandanus
GCACCGATATCTGTGGGTCATTGTTTTTTATTTGCATTGTATTTGCATTGCCTCACACAATGAACATTACATATATTATTATTAAATTATATAATAAAAATAAAGAGATTTGAGAAGATTGAAAATTTTAAAACAAAGCTTTTCTTGTGGAAAACCTGATGCGGCCCAGCCTCACCCAGACTCTGCCTGGGTGTCCACATACTTTTGCAATATAGTTCAAGAGGTTTAGTCCATAAACATTTTCCAATTCATCATAAAATTAGAACAAGAGTCATTAGCTTTGATAAGAAATTTCAAATTTGTTATTTACTGCCATCTAGTGGATACAACAACTACAACATTAGCAGCCCAACTGTACAAAATATGTCCACTTGTTTATTGCTATTTACAACTATTAACTGTTTACTGCCATTTGTGGAGAGTCATGATACACTCTCTAAACATTTTATTAGGAACAATATACTAATATTGCACAGGGCCTCCATTTGCTCTCAAAACAGCCTTAATTCTTTGTATAATGGAAACATACCTTTGAGATTCTGGCCCATGTCGACCTGGTTGCTTCACGCAATTCCTGAAAAATGTTTAGGACTTTTATGCAGCAAATTTCTTCTACTACATCCCAGAGATGTTTTATCAGCTTACAGGAAAGTCCACTAAGAAAACCCTAAACTCATCATGTTCATGAAAAAAAATTTGAGATGACTTTTGCTTTGTGACACGATGCAGGTTGGGTCCACGGACCAAATTCTGACCCTTCCATCAGAACGCATCAGCGGAAACTGAGATTTATCAGGCTAGGCTATCCTTTTCCAATCTTTAGCTGTCTGGTTTTGAGAGCTTGCATCCACTGCAGCCCCAGCCTTGTTCTTGGCTGACAGGCATGGATCCCAACATGGTCTTCTGCTGTTGTAGCGTATCTGCCGCAATGATTGACGTGATGTGCATTCTGAAGTGCTTTTGTGCTCACCACAAATCTACACAGTGAATATCTAAGTTACTGTAATCCTTCTCTCAGCTGAAACTAATCTGTCCATTTTCTGTTGACCTCACTCATCAAAAATGTATTTATGTCCACAGAACTGCGGCTCACTAGAGTTTTTTCTTTAATAAACAATTTAACTCTAAAGACTGTTGTGGTGAAAACCCCAGTAAATAAACCAACTGAAATCATACAGTTTCTCTTGGTTCCCCTGGTTGATGTGAACACTGTATGATTTTATGCACTGAACTGGTGCCACATGATTGGCTGATTAGTTAATTTCATGAATGAGTAGGTGTGTAGGTGTTCCTAGTGTTGTTCAAACACTGTACAGATCTATGCTAGCCTTTTTTTTCTTTTGAAACTCTCAATTAAAATAACCACATCGCAACACAGCAACTGGTCTAAGCCAAGTTTCATGCTTACCTCCAGCAAAAAGCTCTTTCTTCACCTCTAGCAGCACGGCTACTCCGATATTATCTTTGGTCATCACCCGATTCAGCATGACCTCCGAGCCTTCAGAGTTGGCCATGGCCACTTGATTAAACTCTACTGTGTGTTTCTGAACCAGTGCAAATCTAAAATAATAATCATAATAATTATGATAATAATGATAATACTACTAACAATAATAATATTTTAAAAACCTTTTAAAAAAACTGTGACATCCTGCCTCCCTCTCAGCCCTGAAAAATAATTCCATAATAACACAAGCAGACTTACTTTTCTGTTTTGAAGAACACGGCACAGCCGTCCACATGCTTCCTTTCCTGCTCAGACACGAGTTTGGCACGAGACTTTGGACAAAAATACCCGTCGTATCCCCGCTCCTTTAGAGTTTCCAGAAAAAATGTGTAGTACTGCTCCGTTTCCACCTCCTGCATGAAACAGTATCAACAGACTGAGGGCAGAAAACATGAGCTGAAGAAGCACTATAAAGAAATGAAAGGAAGATGTAATCATTTTTAAAGGTTTGTAATGTTTAAAGCACAGGTGTCGAACTCAAGGCCCGCGGGCCAAATCCGTCCCTTCAACTCATTTAAGGTGGCCGAGAGCTTTTAAAGCATATGATTACTGTACTATCTTTGCATCAACTATTAAGATGAAACGTAATTCATCATCCATCCACTAGGCAGAGCCAACTTATTTCAAATAAACAGCTAGCCATTCATGATTCAGGAAAGACTACAAGCTAACTTGTCACTGTCAAGCATTGTCAGGTAAGGAAAGGCGAATACAGGAAAAGAGGATAAATGCGTTAACAAATAATATGGCCATGTAGATTTCATGGTTGCCCTTTTTGAATAGAGGTTGAGTGATTATTTGGACCAGGAAATTTAGGGATGTAGCCCTCAGTGAAAATGAGTTTGACACCCCGGATTTAAAGGTTTATTTACAGCAAACATTGATTCCATAATTCAAATAGGTTGCATTTCAAAAGATACATTGAACACCTCAGTGTATTTTATTCAGTTGTTTCATAGAAGAAAACTCAACAATGAAATTATACTTTGTGGAAAATCAGTTCAATCACAAAAGATTATGGATGCTAGTACCTAGTAGCAGGCATAAACACACACACACACACACACACACACACACACACACACACACACACACACACACACACACATCACTCACGAGGGTCACAGGGAGGCTGGTGCTCAGAGAGAGGCAGAGTATACCCTTAACAGCTCACCAGACCATTGCAGGGCAACACATACACAATCATTCACACTCACATTCCCACCTGGGGTCAATTTGGAATAGCCAGTTAGCCTAATGTGCATGTTTCCAAACTGTGCAAATCTATCTATCTATCTAAATAAATGTTTGTATATGCACACACACACACACACACACACACACACACACACATATACACACCCACACACACATGCTGTGGCCCTTTTTTATTTTCTGTTATTTTGAAAATGTGAAAGATGAAAATAAAACATGATTTTGTTTAAAATGTAAAGGGAATGTATCATCTTTAACTTCATGTCTTTTGGAAATCATTTCATCTTTCACTTGCTTAATTGCTCACATTAACAGAAATTTTTACCACGGGTGCCCACATTTTTGCATGCCACTGTATATATACACACAAAAATGAAATATGTTTTAAGAGCAATGAGGCATCATTTTCCCTGAAGCGTCACATGGAGCGGCCAACATCATGTATGGGGCGGGCTATTTATATGCTGGTATGCAGCTCTTCCAGGAAGGCTGCTCTCATGTATTCCCTCTCATCAGTCCTTCATCCCACTCCTCAATGCGCAAATAAAAGTGAGACGGTCAGCAAAGATGGCGAACCGAAAGAGCCTCCGGTTCAAGTGAGAATCGAGGAGTGAGGAAACAACAAATAAAGGTTTTGGGATGTACCCTGTGTATGTACACCTCATAAGGACTTCCTGGCTTGCATACCTGCAAACTGATTATGTCAGCATCACAGCTAGTGATCTCTTCCATTATGCCTTTTTTCCTATACTCCCAGTTGAGAGCCCAGGAAGGACAGTAGCCATACAGCTGTCTCGTTGCATATTTGTCACAAAGAACGTTGTAGCACATTACTGTGAAAACAGCTGGAAGAAAGAAATACAGACAATCTTTAGCTCATATACTACAAATAAAAACATCGCTATGACATAATCATAAGAAGTTTTACAGTACTGCAATACACAAGGAAGGAATCAGTCATGTCGGCATGTCCTTATTTTTTTAAGTAGGATCAGATTCAACACTATTATAATTTTAAATAGTGCTGTTTATCACCTAGTTTTTGCAACTAAGGAACAAACTGTTAAGCTTGTATTTAAATGGTGCAATTACATAAGGAAAACTAATTTCACATGTCTGGCAGACTGTTTTACATACTGAAGTCATTATTCATTTTTTAATGTTTAATACATAAGATACAAAATTATATGAAATACCTACTTAACAATTATTCCCTGAAGGCGAAGTGAATTTCACTGAATAGTCTGTGAGACAGAATATAAAGGGGATCATTCAATACAGCGACATCCCCGAGCCCGAAGCGAACGTCATCTACAAAGATAGTGGCGGTTTGCCATTGAACCACTGGATGAGGAAACCAATGTTCATTTGTTAATGATAAATATTATTTGATGACCTTTTATTTCATGACAAAATTGAAGCAACAACGCAAATGAAAATATATTTTACGCCAAACATGACAGTGAAATGTCTGTTTGTTCTGCCCTGATGAATAAAAATTAGATCAAATATCGGGCTCTTTTTGAGACCTAGAAAGGCATTTTTATATGATACATGAAAAAAATATGTGAAGTGGCTTTTATTCTGTTTCCTTGGCAGAGCAGGTTACTCAGAAAAAGTGTCTGTCTTCAACAAATTACAGTTGGTTTAAACTAAATACTCTTCACCTGACTGTCTTTATTTTGGTAATACTCGTATCCATGAACAGAACTGTACCCTAAAATGTCAGGGAGAGGGATATTTTACAAGAAATACCACTGATGCAAGAGGATAACTCTAATCTATAACAGCAATATAAGTAACTTGGTCAAACATTTATATTCATGTTTAACAAATAACTAAATTAAAATAAAAGCACATTTATACTGAACACCATCAGTATCTTAAAATGTCTCCTAAGTGGGAACTTTTACAAAGTTATCTTTCATGCACTCACTCATTTGCCAAGCCGCTTACTCCTACTAGGGTCGCGGTAAGGCCGGAGCCTATCTCAGCCATCACTGGGCGAAGCCTAAACAGTTTTCCAGATCACTGCAGGGCCAACACACATTCACATCTAGGGGCAATTTGGAACAACTAATAGTGTTTTTGGACTGTGGGAGGAAATCTTGGAGGAAACCCACGCAAGTAAGGGGAGAACATGCAATCTTCACATAGAAACGCCCTCGCGAATGCCAGGACCTTCAGACGTGCTAACCACTACGTCACTGTGCCGCCCCAGCACCATCTTTCAGCAAACTCTATTACAATATCATAAAACTGTCTGAGAAAATTATCATTGAAGTATCCATACATTCATTCATATTTCCTAATTAGGGTTGCGGGGAGGCTGGCGCCCATCTCAGCCGACTCTGGGCGAGGGCAGGGTACACCCTGGACAGCTCGCCAGGCCATCGCAGGGCCAACACTGCATGTTTTTGGACTGTCGGAGGAAACCAGAGTACCCGGAGGAAACCCACGCAAGCACGGGGAGAACATGCGAACCCCACACAGAAACACCCAAGCTGGGAATTGAACACAGGCCTTCTTGCTGTGAGGCGGACATGCTAACCATTACACCACCGTGCCGCCGACTGAAATATTAATTAAGATTAAAATTAAAATGACTAAAATCTGACTGACTAAGAATAAAAATAAACTTAAAATTCTTTTCAAAATGGACACTGAAGGAGACATTCTGTACCTGTGGACATCATTTGGTCTCGTTCCCTCAGTGTAATCCACGGTCTTTGTGGGAGTTGTTCTGGGTGGACTGAATTCACAAAAACACAAACCAGCAAACGAGTATATTACTAATAAAGTTTAAATATTACTAAATGACCATTGAAAAGAAACATTATTAGAACTCAGTGACAGAACCATCACCTGCAAGATTGTCAAGCATGTAATTTAATAGTTTCCTTGTTCCATCAGGCTCCTGGTAGAGGTTGAGTATATCTTGGGACAGTGGGTTACCTGTGAATATCAAATACTACATTAGATGTGTGTGACAATAAGGAAAGCTGAAAAAATGCTTCCGCCTTACAAACAATTTCTAAATGAGACCTGCCTTTTAGACCGAGAGTTTGTAAGCGAAACAGTCGTCCAAGTTCGTAAGGCAAAACCCGTAAACAGTTGTTGTTCAAAAGCAATTCCCTGTGGAAGTCATAAAAAAAACAATGTCAATAATTCCCATTCCCACTCTCAATCTTTCCTTACATCATTTTTGGAAACCTAGCATTCTGCAAATCTGCATTGTGACAATGACTGTTGTAAAAAGTGGTCTAGAAATATAATTTGGACAAATGTATTATATTTGTTCTCTGGATGGTCTGTAACAAGAGGAAATCAAATATCGACAGTGAATGTAATTAGTATGACCTTCATAAATGGCACATTGTAGTTATAAAAGTCTTAATATGTTTACGCATGGCCTTCGTAAAGAACGCGTCTCTGGCACAAAGTCTTCACAAAGAGAAAGTCTAAATATTGAGATAAGTCTCACTATCAGTCATTAGAGAGTATTCTGTTTATACTGTCGACGCTTTACTGGAAGATCACATACAGCATGATACTTACCGCTCCAGATAATTTTTGTCTTAACTGGTCCTCTGGGTCCATCAATACACTCATAAAACAAGATGTATAAAACACTACCATCAAGCTAAATATTGGCCATATATACTAGGATATCGGCTGTTAGTATTTACTACATGAGAACAACGTAATCTGGCTGGTCCGCTATTTCAGGATTAAATTTAATTAAATTCAGGATTACTATTACTACTCTTTTAACATCTTTTTTACACTCCTGGTATGCATGTCTGATGATACACAGAGAGTATATGTATATTCCGAGTGGATAATGCTAATATGTCTTTTCGAGTGGATAGTGCTAATATGTATATAAAGCTAATATTTACATTCTGAGTGGATAACGCTAATATGTATATTATGAGTGGATAACGGCAAAATGGATATCACGATTGGATAATGCTAATATCCTGAGTAGATAATGCTAATATGTATATTCCGAGTGGACAAAGCTTTGCAAAGTTGTTTCTTTTTTGTTCAAAATTAATGGATATTACTGTATTGAAAGAATCTGGGGCGGGGGCGCCAGCACCGCACAGAATCCACAGAGCCATTAAAGTTAAAAAAATCCATTGCATATAAAAAAATTAAGATTTAAAATGAATTGCGGCTTTCATTTCATCTTAAACCAAAAATTCTAATTGAACCATAGAATCGATTTATCGCCAGCTCTATGTTAAGGCCATAAAAAAATTTGTGTAACTGTACTCTCCAAAGTCTGGAGCAGGAGCGCGAGTATAACAGCCTTCAATTCAACGACTGTTTATTGCTGTCCTGTATAGAATAAAACTCAGCAATATACAGGCAGATTCCACAGAAAGTGCACCCAGTCCCACTAAATTAGTAAAGAGTCCCACTAAATTAAGTAAAAAAAAATTTGAACCTCGGCATAATTGTGAATTATTTCATTTAATTAGATCAATAAATATGCCCACAACAAAGACCTGCATCAATAATAATGTGCTGACAAAAGGGTTTTAAAGATCAGGTCATGGTGCTAATGTTACATGGTCAGAAAATGGCAATGTGAGAGGACAGAAAGCGAACCTGTCATTTTCACCATTTACTCCTAATAGTCTAGAATATGCTCAAGATGGTCAATGTCTGCATGAATAATCAAGCTATCTGCACTTTCAGATAATTTCATAATCACTATGTAGAGTTTATCAGGAATTAGCAGCAAGTACTATTGTTATATGGACAGAATTCTAATCTAACATTAGCAGTTCTAATGTTACATAAACAAATTGACCTGTCAATTCAGTAAGGGGGTGGACATTTCTTGGCTGTTTTCGCCACTTTTCAAACAGAAAATCACCAAAAAATTCAATCAGACGCAAAGCTAAATAATTTATATGTTACTTCCTGCTAACGTTATTTTAATGGACTGAAATTTCTCACCTATTTTAAAGAATTCCACGGCTGTACAACCAACTGAAGGGGAAGCAAGCATGATAAACCGAAATACTTGCCCGTGCGAGGTAATGGTCTCGTGTCTTTTCTGGATGTGACTTAAATGCTGAATTGGACTGGTCGGCAGGGCGATCGTTACAACAATATCACAGACAGAAAAAAACAGCTCGTACGGGGTAAATATGTTCGAAATACTCCCAAGCCAAGGAGTTTCAAACAGATAGGATATATTTCATAAATTGTCTCTTAGATTGGTCATTCAGTTGTGGCATTCTTCAACCAATGCTAACGTTATGGTGATGGACAAAATGCATGTAACGTTGGGCTGCTTTGGTAATGCATTGGACATTGCTACTGGGATTATCTTCTGTCCATTTGGGGTATGTTCTGACCACCAAAAATCTATTTTCTGAGAAAACAATAAATCGACCAATAACACCCTTGTTTTTGCTGGTAGGTAGATTTATTTTCCATTTAATAATCTTTTTTTAATTAATAAATTTCGATCGTACATTTTTTTGGGAAGTGTCTCATTAAAACTTGTCTGGTGAGCACACTTTCTGTGGAATCTGTCGAAAGTAAAAGCACCACTGAAGGTGGAGGAAGTCTTCTAGTTAATATGCATGTGACACCAGTATGGCACGTAATTAGTCTCAAAACCTACACACATAAAAACCCGAAGTGTGCACATGACACAAGACCTATTGTGATCTCATAATGGCCGGCTTAGCCGAAAGGTGAGCAGTTTGCATCTCTGTGTTTTAAATAAAATATCCAAAATACGCTAAATGAAAACTAAAACTAAAAATAAACTATACGTTTCACATCTACCTGAGAGACACCATGTTGCCAAGTTCTGCTGGCAGGCTGCGTAGTTTGTTGGAGGACAGATTCAGGTAGACCAGGTGAGGGAGCTTGGCGATTTCAGGAGGGAGTCGGCTGAGGTTGTTGTTGTTGATGTGCAGAGCGGTTAGGTGGGTGAGTGTCCATAGCGAATTGCTCAGGTTTCTCACCTGCCCTATACAAAAAAAAAGAAAGAAAGAAAAAAGGATGCTTTAAACTGTAACTTTACCCCTAGCTCTGAGTCTTACTCTATAATTCAATACATAATTCTGAAAAATGCTAAAAACTGGCTGAGAGGGAGGGCAGGGAGAGCCTGAGAAGTGGGGTGAGGTTGAGAAGAAGGGTGGGCAGGGGCTGAGAGGGATGGTGGAAAGAAGCTGAGAGGAATAGTGGAGCAGATAAGTGAAAGAATCGTTCAAATAGTTGTACAAGCATGAAATTTGATACATGTACTTTTTAAATCCCACTCTTTTCAAAAATACCACTGGCCATGCAAAAATCCAAGATGGCGGCCCCAAAAGCCAAGATGTCTGGCCGAAAAACAATTTGGTTTTTCCTTTATAACTTGAAATTTATTGGTTTTGAACATGTGTGAAAGTTGAATATAAAGTTGGGTATTGTGGATATTTTGGTACCAAGTGCATATCTGTATCTATTATGATTCTTGAGATACAGCATATAGGTACTTTTACAGACTCGAGAGAGCAAAAAATGGGTTTATGAGCCATAACTTTGAGAATACTGATTTTTTTTCTGATATATAAATGTATTAAAGTCGAATAAAATTTGGCTATTGTGGACATTTTGATACCAAAAGAATGTCTGTAGCTATTATAGTTATAGCTCTTGAGATGCAGTATGTACATACCTCTGAAGGTCTACATGTGATGACAAAAAATGAGTTTATCAGCCTTGAGTTGGAAAATACAGATTTCCTGCTTCACAAATGTATTGAAGCTGGATATAAATGTGGGTATTGTGGGCACTTTAGTTTGTATCTGTTATAGTTCTTGAGATATGACATGCTAAATAAACTTTGTTTGAGTCAGAGAATTTCATATACCTGTTCCTGTAACCGAAAACGCTACCCGACTCCTGTATTAAAAATGACGTTGAAGATGTCTGCAAGAAAACATATGTAAATTTACACAAGTGGGATCCAGTCTCATACTGTAAATTCTCAGTGTGAAAGAAGATCCTATGTACTGATGACACATATGAAACAGTTTTAGAACAGTTCAATCCCTCCAAAAATAAGACCACAAGAGTGTAGAATTACACCTCACATTTGCAACTGCACAGTGCTGTACAAGTGAGACCCAGTCTGTAGCACTTGCACCTGCCAGGACAGCCAGATTTACAGCCACATTTGGTGAGCTGTTGGCAACTCTTGGCTATTGGAGAGTTGGCTGTCCAGAAGACCTGCCATTCCTCACCAACCTTCTGCCATCCCCAGTCTGCAGGGTCCTCTGTCTCTGGCTGACACCGGGTCGCCTGGGCCCACACACAACCAGCCTGGTAGGCAGCACGCCTGGTGTGTTGGAGCAGAGCTGCTCTGGTCGGTGGGATTGATTCATAAGGCTTCTGCTTTCTGGCAAAAATGTCAAGCCTGGCCTCATCCACAGTTGCAGCGATGCTGGATCTGTCATACATCAGGAGGTATATGTGCACACCAAAAGTTCTTGTTTCATAGTTGCTAAGATATTATTACTTATATAAATGTATATAATGTAATGATAAAAAGACTCAAAATAAAATAGGTTATGAAAATAACATTTTCATATCACAAAATTCACTTAACCACAATGAATGGTAAAACATTTTTGCTTTCCTGAGTCTGTAGAAGTACTGGGGTGGTGTATCTCAAGAACCATAAGAGATACAGACATGCATTTGATACCAAATGCCCAACTTTATATTCAACTTTGATACATTTATGGGGCTTAAAATCAATGCATTTCAAGTTATAAAGGAAAAACCCAATTTTTGGGGCGACATCTTGGATTTTGTAGTCGCCATCTTGGATCTTTGTGTGGCCAGTGGTATTTTTGAAAAGAGTGGGATTTGAAGAGTACATGTACCAAATTCCATGCTTGTATCACTATTCGAACGATTCTTGCTATATTTGCAATTATCTGCTGCACTAGAAGGGCAGGGTGAGTCTGAGAGGCAGGGAGGTGAGAGGGAGGGGTGGGAGAGTCTGAAAGGAAGGGTGGGGAGAGCCTGAAAGCAAAGGTGGGAGAGGCTGAGAGAGAGAGCAGGGAGGACAGGGGGGGTGAGAAGGAGGGCAGGTATTGGCTGTAGAGGGCTGTGTGTAGATGTGTGAGGCAGACCTAGCTCAAACACCAGCAGCGTGTTACATCCCAGTGCATTTATATCAGTTACAGCTTATATAAAAAAAAATCAGATACCTGACTAATCTACCAAGTAGAAATTAACAGCAGTTACATGCAGAAGAACTAACCAGTAATCTCTAACTCGGCCCAGTGCGACTTCTTCCCACCGGCTGCCTCCTCTGCTGACATGATAGTGTATAGCCTGCGTGGATCTGGAGGCTCATATTTCTCCTTTGGCATACCTGTTAATCTGGATAACAGAAAGAGACATCAGACTTGTGCCATGTGCAAAAAAAAAAAATACGTAAAATTTCCCTTCATAGGCACGTGACCAGACATCTGACACGAACTAAAAATGTTTAGTATAAGATACACAGACCATATATCACACTGAAATTCCTTTCTTCGCATATCCCAGCATGCTAGAAAGCACAGGGTCAGCCACGAGCTAGCGCTCCTGAAGCAGAGAGGGTGAAGGGCCTTGCTCAAGGGCCCAGCAGTGGCAGCTTGAGCAAATGATCAATAACCCAGAGGCACTATTGCCCTTTTGAAAACGCTTATTCATAGCGAGTCTCTTCACATCTAGCCTTAGAGCACACAGGTCACAGAGTATCTGATAGTCTGTCTTGTAATTGCTGATTGACGAGAATGTGTCATACCGGACTTATCTCAGTACTTGCTGACTGGATGAAGAGAAAAGGCACCTTCCATACAACTGGGTTTAAACCTTCAAAGCATGGTTAAGCACCTGTGCGTTACATGCATAAATAAGCAAACTGCTTGGCTGGGTTACAATCAGATATTCAGATCAGAAAATCAGAGCAGTCAGTGGAATCGTGGAATGTATATTATACAGATCCAGAATGAGATTACGCACTTTTAATAATCAAATACTTCTCAGGTTGCAGTCTTGCAGTTTTTCTGGTCAGGATTCATATAATCGCACATTTATATGGGCACACATTAAAAGAATTAAACAAACCAGAAGAATATAGAAATTAAAACTAATAAAAAATAGAAATTAAAGAGTAAATGCACCGTGACTCTGTGGTTAGTACTGTTGCCTCACAGCAGGAAAGTTCGAAACCCAGCCAAGGGCATTTCTACATGGGTTTCCTCTGGGTTCTCCACTTTCCTCCTCCCGCCCAAAAAAGTGAACATAACAGGTCAACTGACTTCTCTAAAGTGAGTGTGAATGTTTGTTTGTGTCTGCGTTAGACCTGTAATAGAGTGCCGACCTGCTCGCCCCGCCTCTCACCCAAAGTCAGCTGGGATTGGCTCCAGCTTCTGTGCAACCCTGAAGGATAAGCACTACGGATTACGAACGACAACTTTTGCTAGGCATGGCAGCCTGGCTCACACTCAGTACAGCAACGTGCAATCATATCTCTTTCTGTATTTGCAATAGCTAAGCAGGTCGGGGTGGGTCTCTCCACACAAGATAGCAAGCTGTTGCTACACTCTAACTGTCCAACTGTCAACTGGCTGAGATGCAAGGTACTAAAAACAGCACTAAATGTATCAATCATTTCTAAACACAGCAAAAAAAATAAATAAATAAATAAATAAATAAATAAAAAAACAGGGCCTATTTTGGGAGCAAAGAAAGCTCAGAAAGCAGCCTGAGTAATGTGAGCTCATTTACTTTCCACACAACTCTTCTGCAGCTGTTGCACAGCAGAACAAAATAAATACACTTCAACCAGTCCAATCACAGCAAGTAAAATCTACGCTTAGCTGTAGGTCATGTGGAATATTTCTCCTACTCACTCGTATCAGCTGTACACATTGTAACCCGATCGGCATGATACTCTGATTAGGCAGTAATGCAGGCCAACAGCTGGAACCTGATCGCAGAAGTTACAACACGTCATGGAGCTTAAAAACAAGCCACATATAAAGAGCAAAATCTAATACATCTTTAAAATGTATTATAACATGTATATAAAACAAATAATACAGACAGATAAATAAAATAAATATAAATATAAAATAAAACAGAGGTTTTAGCCTCCCTTCATATCCCTTTAATTAATTTTAGGATCCAGTATAAAGTTTTATTGTTTGTTTTTAATTTCAGAAGTAGCCTGTTGGCCTTATACACTGCAGACATGCTTTGAATACAGACTGCTTCGAAACCTTTTAAGATCTATCACACAATTACTGCTGACTTTTTTCACGACTATTCCGACACGACTAATATATTCTGTCCTAGGTCACTAGATATTAGCCATTCTGCACTCCCATTTGGTTAATCTACTCCTGGGATATCAGCTCATACACAGTGACCACAACGTCAGCATGCGGAAAAAAAAATTCATGATAAGAATATATTTTTTTATTTTCATGAAGCAGACAGTTTTTTTTTTTACATGCCGGTAATGCTAGCTTCTGCTAGCTCCGCAAGCAAAGTGTTTTCGGTCTAGACGAATTTCACAAAAAGCAACAAAATAAGGAATTAAAGTATTTTATCATGAGAACGTATTTTTTCTTTTTAGGAAGTTGACATTTTCCCCCCACCAGCCGTGACTTTATTGGAGCTATACATACATATATACATACACACACACACACACATATACATATATATA
>JBCNYH010000025.1:27777996-27788783 GCA_039654325.1 Tandanus tandanus
AGGGAGAGAGAGAGAGAGAGAGAGAGGGAGGGAGAGAGAGAGAGAGAGAGAGAGAGAGAGAGAGAGGGAGGAAGAGAGAGAGAGAGAGAGAGAGAGAGAGAGAGAGAGAGAGAGAGAGAGAGTGAGTAAGAGAGAGAGCGAGAGAGAGAGAGAGAGAGAGAGAGAGAGAGAGAAATAGAAGGCCTTCTTTTGACCAGTCTGGAGGTTCATGGAATGCACCATTTTAAACCAGATTTTCTTTTGATGCAAAAATCATGGGATGTAAACTTTTGCACCGGAATGTTCATTAAGGCATCGAGTCATGTATTTGCATAACTGCTGTATCCTACTAGGGTTGCTAGGGTATCTCATCCGCGTCTGTGCGAAGGTGGGGTACACCCTGAACAGCTTGCCAGTCCATTGCAGGGCAACACACACACAACCATTCACATACACACTCACAACTAGGGGCAATTTGGAACAGCCAGTTAGCCTAATGTGCACATCTTTGGACTGTGGGAGGAAACTGGGGTACCCAGAGGAAACCCACACAAGCAGGGCAATGTAATTAATAGAAAAATATATCCTTATATTCCTAAGTTAAAATTTAGTGATATACTGTGTAGACTGTAGAATAAAAAAGCTTGATGAATAGGTGAAGTGGCATTCTTTATGTTTGACCTGCACAAACATTTACTAGAAAGAGAGACTCGGTGGCTCAATGGCCAGCACTGTTGGCTCACAGTGTGAAGGGTTTGGGTTATGGATCTCATGGATCTTCCTGTGTGAAGATTGCATGTTCTTCTAATGCTTGTGTGGGTTTCCTCTGGGTACTCTGGTTTCCTCCCACTATTCTACATTGATCATGGACGGGGATTGTTGTTTGTGTTTGTGTTAGCCCTACAATAGACTGGTGACCTGTTCAGGGTGTACCCCGCCTCTCACCCAAAGTCAGCTGGGCTCCAGTTTCCCCCACGACCCGGATGGCTAAGCGGAATAGATAATGGATGGATCTGAAAAGGAAGTGTAACTCTAAGGCTTTTAAGGTGTCATAGGTTAAGTGTTATTTATTGTTTTGGGCAGTTTGACAGTGATTTGATATATACACTATTAATCCTGCAAGGGAAATTAGGCTCTGCATTTAACCCATCCAAAATGAGCACACACACGTAAACAGTAAAAGTGCCCAAGAGAAGTTGGGGGTTAGGTGCCTTGCTCAAGGGCACTTCAGCCATGAAGGTGGAGGAAGGGAAAGATACTTATCAACAAGACCCCCCACCCCACCCCCACCATGCATTTTGTTATTTAAAACTACATGTAAGGTAACGTTTCACTATTCCTCTATACTGTTAATCCATAACCAAGTTTCAGAGAATTCTGCAGAACAAAGTGTAGTTTGTCCTTAGCTGAACCGACTGTGCTAGAGTCTCAGCACTGATTATTTCAGCCGGGCTTCAAGGTCCTCTCTAATCTGAGCTTGTCGGTGTGCTTAGGGATATAATAATAGCAAACAATTACACCTGTCCTATTCTGTATAACTTTTATGGCTTTAGGCTGTGCTTAGACATGTGCTATATACCAATCTCACAGAGTATTGAATCAGCAAAGCTGGTCTCCATTTGTGGCAGCTACACATTGGCCTTCAGTGTAAGAGGAGCAGTAACACATCTATCATTGATCTCAGCAGCCCAGGTCTGGCTTAGATACTAGCGAATGTCAGCTCCAGAGCTGCTGCTTACAACAATATCTGCTTTTCCTTCCTGAAAGTTTCCATTGGATGTCTGAAACTAGAATGAAATGAAGTTTTGTTTGCATATTACATAAATCACCTGTAATAAACTATAAGGTACATGTAAGAACTTTACAGCCAAACTATACTATAAATACTAAGGATTTTTGCAGTCTCCCAGATGCATCATACAAAAACATCTTATGTACAGTAAAATCAGATTACAGATGCAGTGCAAAGTCACTATCTGTGCTGTATCTGTATATGCAATTTAATCAGCTTATGTTCACAGATCTACTGACCCTTCCACATTTTGTGTAGGAGTGCCAGACTGTAACATTCAAGTACACTAATCTCTAAGGGGGGTGATCACACTAGAGGTGCGATAGAAAAGCAAGTGATGTGTATGGCAATTCAAGGCTGTTGCTTTTCATTCTCGAAACGTTCTCAAATTTGTCTTGCGACATTCACGGCATCACATTTTGGTTGCCTGGTTCATGAACCCATTGCAAAAAATTTCAAACATGCTTCGCAAATGCCGCAAAGCAAGGCTCTGACCCTTGAGTAGTCTCAAACTCTTTTCAAGCAGTCCGCACATGTCGTGAGAGGTCGCAGAGTTGTCGTTTTGCTTGCAAATTATTCATCTTTTGTTTGCAAGGAAAAGAGACAAGTTGGAGACTTCCATGCAGAAAGTTAGAGAAAAGTTAGAGGCTTGCTGGCATCTGCCATATTCTGTGTATTTTGTCATCATTTGTATTTTGTTTGCATTTTGTTCGTGCTAATAACACTCAAATGAAAAGCGAATGGTTTGAGAGCAAAAAGTGTACAAAACTCGACTGATTTATGACAGGGGATTTGCAAATCAGGTACAAATCTGTCGCAAATTGTCGCACAACTTTCTCGTGACTTTCTTGTGATATACGTATTTAAGCCGCAAAATATTTGCTTGCATGCGGAGTTGCAAAACATCTTGACGCGAATTTTTCAAATTTGAACATCAATTCGCGTCAGTCGCTTTTCTTTCGCACCTCTTGTGTGATCACCCCTAAGTCACCAGTCAAGAATGCACATATACAGATGTGTGCAGGTGTTTCGAACACTAACTGACACCACCTGGAAACCCCATCCCCTTCCTCCAGTCTCACATGCTCTCGATTGAACAAGTGGGGCACTCTTTCTTTCTATTAGGATAAAGTAGAGCAGGTTTTGAGTTTGTGATATAAAATCTGTCAGTGTATGTTCAACATGTGCTAACATCAGTGAACTTTATTATTATTATTTTTTTAATATTATGGATGCCACTGAAGAATTTCAGACGTTCACATCATCTTCGGTGTTTAGCAGAAGGAGAAAATGCGCTAAATTTTGTACCTAAAAAAAGATTTAAATGACCCAGCACTTATATAGCTTATGTAAATTTTATGAACATGTGACCTACTAATGATTAATGTGTGCAACAACAAACCCTACAACAGCTGTTTTTTTTTTGTTTTGTTTTTTTAAAAAGGTCACGGAATCAGTTTGTGTTAAAATTAAGACAGTTAAATGGAGATGGTATGCATGATTTTGGTGTGTGTGTGTGTTTCTATGTGTGTGACTGATCTCGTGTGAATTGTTTATTACAGATGTCCTCCAGCAATGTTAAAAGACATGTCCAGAAACCTTCTATCTGGATAGTAAGAACACAAAAATATTCCTCCTCCCAATAAAAAATCTGATTATATTGAATTAGCGGGAGATTTTGGTGCTTACCAAGGGGGAAGGTTATGAGATTGGTTGTGTGGGTCTGTCCGTTTGTCTGTGACAGTGATAACTCAAAAACTAATGGACAGATTTCCACAGAAATTTTACCAAATGTGGGTTTTAGGCCGCCGAAGAACTGATTAAATTCTGGGTGGGATCCGGATACAGATTCAGGAAGGTACTGAAAGATTTGTTTTAACATTGCGACACCTGAGCTCTCTGGCTGCATTTCTAATTAAGATACTGTGATGATCAGTAAAATGTTTTTACAGTTAGAAGCAGTGTGTAAAGCTCTGTGTGTGGGAGGTCAATCAGGAAGTGATAATGCCATAGAGTTTGTAGGTCACGTGACACACCTTCTGGACACCATGACAGAGGGACACGGAGTCTGATCCTGCTGAGGCGCTGATAATGGGTCTGTCCATTACGTGGGGCATTCCCAACGAAGCATGAAAATCACTGAAATGTTGGGCTCATTAAAATTCTTACATAATTATTTACATAAGCATTTTTAATTGGGAGGAGGCACCTATTTTTTTTAAAACCATGAATGTTTCTCTTTGATTTTTATCAAGCGCTCCTTGATGTAAATAATGCATTTTTTGACACGGGGGAATCTTGTTACCAGAATAAGATGCCTTTGAGACTTGAACAAAATTTACCATGTTGTGTTTTTTTCACATGTAACATGATATTAGGTCCAGTGGAATGCTTTATGTCGGACCTACACATGCGGCAAGTTTTTTCCCCTTCATGTCTGTCATTATATGGCACAATGCCTCAGTGCCTCCCTGATGGCCCTCTGTTGAAAATAATGCCCTTGTTCTTGGACCTGTCTGTCTTCAGCCTCAGGTTGTGTGCTGGCTAATGGCCAGGCACCGGGTGATGGTTGACGACTCACACGCAGGCAGCGATGTGAGCCTGCTAGCACTCAGGCTCTGTGAGCTCTCCCTGTTGTTATCTTTTGTACTGTTGCCTTACTGCCTGCTCCTGCTCTGTCATCCGCCTCAGCATCAAAGGAATGCTACAATTAGCCTCTTCAGGTTCCGGTTTATTACAGATGTAACAAACTGATTGTTACAAAGGTAAAACACCTGGAAAGCTTCTGCAAGGAACAAACTGTAATTTGAAGGGGAAGAGCTGGGGGGGTTTAGAGAGGAAGGGAAGCAGAAGTCTGTCCTTCAAGCCCTTTTCATAAGCAAGCACCCATCTGTCATTAGGTCAGGCTCTGTAGTCATTTGCCAGGCATGCTGGGGGGAAAACTGTTGCTGACAAACTGCTATAAGGAATTCATTTGTTTGGTGTACAAGGTGTACAGCCCTACAAACTTGAGGAGCCATGACTTTTTTAATGGTCATTCATATTCAGCCTAGTATTCGAAAAAATTAAAAGAAAAGAAAACCAGCATCGACACCTTAGTGAGTTTCCTTTATAAACAACAAGCTAGCCGGCGATCTGGGATGAGTGATGTATGGTACAGTTTCCTTCTGAAACAGCAGACAGTACAGTCGGTGTTACAGACTTAACAATTTAATACTGTATGTATGTTGACTCATACAGATATTTGTGTATACACCGTAACTCATTTCAAGCTGCAGCCGCCGATTCTAATCCAGTGCACTTTTTGTCAGATTCAGAGATTATCTTCTCACAATATGGTAGCTATTCATTCTGTGAGCACACACACACTCGGAGCAGTGGGCAGCCACATTGCAGCACCCAGGGAGCAGTCGGGGGTTAGGTGCCTTGCTCAAGGGCACTTCAGCCATGAAGGTGGAGGACGGGAAAGGTGCTGCTCACTCTGCCCTCACCGCCACACATTTTTCCTGCCAGTTCCGGAAAACCCACTTCTCTAACCATTAGGCAACAGCTGTTGCGAAAGTCCTGAAAAAGATGTGTGTTTGCACACAGCACTGACACTGTAGAGGAGAAACAAGGAATGTGGCTTGATGTGAGCCTCACAACACAAGTCTAACCAATCAGTAAAAAGGGGTGTTTTGTTCATGCACAGCACAAATGCACACTGTTCACTGATTGGCTGGAGGGGAGATGAGGTAGCATTGTTAGCATCCTTTCCTTGGCAATGCATGCCCAATTATTATTGTTATTTTTTTTTTCAGAAAAGCCCTTTTCCAGAATTGATGACTCCCCCTTTAAAAGTAAAGAAATGTTACTTTGATTGTTGTTCGTGATAATTTGAATGCTGAACTCTGGGCTGTGGAGACTGTGTCTGAATTTTAAAATGCATTTTTTGTTTATTTGTTCTTTGTTTATCCCAGCTGAATGTCAGACTTATATTCGAATGTCGCAGCATTAAATATAAAGAGAGTGTGGCTGTAACCAAAAGTCGTAGTGGTTAGTACATCCACCTCACAGCAAGAAGGTCCTGGGTTCGAGTGCCGGGGGTTGTTTCCGGGGTTGTGGAGTTTGCATGTTGTTCCCATACTTGCGTTTTGTTTTTTTGTTTTTTTCGATCGTGTACTTCGGTTTCCTCCCACAGTCCACAGCATGCAATTTGGAACTGGCTTTTCCAAATTGCCCTTAGGTGTGGATATGCATGTGAATGTCTGTGTATTTATTGGCCCTGTGATGGTCTGGTGAGCTGTTTAGGGTGTTCCCCACCTTCACCCAGAGTTGGCTGAGATAGGCTCCAGCCTCTCATCGATCCTGATAAGATTAAGCGGTTCAGCAAATAAGTGAGTGAGTGATATAATACAAAAAGTGTATAAATGGATTATTCATGTTCATTTTGAAGGGGAAATAGGCTTTTTCCACTTTTTTGACCCATAAGTGTTGTTGCAATGTTGAATAGTCATGTTAGTAGACGCCAGAGTGTTAAATAATGATGTACATATAAGTTTTCAGAGCAGAGTAGGCACAGAGATCGGAAGAGAACTTAAATGGGAGGAGGAAGCCAAACAGGCCGTCCAGAGCACACACTCAAAATTAGCATTTAGTGGGGTAGGGAAGCAACTTCCTGAAGATCTGTGACGTTTTTTAGATTAGGAATCATACTTTGGTGCTCCACTGGTGTCCAAAATGAAAAATAAATGTCTGAAAATGGGTAAAATGTCTGGTCTTTAATGAGTAAATTTGTCTTTATTTGTCACGGGAGCTTCTTGCCTGACTACTCGCCCACATGAACATTAAAACCTCTCACTCCCAACTTTATTCATGCATCCTGCTGAATCCCAGTGAAGCTGTGCTAATCTAAAGTCACCCAAGTAGCCTGTGAGTCTTTATGGCACAATTTATTTTAGGGAAAAAAAAAAATCTAGAATACATTATTTTTTTAATTCCAAATGATGTATTTGTGTTTAATTAAATGAAATATAAAGAGTTTATACCAAAGTGTCGAAGAAATTATTTTTCTATAACAGCACAATACAGGCATTATTACCAAGTACAAGGCAAAACTAAATGCCCCACCAAAATTTCAATGCTATTTTTCCTTTTATGTGTTTTTTTGTTTTGCTTTGTTTTAAGGTGTATAGAAATGCTTCTTATTCATCAGGGAGAAACTGAATGGGAGAAGGATTATAGTCAGCAGTATTTGGGTTCTGTGATTTGAAGCTAACTAAAATACTCCTACATGACCAAAAGTTATCTTTTTTTGGAGGGTGTGGGGTAAGGGAGGGTATAAAGTTCAAACTGCCCTTTTTCTGCTGACATATTAGATTAAGGATATATCATCCACATTCCACACTTTATTCTATGCTATTTCTGAACCTTATTTAAAGAATATGTTTATTTAATGTAAATTGGCTACACATACTCTATACAGTGCCATAATAAACAGATACTGAATATCTCAATGTCAGTACAGCTTGACAGCATTTGACAGACGCTTTTATCCAGAATGAGTTACATAAGTGTGTTGTAGTCTATACATCTTTATGCTAGTTCACTAGGTTAAGGGATAAGAGTGCTATTCACTCACTCATTTGCCAAACTGCCTAATCCTACTAGGGTCACAGAGAGGCTGGAACCTATCAGCTGACACCGGGCGAAGGCGGGGTACACCAACAGCTCGCCAGACCAGCGCAGGGCAACACCGCACAGCCATTAACACTCACTCTCACACCTAGAGTCAATTTGGAACAGCCAGTTAGCCTAAAGTGCATGTCTTTGTTCGGTGGGAGGAAACCGGAGTACTCGGAGGAAGCCCATGCAAGCAAGGGGAGATCATGCAAACTTTACACAGGAACACCCGAGTCCAGGACTCGAACCCAGGACCTTCTTACTGTGAAGTGGACGTGCTAACCACTACACCAGTAAGAGTGCCATCAGTTTGAAAATCCTGTTATGGAAGTAGAACAGAATGGAAAAACACAAGACAAGGATTAAAAAGGTAGGTCTTAAAGTATAGCTCTCACATAGCTGGTTGATACGTACGATCCGTGGCTGGGACTACCGAGGCCATTCCATGATCATTCAGGTGGATGTTGGAGGTGGTCTTATGCAAAAATATGGCTGGAGAAAATACGCAATTGCCAGAGAAACATGAGCATCTGCAACGCATATCTCACAGCCGTCATTTCCCGGCAGTAAATGCGAAGCATATGTCGAAGGCATGGTTCCATGTACATTTTTACTAATATTAAAATGTACGGTAACATCTGGAAGCCATGGATGCCTCACGGGCACCTCTATGGCTACTATGGATGCATGGATCTAGCACTTGACCCATGTTAACCTTTAACACAACCAAACTTTCTATAAATGAAAGCCACGCCCTCCTTGCTTACCATCATAGTGATTCCAGCTATGCTAGACTGAGTCTTTTGTCTTTATTTGAAGACAGCCACTAACACAGCTGTTTGGACAGCCAAGGGAAGTTCTTTTCACCACGTAGGTGACATGACCGAGAAAAGTCTTGACACCATTATTCTTCTGTCTTGAATCCCATTCACACTTGAACTTTCAAACAGGAATTTATTACCAATTAATTTCGACAAGGTTACGTGTAAACGCAAACCAGAGTTACAGTACCTGTGTGATGGGACACTGATAGAAATCCCAAATACCATTTGCAAGTGTGAATGACACACAGTCCAGTATTACTGATGGAGGTTTGCCAATGACCTCCCAGGTTCCAGGCGTGAAAACCGAGGAGTTTGAAGATAACAGCTGTGAGGGAAACAGGGGGCATTTTATCGCACTTGTCTGGCAGCTTTTACGCCTCTGGGTCCTGTTTAAAGAAGCAGTTAACTATTAACTAGTAGATGAGATTTGATTTAAAACAACAGAACTGCTGAGTCACTCCATGCCTGACAATTAGCTTAATGTGCATGTATTTGGACTGTGGGAGGAAACCAGAGTACCTGGAGGAAACCCACACAAGCACAGGGAGAACATGCAAACTCCACACTGAAACGCCCATGCCAAGCCTGGGACTCGAACCCAGGACCTTCTTGCAGTAAGGTGTACGTTAGGGTGGTCCCGAAAAAAAAAAATAATAATTTTGTTATGACCACCTTACTTTTTTTTTTACATTGCCTAAAAGAAGTTAATGTGCAAAATTTGGTTAAGATTGAACAATGTTTAGAGTTGACAAAGCCATTAAATTTTTCTCTCAAGACACAATATAAAATAGTGTGGCTTATTAACTGTTTCATGTTAATACAAACAATACAGTAATATAACTTCTTGTGTTCAAAGTAACAATAGCTATTACTTGTCTGTGATTTTCTAAACCCTTCTGTACTATGTTATAACTGTCAAGACCTTAACAAATCTCTATTCCATGGGCCAGCTTTAACCAAGTGTTTTAGCTCAGCGACAACAACCCTTTTTGTTGCATCTGGAAAGTCCTTGCGGTGATCTGACACCACTTGAAGGAGGCATTGTCTTTGTTCCTCATCCTTTGTCAGAACATGGATGTACTCCTGAATTAGAGCCACTCCTCTCTCAGCTGTGTCATTAAGCACTGCTTTCTTTTTTCCTGCAATGTAACCATCATTTGACTTCCACAGTGACGGTGGCAAAGACAGGAAATCTGTTGACAAATTCAGAGCTTTGAAGAACTGCATAGCTTTTACTGACACAGTCTTCTATCTCACTAGCTTCAATTCCTTCCATCTTCAAGCTGGCTTTCACAGCACGACTACTCTTTCCAGGCTTTTCAAGGTTCTTGAGCATTCTTTGCTTCCTCTCTTCAGCAACACAATCATCAAAGAATGCAAATGCCACAAAGATAAAAGAACACGCTGAGGACTTCTCTAGCAGAAGGAAGATTTCTCCCAGACAGTTCCTTGGAAGTGGGACCAATCAACCAAGCATAATTGTCCTTTCTGGTTTTGGGCTTTGCACCACCGGTACTACTTGTATTACTGTTGCTAGCCATCTAAAAATATAGGAAGAAAAACATTCACAACTTCATCAGCACATTACGGTCAGTTCTCATTGTTTAAAGACCCCTTAGTGCACGAAAGTTAACCTTCTATCAGTCTATAAACTCCTCCTGCCTCTTCTTTTTCATTGAAGTGGCATATTCCCTCTAGAACTGCGACTCTTTTGGGGTTTTGAGATCTTCTCTGCATTAGTCTACACTCTATCACACTAATTTTAATGGATTAACTTGACTTGCAACCTCGTGAGGCACCTCTATATATTGACCAATTTTTCTGATTACCTTCTTTTAGCCTATGTAAAAAAAATGGTAGGGTGGTTGGAATGTTTTGGGGAATTTTTTTTCCCCCCTACATTTCGGGACCACCCTAGTGGATGTGCTAACCACTATGCCACTGTGCCCCCCTACTATTGCAGTTTAAAGAAATGAATGTTATTTCATTTATTACATTCATTAATTGGATTCATTAACTTTATGGTCAATGACAAACAAACCAGTCGTGCTTCTGTGTGGCGGTCTTGGACTGCTTCTCTCTACATTGATGCGCTGCAGACGGTCATTTGGATTGTGTAATGATGTCTTCGAATTTTGAAAGCTCAAATTCTCACCATTCATTTTTAGTGGTAGGGATTAAAGCCCATTTAAAGAGCTTTCATTTCTCTTTTGGTGTCTTCGTCCATGTCAGTCCATGACACATTCAAGCTGTATCTCATGGTTAAAAGTCAGACAGCCATTTCACTCCCTGCCCTGGAGACATAATGTGACAAAGCCAGATTAAGGGGCACTCCAGGCTATGCTTGAAATGAAAAATTCCCCTTTTCCCACTTTAAGATGACAAAGGAGTGATGCTATTATCATTCATTAACAACATCATCCCGCTATCCCTTCCAGCATCTTGTCATAATTGTTTATTTATTTATTTATTTATTTGTGTGTGTGTGTGTGTGTGTGTGTGTGTGTGTGTGTGTGTGTGTGTGTGTGTGT
>JBCNYH010000025.1:27813108-27835757 GCA_039654325.1 Tandanus tandanus
TGTATATATGTTTTGTTTTGTTTTGGGGTAAAGTTTTTTTTTTTTTTTTTACAATTTTTGTCCTAAGGGTATGTAAACATTTGCACTCTGTGTGTGTGTGTGTGTGTGTGTGTGTGTGTGTGTGTGTGTGTGTGTGTGTGTTGGACATATCAAATATCTTCACTTGGAACGATTTTGCTGTAATATACAGTTACAAAGTTAAAATAGACAACACATTTTAAGCATGGCTCCAGTGGCAGCTGTATGGCTTTAAAGCTGGAACACTAAAATAATCTTCACCAGTTGCAGTTATAGGAGTATCATCAGCTTTACTAAATATGGATGGTGCTGAATTAAATAACGTGTATCGCATGCTTTAGCCATTTATGAAGTGCTGGATAAACATGTATAAACGTTTTGTGGTTGTATCTCTGTTATTTAAAAAGATCTTTGCGGGATGATATAATGAAATGTATTATGATAGTAGTATCTCATCAGTTGATCTGTTGATGAGTTGGCTTTAAGCTATGACCTTGGTGGCATGGTGGTGTAGTTGTTAGCATCTCTCCCTTACAGCAAGAAGGTCCTGGGTTCGATTCCAGGCTCAGGCAGGACAATTCTGTGTAGATTTTGCATGTTCTCCTCATGCTTGTGTGGGTTTCCGTCTGGAACTCTGGTTTCCTTCCACAGTCCAAATGCACATTAGGCTAATTGGCTGTTTCAAATTGCCCCTAGGTCTGAGTGTGAATGGAAATAGATTGGCGAGCTGCTTTGGATGTACCCCACATTCACCCAGAGTCAGGTGAGAAAGGTTCCAGTGTCGCCGTGAGCCTGGTAGGGTAAAGAGGTTTGGAAAATAAATGAATGAAGGGTTTGACTTTTTGGAAATGGGTGGAATAGATGATTAAACAATGATCTTGTTTCTGGCAGAAAACCAAAACCGATCACAATGCCATAATGAAAAACATATAAATTCTTTACATATCAAATGTAGAGGATCGACAAGAATTTGATCTGCTAAGTCATGCGAGTACATTACAGTACTACCTGCTTTACCACAAACTGATACAAAGCACTGACAGTAGTGATGTCTTCCAAATTTGCTAAACAGTCTTCCAGCTAGGTTGTTTTAGCATGGTGCAGCGCCATGCCTTTTACGTGAGCGCCATGCCTTTTTTCCATGCACCATGCCTTTTTACTGCCGCAATGTTATTTACATGCTATTTTTGTGCAAGCGCTTGCCGTTATTTTCCCTGCCTTCATGACCACGGCAACTAGATTGAACGTTTAATCAGCAGGAATTTTTTTTTTTCTTAACCAAACATCCATGTGCAGCGCGCATCAGCTCGCTTCTAAATGCTCTTCCCTGCATCCATGACCCCCGCTTGACCCCGGAAACTACATCTGCCCCCTCGGAACCTTTGTCAGCAGGAACTTTTTTTTTTTCTTAACCGAACGTCCAGCGTGCACCAGCTCGACTAATGACAGTAATGTGTAAGCTTCTATGAAAGTATTTAATTTTAATTACAGAATTTGACACTAATCTGACGTAACTATATATTATAATAGTTTATATTTATTTAATGACAACATTTAACTGAGAATCATGGTGTAAAGGATAGTACAGATAAATTGATCAGTGTAATTTATAAGCAATAATTATTAATCCATTCACACAAAAAAGTTGCGTACATTAAGACAGTTAAGCAATTATGTTTGATTAACAGCACAGAATCCTAGCTCGAACACTGCTAAATAAGCATAAATAAACATATTCACCCAGCAAACTTGACTACAATGAGTTATTTATAATCCATCCATGGTACAAGTACTTATAAAGTGTTACTTCAGAAACAATAGCCACATTAATACAGCATACAGTTGTTGTGTAGTTGGCAATAATGTCATAGCTAATACTATAGTAATTTAATCAACTGTGCTGTGGGGTAGATAAAATAGATCAATTTTAGCAGCTGGATAAATAATGATGCAATTGAACTTTAGGAAAACAGAAGACGCCTTTAGGCCATCTGTGAAGTGCACCGCATTCCATTTACCCCAGAACTCAGAGTTGGGAATGATGCCATGGCCGTGTTGGCTACATTCTAGTACTACAAGTTGGAAAACTGAAATGGACACCTTTGTTGAAAAACATTTGTTGTGCTTGCTCTTTTGGAATACAGGCATCTACAGACCAAATGTGAGGTCCAGCCATCTTGGATTTTTAGGGCAGGATTGGTGATCTTTAGAGATGATTCTGGTTGAAATTTCTAACTGGGAGCTCAGGAATTCTGACCTCCAAGTACACATGACATGAACCACAAAGTATCTGTATACTCCCTCACTTATTTGCTGAACTGCTTTATCCTACTATTGTTGCAGGGAGGCTGGTGCCTATTTCAGCTAACACTGGGCAAAGGCATGGTACACCCTGAATATCTTGCCAGATCACTGCAGGGCAAACACACACACACACACACACAACCATTCACATCCACACTCACACCTAGGGGCAATTTGTAACGGCCAATTAGCCTAAAGTGCATTTCTTTTGACAGTGGGAAGAAACCGGAGTACCCAGAGAAAATTCATGCAAGCACGCGGAGAACATGTAAACTCCACACAGAATTTCAAACACCAAATATATGAAAATCTTTATATGTTCCAGTACATTCCAACAAGCACTACATTTAGTGAAAGCTTTATATGGTTTAGCAAAGTTTCAAAGGCACATGATTCACTATATCATATATTGAACAGCCAGCATACTTTATGAAATGTTGTTATATTGTTTAGTGGAAGGCCAGTATGGTGTAGCAGAAGCCCACTTAGTCTGTATGTCATAAGATCAGGAGCCACTCATTCTTCTCTATCCTATCTCCAAAATGGACTAATGGAATAATCAGGCCCATGTAGCACTGTGTACATGTAGTTACATATAATGGGCTGTAATGGGGTAAATTACAGCACCATTCATGCCAGTTAGATTGTACTAACTCTTCCTGGCTCTGTCTTTCATTGCATTATTATTCATGGATTATATGCTACAAATTAGTCAGCCAGCTGCTTTCCGCATGGTCACATGCCTAGCATGCTGTCAATACACAAGTGACTGCTGGTATGAACCTAAAGATTGATCTTCAAACCTCAAACGTGGGATGATTGGGAAGGTATATGATCAATTTAAAGTCAAGGTTGTTACGTTGTTTAACCATTTTTACAGTGCTCCGCGTTTCAGCACGTGGTATTCCAGTGGGCAGACGTGTGGTTTAGGATTCCAAGGCCAAGATTTCAACTGATAGCAGCTAAGTTTCAACAGGATTCAGCTGATTTATTGGTATCTCACATTCCACTGCCTCCTAGAAAGAGATTAAAGAGACAAACTTGACACAGGTAGCATTTTTTAATACACTAAGTACTTCCATTTCAGCCATAACTTTCAGGAGATGGCCACGCTCATTTATTCCAGCACAACTCAAACAGACTCCACCTGAGGATTACTTCTGTTTCATGCACTTATGACTGAGAGACATGAATTACAAGACTGTACATTCTGAAGTGTTTTCAGTAATTGCATACCACATGTGTGTAGATGTCATACTACACACAGACGTGCGCTAGCAAGCATGTTTGGCTTGTTAATACCATTCATTTGCTGATAGCGGAGTCTCAGCTATACAGCTTTTTATACAACAGAGTTGATAGAGCATTTATTCCACTCTGATATCAAACATATAATCGACATGACTTGAATGTAATGCTAAATATAGAGATTCCGAAAGGACGAAATACTTGAAATTTCATTTATGATTGTAGGAAAAAGTCACGAAAAATGTTAAAAGCTTAAAATTAAAAAAAAACAAGGAGGCATATTAATGTATTACACTTGACCCTTGATTCTACGGACCCCGGTTTAACAGATATCGGAAGCTGTGGACAAAGTCTGGAGTAGCCAATTTGTCCGGGAGAGCTAGGGCAGACGCGAGTTAGTTGGAAAGGGCAGACGTTAGTTGGCACGTGTTAGTGCGTCAGTTTGTTTACCGCAGTCAGCAGTACACCAACACTTTCCCTTGTTATTTTACACTTTTTTTGTGGTGGATTTACATTGGATTTACATTTACATTGGATGATGTGGTTGTATATACATACATAGCATTTCCCCCCTATTTTTCCATCATTAAGTAGTTGTTATTACCCACTTCCAAACCATTATCAAAAGCTACGGACAATCGGCAAAACCGGACCGGTGCTTCGCACTTTTTGTCCGCTAAATCGAGGGTCGAGTGTATTTTCTTCTAATACACTGTAATAATTTTTACATTGGCCTTAGCTAGATTGAAAGAAAACAATTTAGGCTTCTTTTGCTGAAATTATTAATGCCACCCTTTGTATTTTAAATGAAAGTGAGTCAAAGGAAATGTTTAAAATCATGATAACACTTCAGCTTCGAAAATGAAAATACTCTAGTCAATGTAAAATTTTTTGAAAAGAATAGAATAGAATACATTCATTGATTTGTTGAACACTTCAATCCAACTAGAGTCGCGGAGAGACTGGACCCTATCCTAGCCAAACCTGGCCGAAGGCGGGGTGCACCGTGGACAGCTTGCTAGTCCATCGCCGGGCCCACACACACACACACACACACACACACACAAAACCATTCACATTCACACTCATACCTAGGGTCAATTTGGAACAGCCAGTTAGCCTTAAGTGCATGTCTTTGGACTGTGGGAGGAAATCGGAGTATCCAGAGGAACCCATGCAAGCACAGAAGTACAGAAACACTCTCACTGAGCCCTGGATTCAAACCCAGTCCCTTCTTGCTGTGAAGCAGACATGGTAACCATTACGCCACTATGCCACTCAGAATAGAATACAATAGAATAGAAATCTCGATTGTCCATTTATATGGCTTCATATACATGCATATACTTAAAGACATAAACAAATACACTTAGAGGCTGCTTGTATAAAGGGTTAAAATGAAAAAGATAGAAAGTAATAAGAAGGCAGTAAATAAGTGCACCTATAATAAGGTTGAGGTGAAAGTGCAGATATACAGTATATATTATGTTATGGTGGGTCGTGTGTTAGACCAACTGTTCGCTTAAGGCAGCTCTCAGCATTCATACTTGCATTGTGTTTCTGAGAGTCCGCTTGCTCTGCCCACATCAGGAACTTAACAGGACCTCCACTCGCTAAGTGTTTTGAATAATTTATCATGTCTTTCTTGTTCCCACATGAATCTAGTAGCTGACAGTCTCCACTTACAGTTTACCAAAGTAGAGATCAAGATGCATATGTAAAGGAAGATAAAGAAGTCTATGTTTCTGTTTTTTAAAATTAAGATTCAGTGCATAAATAATTCACTGGCACACACATGCACAACGTCGAGCTACTTTCTGTTGTTAGCACAACCCATGTGTCCGCATAATGGCTCTGAGTTTAGTCTGATTTATCAAGCACCACAACTTTAAACTTACAGTGTATAGATAAGAGTCATTCTCTGATTTTAATCACTAAAGTTCTGATGCAATTGGACAGACTGTATGTATTGGGGCGGCACGGTGGCGTAGTGGTTAGCTCGTCCGCCTCACAGCATGGAGGTCCTGTGTTCGAGCACCGGCCTTGGGCATTTCTGTGTAGAGTTTGCATGTTCTCCCCATACTTGTGTCGGTTTCTCTGGGTACTCCAGTTTCCTCCCATAATACAAAGTCATGCACATTAGGCTAATTGGCTGTTCCAAATTGCCCCTAGTGAGTGTGGGGGTGAATGGTTGTATGTGTGTGTATTTGCCCTGCAATGGTCTGGCAAGCTATTCATGGTGTGCCCTGCCTTTGCCCAGTGTTAGCTTAGATAGGCGCCAGCCTCGCCGCAACCCTAGTAGGATAAAGCTGTTCAGCAAATGAGTGAGGGAGGGAGGTATCTTTCTTATTCTTGTGTACATGCTTTTTTCTGATTCTCCATCTTGCTTTCTGCTTCTTCATTGACTTGTCTGACACAATTTGGAATCTGAGTGACTCTAGATGGTGGTGTTGGAGGGTAGCAATGTCTGTCATTTAAAGGCATGATATTAATTCCTACTTCTATATTTGACAGGTAGCCTATAGTTAGTTCAGTGGTCTGGTGGTCTTCCAAGGCATTTACAAGGGAATCTCCCGAGTTAATGTCAAGTTCATGACAAAAATATGTCACCAAAAAATGTTGCTGTGAGCTCATCTTCCCATAATTTTTGGAAGGCATTACATATGTGTTATCAGAAATGTATTAGAAGCATGCCAACATGCTTTTTTTTTTAACTGCAACCATCTTGCTTGTTCCATGTCAATTGATTGGATGGGAAGAAAAATGCCTCTGTGGAATTGGGGTTTGGGCCAGAAGCATTTGTCTTAATTCCTGGTCAATTAGTATGCTAGGCTCTTGAAGAGATACTGTGTTTCCTTCTCAGCAAGAAAACAGAATGCATTTACTTATTTGGCAGATATTTTATCTACAGCAACTTGCAGTGAGGCAGGATACAAGCCAGACATAGAGCTGTTAAAGTAATACAAGTGCTGCCAAGCTCAGTCTTCACCAATTGACTAGAAACAAGCACAAGAGAGTTGTAAGAAAAGATGAGACTTGAAGTAAAAGCTAATACTCAGGAGTGAAAACAAACTGGGTACAAAAGAAATAAAAATTATCTTACATGTCACAGTAAACACTTTCAGTAGAATGGAAAGTAATCATATCAACTTATAACAGCATACTGTAGAAGAGCTCCCTCCTAGAACAAGAGGGTTTTGAGTGTTTAAGTTGTTTTGGGGTTTTACTAACACTATGTTCACACTTCAAGTGGCCTGAATCCGAATTTTTTCATGATCTGATTTTTTTCGAGTGGCCATTCACATTATTTTCGAGATTTGACCTATAACAGACTGCAGTGTGAACAGTTTGAGGCCCACGTGTGGCCCTCATGCGCAATAGAAACACATGAGTCTGACGTAGCACGGTGTTTACGGAAGTGAAAATACACAGAAGTCGATGGCAAACATGGAGTTGAGAGATGTCAGTGTTGACAGTTTTATTTTAAAGTTATTGTGCAGTGGAGGCAAATTCTTATAAGGTCTGAAACGTCATTCTCTCTCCACTGAGTGGTGCCATCGCTGCTGTCCTCCATGTTTGTCCTTTTTGTCTTCAGGGGCTCCCGGCGTCGCATAATTATGATGAATGTCGACGAAGAGTGACGTCAAGGTTGCATTGAATTCCTATACAGGTCGCATTACTGTTCAGGCTGAGGTTGCATTTCAAAAAATCCGATCTGTATCCGATTTAGTACCACATATGTAAGTGGCCCAGATCCGATTTGAAAAGATCGGATTTGATGTGTTTTTTGGTGTTCACACTGGCATGAAAAAATCAGATATGGGTCACATAAGGGGGAAAAAAATCAGATTCAGGCCACTTGGGCTTGCAGTGTGAACGTAGCCTAAGAGGTTATAGGGTCGTGCAAGTGTAAGCTAGGGTTCCCAAAGCTTTCCATGTCCAGAGACTCCCTCCTAGAACAAGAGGGTTTGGAGTGTTTAAAGACTGACATTGCTTATAGCCTACATATTTCTAGTGTTTTTACAATTGGAAATAAATTCACTTGATCACTCAACTGAAGGTATCACTCAATAGTCCACTAACTATTAGGTCTTAATGTGGATTTCTATTTCCACTATTGTAAATAAATTAAAGTATTACCGACCTCCTAGCTATGCTTAATGGATCCTGATGGTCCCATGACCCCACTTTTAGAGCCAGTGTCCATACCACTTACCTGTCAGCGTTGTGGATGAAGCTGGAGCCAATCACAGCGGATTTCGGACAAGAAAAAGAGTACATCCTGAACAGGTCTCTTATAGGGCTGATCTATTCACAAATACAGAAGCACAGGGAGAACATGCAGGCTCCAAACAGAAAGGCTAAATTATTACATCATCAACCAGCAGCCATTCATAACCTGCATATGTACAGGCGCTGAAGACCCCATGTAAGTAGGTGAAATGACAGATTGCAAACACTCCATCAACTTAATAAATTATATCCAGGAAAATAGGTTAGAACATTTCATACCCTAAAAGGTTTTAGGAATCAATCAAGCTTTCAACACCCCTTTAGTGTCTCTTGCACTAAACTAAATTTTTTGCTCCTTATCTTTTGTATGTTTTATGAATATTTATCTTTCATTTTGAGAAAGGGAAATTGTATACCTTAAAACAGTGATTCACTGCAGAACTGGACATTTTGAAGTAAAACTTTATTAAACGAGCACTCAAAGTGCACAAAGCTCTGCAAAGCCCAGCCATCGCCCATATGAAGCAAAATTTTGAAGAAAAAAAATTTCCTGGATCCAGATTTTTATCCAGATCTGAATAGAATTTGATCCAGAATAAAGTCTTTCATGTTCAAAACTGCCCTGCGATGGCCTGGCGAGATGTCCAGGGTGTACTCTGCCCTCGCCCAGAGTCGGCTGAGATGGGCACCAGTCTCCTCGCCTAAACCTAATTAGGATGAACTAGGTCAGAAAATGAATGAATGAGTTCAAAAAATGAATGGATGAATGAATGAATGTTCAAAACCCCACCTCTGGTAGAAACTTCATAAAAATCTGCACATAACTTTTCGCATAATCCAGCTAATAAACAAACACACAAACCAAGGATGAAATATAACCTCCTTGGTTGAGGTAATAAAATATAAGCACAAAACAATCAGAAGGCTGAAGCTACCACTCCAGTGAAAAATGCTACAGTTTAACATCTTTTTTTTTTCCTGAGAGTGAAATGTCCGTCAGCTTTCTGAAGCTTCTTAAAATAACCACTTGCTTTGCAAGAAATTTGCATATAATCATGCTAGGCTGGCATGTGGAGATGTAGATTATGGAGAATCCAATTAAAGTGCAAGCAGTGAATATATTTGAATGTGTTAAACTCCAGAACCATACAGAATAAGTCGACTGGTATCTCCAACTGTGTGCTGTGATAAAAACATGGTGCCACGCATTCATATATTTAGGTCATGCATTACTATGTTGACACATTTAAGAACTGTTGAAGTTGTGATAATGAAAATTCGTTCTTCTCATTTGTTGTGGACAAAAGGTTACACGTGTCGGGTAAAAGAGTTTTGACATGCTGATGTCACGTCTGCCCTGATTCTGTCATCTCAGCTGTCCTCGCTTGCCCTCAGCCTGGTCACAGCTTCCTGTCATTTTTAACTCACCTTATATTTAGAGTAGTTCATTCCGAGAATGTTTTGACCTGGCAAAATTTCATGTATTTTTAAAGCAATTTTTGCCATGGTTCCATGTGGCATGTGTACGTCACTCTGGATTGTCTATTTATCTATATTCACATTCTGCAGAATGAAGCATTGGGTGGATTGGGGCACTATCAAGGCTTCTGCTGTAATGTAATATTTTTTAACTTGAGTGGGTTGCAAGGCCTCTGCTAAACTTATTCACTAATACAGGCATCCATTCACACTCACATTCACACCTATGGGCAATTTAGAGTAGCTGGTATTATACAGGGAGAACAATGTGGATGAAAGTATATTCTCTTTTTGTCAAGTATGCTTTAATAAAATCCAGAAGAAATCCTTCTGTAAGCATTAGAAATCAGCTTTGAAAACATGTGATCCTCTGGTAGCGATGCATGATCACATATTCAAGTTGGGTGCTTTGGTTTTTGGATTATCTATGCTTTATTTATTATATACACATTCACTTTCAGATTGTTTATTTGAATAGTTAGGTCATGGTTTGTTTTCTCGTAATTCAGAGTCAACGCTGTAACAGGGTGTCGGTTTGGAATTGGCGGGATAGGTGTGCCATTTATTAGTTGTTTGATTTTGTGGGATGCTATTGAATGTGTGCAGAGTTTTATCACTGTTATGGAACTTGTTCCCAGTTGTGAAGTTGTTGAGCACATGATAACTAATTAGTGACTAAGGCACTGTGGGAGGTGTTTATTTGTTTTTCTATTTTTTTTTACATTTCAAACTCCCTTACATCAAGCGAGGGTGAGTCATTTAGGAACTGCTTGCCCTCATGCATATATATTTATATATATATAACTCACGCTTAACATATTTTAAGAGGCTGAAAATCAAAATACACTGAACAGATAATTGTTATATTTAAGTTTAATATTATCAATATTTATTCATTCATTCATTCATTCATTTTCTGAAATGCTTAATCCTAATTAGGGTCGCTGGGAGGCTGGCACCCATCTCAGCCGACTCTGGGCGAGGGCAGAGTACGCCCTGGACAGCTCGCCAGGCCATCGCAGGGCCAACACTCACACAACCATTCACACTCACACTCACACCTAGGGGTGATTTGGAACAGCCAATTAGCCTACTGTGCATGTTTTTGGACTGTGGGAGGAAACCAGAGTACACGGAGGAAATCCACACAAGCATGAGGACAACATGCAAACTCCACACAGAAACGCCCCGAGCTAACCATTACGCCACTGTGCCGCCTATTATCAATATTATTGTACATTATTATTATTAATTAAACTATTAATATTATTTGATATAATCATTAATATGGTGTAAAAGTTCAACATATATGATTAAACTCATAATTTAGATATGAAGTAATATTTAGGAATTATTCATTATTTGTTATGAATATTTTCGATTTTGTATTTTCTATAATTTATAAATTTTTTTTTTTAGTTAATATTTTTATTTATTGTTAACATTCGCCTAATTCAAAATGTTTTTTTAATGTGAACACTTTTAGAACTTTAATAATATACAGTACAGTGAATTGTTTTGCCTAAAATACTCTAGATTAAAATTGATATAGCTAGCAATTCACAATTATTACGACTGTAAAATATACTGCAATGCTAATGATACATTTGGATTTTCACCTTTGTGTCCCCGGGAAGATGTCACTTTCTCTCTAGAAATTGATTTAGCAAAATGTGCTCCCTGCAGCCAAACTGGAACATGGTCTGAATATATATTACAGAGCAGCCTATGCCCATGCTGTCCTCTCTTAACCTAAACATGTCACTGAGACAGAAAACAGATAAAGCAAGCGCTCTGTATTTATCCAGTGCAGTACATATATTTAAGTGAAGCCTAGTTATATTCTTATGTACTAATATGGAAAAAGCCTCAGAAGTTACTGTACGTTTTGCAGATCTCTACACACCTCAATGTCTATCTTACTATTTAGATATTCATAAATGAATGGTGTTTCTTATATACTTTAAGATTATCCAATTATAACAGTACTAATAACTAATAGAAGATGTATATATTGTATGGAAAGTTCGGCTCCATTGCCACATGCTGGGAATGTAAATGGCTAAGTTCATTTTAATTGTAAATTATTACATTTTACATTTTTTAAATTATAATTACCTCAATTATTGCCATGTTTACAGTCAATACTATTTAGTGTACCAACATTGACAGTGATTTTATTGTCACTTTTTCTTCTTTTCTTGTCACCTTCTTAGCTAATCAGACAGTAGCTTTGCTGTTATGTAGTAGGTTGACAGGAGGATTGGTGACTGGGGAAATAATGTTTTCCTAACCACCCTTATACAGGCTAGCAGTTGGCAAAAAAAGGGCATTAATTACCTTTAATTACTTTATCAATAGCTTGCCAAGAGTAGCTTGATCCGAGTGGAATCCGTTTGGAGCTCACTCTGAAATAGAATCCTGTTGAAACACCCTTCATTTATACACTGATATAGGGAGTGTGGTGACAGCTTTTCACTAAAACATTTGCTGCGAGATGAAATGTACATGGCATGCTAGTGACAAATGCTAGCGTGTGTTTTTTTTTTCTTCCCTGACTGTAAGTCTAATTTTGTCACTCAAGCTCTGGCGCCACAGGAAGGTCAGAGTTGACAACTAAATGCAGACCACCAGCCGGAGCAGTTATGTTTAGCACCTTGCTTTTTTTTTATTTTTTTTTATAGCTCCTCTCAAATGTATGAAAGCTATGCCTGAAAATAAATGATAAATACTTTGACTCAGCATAAATTTTGTCTGTAATAGGAAACTTTTTTTCTGGTTTATGGAATAGTTGGTCAGATGATATATTATACACGTACATATATAATGATTTGTAGAGATGTTACCAAGAAATTATCCAAGTACAATATGTAGTAATGATGAAGGGATGAACAGTTCGAAATCATTTCTTAGTTTGAATTTGAGTATTTTTTTTAGACATGCACAGTGATTGAAAAGTCTTTCATTATACTCAAATTAAATATGCGAACATGCTACTTAAGAAATGTATTTCCCTGATGATTTCCAAATTACACCTTATTTAATTTGAGGTTGGAGTTCATGACTCATTCAGTCATGCTTCAGTTCATAATTGTATCAGGTTTTATGTATCACCAAAAAATGCACACAGATTTTGTTGTTGACGTGCCTCACAAAACTCCATTAGCTTTTACTTACAGTGTGTATTGCACATGCAAAGAACAGCCGGACAGCTCACTAAGTGCCAACTCTGTCATAACAGAAACAAGTTATTAAATATTTATTCACTTTACAGACTTCTCAGTCATGTAAGCTGCCAAGCAACAAAAAAATCAATGTCAGGAAACAAGCATGCCAAGTGTCCAAAGCAATGGATACGGTGGAAAAGGCAGCAGCACACTGGTGCAACATTACCCTCAATGATTGTTGTTTATATAAAAGCTTAGGAAATTACAAGGGTTTTCGGAGTCATGGTAGCATTTACTTTTTTCATTTTAGTGGATGGTAAGATACACTGCCCAACAAAAAAAAACCTGTGCACTCTAATATGTTGTTTGACCACCTTTAGCCTGGATTACAGCACGTTATTGCTAGAGCATTGATTCAACAAACTTAAGCAAAATCACAGCATTTATTTCCAGCCAGAGTTGGGTTCATTTTTCACCGACATCTTGAATTGATGAAGGGAAAAATTGAGCCACTCCTTAAAGTCTTCTCCAGCACATCCCAATTACTTTTAATAGGGTTATCCTGGGCATTCAATACAATCAGGTCGTCAGCTGACTTCATTTTATTGCCACATAATGTTGCTGAGCCTCAACCTGACCAACTGAAGCACCAACGCCATGGTGATTATACACTGATAATATATATTCCAGCCAATTTCAGCGACTCCAGTTCCCACAGTTCATATACATTATTATCTGATTGGGAATGGTTCTTCTCTGTGTTCTTCTTGCTGTAGTTTGTCCAGAGAGTACCTACCTCTTGTGCAAAGTCAGCCTGCAGCCCTGACGGAAAAGTGGTAAAGAAAATCGATAGATGGCTGGATGGATGAATAGAAAGATGGATGGATATAATCAGCTATGTTGTATTGATAAGTAAACCAATTAATAAATATTAGGAGGTTATGATCAAACCCAAATATCACCTGCCTTTGCTACACCTCTGGCCTGGAGGGTGTTATCAGTGCTAACATGAATGTGAAGTCAGTTTATTATCCTGCAGTTCTTTTTATATACTTGTGATGAAAAACAAACTAGTGTCTGTCAGGAGCCTTAAGAGCCAGCCACTTTCTGTCACATTACCAAATGCCATTTTGAGCTTTATTAGCAATGCTGAATTCCCTACGGTAATGCATTCTTGAGTTCTGTTTGGACTCTGTTTGGGTCGTGTGGCACATATGGTGTCTCTGTTTCAATTGAGATTCATTACTCTGTCCCACACAGCCCGAATTAAATCAAGAGACTCGATTTTACCTGGCTTGAGTTCTTGGTATTACCTGCCTTTCAGTGTTCTGCATTCAAGCTGGTCTAAAACATAAGCAGACAAATGCTCACTTGATATGTTGAAGCGAGAATATTCATCAATGCAAAAGCAAAATATTCAAATGACTTCCCGGGATGGCTGTCATTAATATGATGTTTGAAAATGAAACCGAAATTATGTATACTCTGTAAGGTTCTGCAGCTCTCATATCTTAATTATGATGGAAATATCAATTGAAAATGGATTGTTTTTTTTTTTTTGCTGTCTCTCTCTTTTTAAGATTTATGTCTCATAGTCTGGGGTGTATGAAGCATTGAAATGCTGTCAGTCTGAAAATCGACTGCAGTAAATCGAGTTTTACAAGTTTGGTACTACTTGCACGAAGAACAAATGCAATTACAAGACAAAAATTGCATCACACCATCACCTGCTTTTTTCCTGGGATTAACAGTGTGTGTTCTGAACATAAATTGTCTTGTTAATTTGGTCACAATCCATATTTTTTCCTCATAATTGATTTCTTTTTGCCATAGTAAAGCCATTATTGTTTCGCGGATGCACAGATGTTAATATTCACGCCGATGTTAATATTTAAAAAAAAAAAAATTTGGAGAAAATTTCTTTTTTTATTCCTTCCAGTCTTAACATGCTGAGCGCACAATGAATTTTAAAACCGGAACTCTTTTTTTGGTCCTTTCGTCACTCTCTCACGGCAGCTATTGTAACTACATCATGTACATCTGCACATGCGTACTTGCCTGTCAGAAGTGTTGCCTTGGACACTCAGCCACTGTTTTGAATCTAGTGATCTACACCGTGCGTGCATGTAAAAAACATCTGGCAGTCGAGACTATTGGAAGTGATACTATTGGAAGTGATACTATCAACATGTGTGACAGAACTGGTCAATACAGCGTTTTTTTTTTGTTTGTTGTTTTGTTTTGTTTTTTAATTTAATGGAAATAGAGAGTTCAGATTTTATTCTTATCCTGAGCTGATGGCAGCAGCATCAAAAGCTACCTGGGGGTCCAGTCACTTTTAATATCACCATCAGAGGCAAGGTGAAAGGGGAGGTCTATGAAAGTATTTTTAGGGCAACCCCCTTTTTTGAATGTTATGTTAAACGTTGTGACAGTATTTATCATTTTTCTAGTCTGTTTAAAGCAGGGGTTTCAACAGAATATACATAGTATGAAAAGTAATACATGTACATCACCAGCTCAGAACAGACTACTGCATTAAAATTATTAAATGTTTAAATCACAGCATTCGTTCAGGCTTCTTTAAGAATACAAGAAAGGGGGGAAATATATATTTTTATTCTAACCTTTCTTGTATTCTTGTTCTGTTGTGTTGATAAAGAAAATAAAATACCTGTTCTTAAAATGATTTTTTTTCCCTGTCTTGGGTTTACAAAATAGAAATCCACCAAACAAGGAATAAAAAAGAATGGCCTAACTACCAACTAATCTTGGGTGATATGGATATGGAAAAAATCTTATCTCGACTTTTTTAAGAACAGTCGATCTTGATTTGTATCACAATATACATCATATCACTGTTTCTGTCAAGCCTAAAGGTCCTGTGGAACTCCTAAGTAAATATGAGGATATCATAAGGTTAAATTTGGTTCAAATTAGGGCTTATTGATATTGATCACAATATAAAATTTTGTATCTCAGCCAGTTTGATGAGTGTCATGATAATGCCTGATGCTACGGCTGGGTGATATGACCTAATAAAACTAGGGGAGCTCCTAAATGGAGCCCTATAGGCATGAAATGAGACTTGGATGGTTGTCCTACTTCAATTTCAGTTTCAGTTTATTTATAAAAGGACAATACACAATAATTAACATCACTGTAAATGTGCCAGTATTAGCCAAATGGATCATTCGCAACTGCAGTTCTTTGGCAAGATTTTAAGAACCCTAGACATGAAACAGTAAAAATAAATAAATAAAAAAACAAGTAAAAACAATACAATACAAAATAAGAACAATAACAATCAATATAGTTAGCCATGCAAAACAGCAATAACAATCAATATAATTAATAGCGATAGCAGTTAATAGCAATGCCAGTCAATTTAATTGGCCATGCAAAGCAGCAGTACATGTCAGCCATGCAGAGCAGCAAAGTACATACATAATGTCAGCCATGTAACACCAAGCCATGCAAAGATGGAAATCTACAATGGAAAGCAAGACAATCAGCTCATTATTAATAAATGGCACATTAGTAATTAGTAGTGGTCACAGGTTTGTTTGTTTTTTAATAGCCAAGTCTTAAGATTTTTTGTGAAGGTGTTATAGGTGGCACAGCATCTTATTTCATTTGGTAAGGTGTTCCAGAATTGTGCAGCTCTAACAGCAAAGCAAAATTGACCAAAGCAGCTGGCTCTAAAGGGGATAGTACAGTCTCCTCTCTCTCACTTCAGGAAACTCAATAAGGCTGCCACGTCACCATTAACAAACAGATTTATTATAAATAACGAAACTGAAACCAAAATAATAGGGGCTCATACACCACCACTCAGACTCACACAGAATAAAAATCACACAATATAACTCAGGTAGGCAGACAAGCTTTTGCTGAGCAAAACGACACCAAACATGAATGGGAGCATGGAACATGAACTCGTTAAACGAATAATTAAACTAACAAGACAGATGATACAAATGAATGCATAAATCATATAGTAAAAGGTACTGAAAATAAAACTCAGTGTTAACCTTTCCTGCTTTCACTACAGACCGTAGTCAGGAAACGCAGGGGAGAATTATTTATTTATTTTCTTCAGGGCTGAAGTTGATTTAGACAGCAAAGCTGTGCACCTCTTATAGCACCAGCCTTGGACATCTATTGGGAGCACCATCTTTTTGCCTTAATCTATATATTATTGTTGCTTTCTTAAGAAAAGGTGATATATCTGCTTAATCTCGATACTCACGATATCGTCTGTTGATATGCAAGGTCATATCAATAATTCTTTGATCTTTTACCCAGCCTTAGTAACTATTTAGGCATGCACCTCTAATGGCCCTTTACCAAGCAAAACTGACATTCATTGATCCAATATCTACACCACTTATCCATCAGGGTTATGAAGAAGGTGGAGCCAAATCCCAGCTGACTTCAGGCAAAAGGAGGGGTACACCCTGAACACCCTAACGCATTGACCATATAGAGATAAAGACTTACATTTTCATTTAGGGACAATTTAGAGTAGCTAGTTAACCTAATGTGCCTTTCTTTGGACTGTGGGAGGAAACTGGAGTACCCTGAGGAAACTCATGCAATCACAGGGAGAACATGCAAAGCCCACACAGAAAGCCCCAGTCAACCACAAGGTACTAAACCCAGAACGCTCTTGCTATTAGTTAACAGTACTGATGACTGCACCACTGTACTGCCTGCATTGGGCATGTATTGCCATTCTGATGCTACAGACTGAACGTTACGAAATGACTCAGAGAGACCTTCCACTGGAAGAAATTCCACATCATCTTCAGATCATTGTTGCTTTTCAACTAAAAAAATGGACCATTATCCCCCACAGTCAAAATACCATATCATGTTTTTTAACCATGTTTAACCTTGAATATTTGTTTTTTTATTTAAAACAATATGAACTCTTTGGAAGGTCTGCAGCTCTAGATTTTCATCTCTCACTCTTATAACTAAACATCATTTCTGAACACCTTTACATGGTTTCAATTCAATTATTTAAACCTTAAGTTACATAGGTAATTTGTTTTTATTGGCTAATTTTTATTACTTATATTATTACATAGCTTGTTTATTTATTTACTTACTTACTTACTTATTTATTTTTTAATTTCATGAAAAAGGTTTAAGTATTTCATTTTTTTTGTTTGATATTTAAAAGTTTTGTGATGAAGTTTGTAAAATATAAATTTTTTACAGTAATATTCATTTGCTAATTGGATATTTTTGCTGATTGGAGTTGGCTGGGATGGGCTTCGGCCCCCTCACGACCCTAATAAAGGATAAAGTGGTTCAAAAAATATGACGAGATGAGATATCATGTTATGAAACAAGTCTGAGAATCCAATTGAACAGGATATAGATCACCTATATATGGCTAACAATTAACTAGCTGGATAATAAGGCCTTGTCCCTGCAATGGACTGGGGACTGTTCAGGGTGCACTTCGCTTGTCATTAGATTGGCTGGATTGGCTCCAGCTTCCCCTCAACCCTTAAACAGGATAAGTGTTGCGGAGAATGAGTGACAAATAGGACCTTTATTTGTAACATTTGTCATGTCTAACACACAAATTCAATTTTTTTAATATAAAAGAACATTTAATATCTTATTTCTGACCATTTATTTAACTTCTTTCTAATTATAGTGTTCTTGAGTAAACAATACTGTGTACCTTAATGCTAATCATATCAACACTCCAGCTATTTTCTCAACATCTGGAAGAGATTGAAGGTCGGCAGTTGGGGGTTCATGCACCATGACCTGCAATTTCACGCAACAGGAGCCTGTTCAGATGTGTATGGAGCAATACCTGAAAGCGCCACTTTATTATTTGCTTTTTTTGGCTCATTACAGAACAATACGTTATGGAAACCAGACGCTTGTCAAGATTGCATCTGCCACAGTGAGGTTGTCATGTGCAAAGCTACCCAGTGTCAAAATCCTCAGTGTGACTTTCAAAGGGTAAGGCTGATATTTTAGCATGAATCCATTATAAAAGTGTGTAATAGATGTAAAGAAGAGTCAGCTGATTGATTGATGGAGTGAAGTGAGTGAGTTGATGGATGGATGGATGGATGGATGAGTGAAGGAGGCTGTAAGATGTATAAATTCATAGCCATATTAGCCAGACTGCTGAATTTATATGTGTTTTTCAAGGAGACGCACTTCAAGCTCAATGCATTCCTCTTTAGCTTTTGATTACGTGAGAGCAGCAGATTTATATTCCATTTTTGTTCTTTTGCTGCAGCATGCAATCTAGTAAAACGTGGCAAAGTCAACAATCATTGCTTCTGGCAACTGTTTCAATGCCCTTTATTAAAAATGTCAATAAAACACAACTCTTTGTGCTCAGTGAAGCACAGACCCACCTACGTATAAAAAAATCCATAATTATCTCTCACTGTCCTCCTTTAACCTTCTAGAAAGCTGATAGTTTATCAGGCCGTCTGCATTCTGCCGCATATTCATCAATGAGTCATATTTGGATAGTTATCACCTCAATTGATGCGAATGATATTGTGCTAACATGGCTGTCTGGATGTGTTCCCAGGGTGAGCGTTTGAGAATCCCTGCAAACAGATGCTGTCCGGAGTGTTTCCTACAGTCAGCCGGCTCTTGCCAGCATCAGGGAATAGTGTATGGGGTAAGTGACACTTCTGTGGATGAGACCCAGTAAAAGATGCCAAAGGCCCCAATCTAGACTCTTGGTAGTTCCTGCCACTTCTTGTAGAGTGTTAAGTGGTCAGTCAGTGTACAATTGCTTTCTTGTTAGCGCCCCACTCTTGCCTGACAGAACTATCCTCTTGTTGGTCCTACTTTGACAAGCTGCTTGCTATTCTGCTTAAAATTCTGTTGGTGTCACTTCCAGCTTGAGTGGCATTTACTTAGGGAAGATGGCTATATTGGCACAGGGACATGATTCCGCAGTTAATTAACTTACCCTGTGTTCGTACAAATTTTCAAACAACATATAACACTTTAGAAAAGTGAACAATTGATCTGTTTTCAAGTTGCTGACAATACTGCCATGTAGCAAAAGCAAACAGCAACTCTCCCACAACCTCATAACCTCTTTCTCTGTCTCGCTGTCTTCTTGTCTAGCATGACAGCCAGTGGAGTGAATCTAAGTGCTCAGTATGCACATGTGTTTCTGGGAAAGTGACCTGTGTCCCTCCTGCCTGTCCTCCCCTCAGTTGTGGGAGAGGACAGACTCCTTTCGTCCCAGTCGGAGAGTGCTGCCCTAAATGTGCCCGAAATGGAGGTAGGAGTGCGGAATTACTAAAACCTTTCAAAACAACAGCTAAATGACTAATCCTCAGTTGTTTACCCTGAAGTGTTTTTGTAATAGAGGCATTTCAGTAGCAGTAAGGTTGGAGTAAGTATATTTTACGACTCATTTAGATATAAAATTGGGTCTGATCAGATTTGAGTTAAAATAAAATACATTTCATTGTTTCATTATTGATATTATATGCAGAGCTGAATAGGGCCTTTCTGTGCAGCGTCATCATGTTCTCCATGTGTTTACGTCTGATTCCTCGGGGTACTTCAGTTTTATCCACCAGTCCAAAGATATGTGGATGAAGTCAGCTAGCTACTCTAAATTGCCCATAGGTGTGCATGTGAGTGAGAATGGCTGCCTGCCTGACTGTATTAACCTTGCAATATACTGGTGACGTGTTCAGGTTGTACCACGTCTCTTTCAACTGGGATTGGCTCTAGGTCCTCCACAATCCATGGTAAATAAGTGGTATAGATATGATGATGGATTAAAGAATTGATTTTGGGAATTTGGCTTGAAGTTCTGGAAAAATCATGGGAATTTCGTGATCAAAAGAACAAAAGTGTACAAACCCAGAAACGTGAGTTGTGGCTAAAGTATTGTAATCCTCTGTGTCTGTTTGTTTGTTTGTTTGTCACTTTGTGAACAAAACCCTGATCACACTCAGGCAAGGGCTTTCAGCAAAGGGAGTCCCACAAATTATTATTTTGGAATATCAAGGTCAAAGGTGAAGGTCAGAGCAAGGTCACAAAGCTTTGGAGATTGAGCACGTATAACTTTGAAACGAGTGCCGATTGATATGCCGTTACTATGGAACACAAATAGGAAACCATTTATGGACTTTCAAATGAGGCAATTATCTTTGACCTTGTGTGACCTTGAATGGTCAAACATTAGCCATCTCAAAAATCCTTCAAATGGTAGAGGTTTTATTTCCCGCTAATTTGATCACTTCCACATACTATTGAACACACGGGGAATTAAAACCTGTAACCATATAGGGCCTATTTGCTGCATCCTCCATGCTGCATGGCAGAGGTGCCTTACATTCTATGAGTGCCCCGCTAGTTTATGTTGTGAGTGTACTATACAACTATGGAGGCCAATATTTTTTCATAATTCCTATGCTGTAGCTCAGAATCTTAGATCCAGCTCTTTTATATAAAGTTGAGTATTTCTTTTGAACTTGCCTTGATGTACATGTTTTCTCTTCACACTTTTAGCTAGTGCAGTCTTGTCTCTCTCTCTCTCTCTCTTGAATCTTTAGAGCAACATTACTGTGTCCTTATCCAACTCCAGGCTATGTAAAGCTGATTTATATTAAATGGAAAAACAACAACAGACAGTAAAAATACTCACATTCGCACACAGATTTACACATGTATACAAACACTACTGCATACCATTTTCACAGCCTTCTGCTCCTGGGAGGGACAAGAGCACAGGGATGGAGAGGAATGGAGTCCCAGTCCTTGTACCAGATGTGAATGTAGAAATGGACAGGTGCTCTGCTCTGTCGCAGAGTGTCGGCCCATTACATGCAACCCGGTAAGTGCAACTGACTGTTCTACCTGTGATGTATTTGAGCCGAACAAACACTTTCATATTAGTTAAGGTTTTTATATACATTAATGAGAAAAATAGAGTATGTTTTATAGAGCAAGACTTGGCCCTAACTAGCTCCTAAAATAAGTACATTGAACATAAAGTAGTTGCATAAACACTGAATAAAAATCAGGCAATATGCAAAAATAAGCAGACTACAAATATGGCAGGCTTTAAACGTAGTGTATTTAGCAGATTTTTCACTTTGTCTTTTGCTTCTGACTTTTCATTTTTGTTTAAATTGCTAATCTTTTATCTATTCAGTTAGGTAGATATACTGTATGTCTATACAAAGTATTCTTATCTGAGGTCATGGTGGTTGGCATGTCCAGCTCACAGCAAAACGGTCCCGGGATTGAGTACTGAGCTCGGTGAGGGCGTTTTTGTGTGGAGTTTGTGTTTTCCCCATGCTTGTATGAGTTTCCTACAGGTATACTGGTTTCATCCCACAGTCCAAAGACATGCACGTTAGGTTAATTGGCTATTCCAGATTGTCCCTAGGTGTAAGTGTGAATGGTTTGTGTGCGTGCGTGCGTGCGTGCGTGCGTGTGTGTGTGTGTGTGTGTTGGATCATACCATGGGCTGGTAAGCTGTTCAGGGTGTGCCCTGCCTTCACCCAGAGTTGGCTGAGATAGGCTCCAGCCTCCCTCTGACCCTAAAGAATTTGGCAAATGAATGAGTTTTTAATCTCAGATATTTCATTGTTATGATTTTACTTAATGAACTTTTCAGGACCTTTTTGAAAACCACTTTTACTGATGGAAGCTTCCTAATAAAAGATTAGAAAAAAATAATAATGACATTACTTTATACATGGTAATACATGGATAATCCATGGTGTAATTTGCAGTCATGAGCATCTTCAAAAACAGAAAACAAGCGGCTGGGTGAGCTGAAACATTCAGGTTTCTTTTAACATCAGGCCAACAAGAAAAGACATCAGCAGTTCCTCCCTGGGGTAACTGCTAATGTCTTTTCTTGTTGGCTTGATGTTAAAAGAAACCTGAATGTTTCAGCACATTCTGACCTTGTGGTGATGTACTGACTACTCCTACTTCTTGGAAGATTGACAACTGTCTTAAAAGGTATCCATTTCCTAGTAATCAATTTCAATAACTTTATTTATTTATTTGTTTGTTTGTTTGTTTATGAATAAACAAACAAATAAAGTAATAGAAACTGATTACTAGTAACTAGTACTTTATAGATAGATAGATAGATAGATAGATGGATGGATGGATGGATGGATGGATGGATGGATGGATGGATGGATGGATGGA
>JBCNYH010000025.1:27836104-27850772 GCA_039654325.1 Tandanus tandanus
ACACTCTTAGGGCAGTACCTTTGTAGAAAGGTCTGCCTGTGATGATGTTTTCTCTGTTCGCGAATCCTGTGCCTCGAGGGCAGATGCTCTTGTATTCTGCGGTGCCAGGTTTAGGGCAGGCCTCACAGTCAGCACCCCAAGCTTCACCCACCGTGCAGCAGCACATGTCCAAACGGTAACGACCCGGCACTGGCTCCCCACATTCATCCTCATCCCATTTCAAATAACACTGCTCACTGCGGATATCTGTTCACACACACACAAACAATTCACAACTGTTATATACATATGTGTACACATGCTATGTACATATGGACTATGTACTAGTACTGAATTCTATATATCACTTCTCACCAACACAAGTGCGACCTCCCGCGTCCAGTGTGAGCCCTTCGGCACATTCGCAACGGAACGACCCGTGTGTATTCACGCAGCGTCCGTTAATGCAAACACCCGGGAAGACCTCACACTCATTAATGTCTGACAGAAAGACAGATATAGATTAGAAGATTACTCATCTTTTTTTTGTGTGTGTATATAATCAACTGGGAGTGCGTTTGTGTCTAAATAATATGCTTGCAAAGAATGTATGTGTATAATGCGCAAGTTCAAGATAGCGTACCTTCACACACAAGTCCCTTCCTCCGAGTTAGACCACGTGGGCAGTGAAGGTCTGCAGAAGAAGAGGAAGCAATTGTTATTAAGTTCATGTGCTTATTTTAATGTTTTATGTTAAGATTGCAAGTTAGTGATAAAACTTCCTGCATGACTGAATTTGTGCAAAAAGAAATATAAATAATAACACTCTTGCAATTGAATAGAAAATATATTATTTTGCTTGCTGCTGTCTCTTTTTGGTTACAGTTTTTAATTTCATTTAATTGCAAGAAAAGATCTACACAAATAAGCCTTCATGATTTTACAGTTGTGTTGTATGTGTGTGTGTGTGTGTGTGTGTGTGTGTGTGTGTGTGTGTGTGTGTGTGTGTGTGTGTGTGTGTATACATGTACTCACTCGCTTCACATATTTCACATGGACTGCCCCAGGCCGCACCCAGAGTGGAGCAGCACTCTGATTTGAGCGTACCTCCGTTGATGTTCACCTCACATTGGCCATCTTGAGCATGCAGCCAGCAAGTACCTTTCATAGTCTCTGTATGAGAAACAGGATGAAGTGAGTGAGTGTCTCAGAATGTGTGTATATGTGACCGTGTAGAGTTGCTCTTATTGTAAACTAATCACTCATTTGCTGAAACCTGTATCTACATAGTTTAATTATAACTCATATGAAACGCGTGCAGATAAAAGCATGTTATTTAACATAGAAAAACAAAGTTGGGCCAACACACACAACCACTCACACTCACACCTAGGGGCAATTTGTAACAGCCAAATGTCCACGCAAACACAGGGAGAACACACAAATTCCACACAGAAACGGCCCTGTGGGGTCCAGGACTCAAACCCAGTACCTTCTGGCTGTGAGGCAGACATGCTAAACACTACACCACCGTGCCGCCCAAATTAAAAATTGCAATTGTTGTATCGCTTATTCAGGTCATGTATGGTTGGGCCACCACCAAGTTCCTATAGCATTACTTTGTATTTTATTCCTTACATGTAACTCCAGGTACTCAAAAATGTTTGCCTGGCAGTGCAATTCAACATATTATAACTTAACAGCTGTTTAATCCTACAGCGTTCGAGGGGAGGCTGGTGCCTATCTCAGCCAACACTGGGCAAATGCGGGATACACCTGGAACAACTTGCCAGATCATCACAGAACAACACACTCAACCATTCCCTCTCACACCACGGGTCAATTTGGAACAGCCAGTTAGCCTAATGTGCATATCTTTGGACTGTGGGAGGAAACCATAGTACCCGGAGGAAACCCTCACAAGCACGGGAAGAAAATTAAACTCCAAGAAACTCCACACAGAAAGACCCAAGCCTGGGCATCGAATCCAGGACCTTCTTGCTGTAAAAAGGACGTGCTAACCACTATGCCACCGTGCCGCCCCCTATATTATAACTTATATAATAATAATAATGCTAATAGTAGATAGATAGATAGATAGATAGATAGATAGATAGATAGATAGATAGATAGATAGATAGATAGATAGATAGATAGTAGATAGATAGATAGATAGAGTAATGAAAACTGATTACTAGAAAATGGAAACCTTTTAAGACAGTTGTCAATCTTCCAAGAAGTAGGAGTAGTCAGTACATCACCACAAGGTCAGAATGTTGAAGTGGAATCGCAAAAAACCCAAGAGGCAAATGTAGTGACTTCATGCAAAATGTTCAGTGTTGAATTACTTTATTCAGAAAAAAAGAAAATATAGAAACAAAAGCACATCATTTCCGAAAAAGAGCATGCAGTAATGGTGTAGGTTTACAAATTTAGATCTGAATAAACCTCAGCATTTTTGAAACTGGGTCCTTTAGCGAGATGAAATGATTTTGGCTACAGTATATTTGATGATAATTCACACCTCCATTTGGTGGAAATGAAACAAGGCACATCATTAACAATGCCCTATACTATCATCATTAACAATGCCCTATACTATCTATACTGGTGAAGAGACAGTGTTCTGCAGAACCTAGATGGCTTGCACTCATCAAATCAGTTCCTCTTTGTATCACTGCATTCTGGAGGCATTTATGATGCTAATCTGTCTGACTGCTGAGGCTTGGCCAAAACTAGGTCATGCTGTTCCAAGCGCACCAACAAAAGTAAAACTGAAGGGCTGAAAATGTAGGGGTTTAGTATGACAAAAGTCAAAGTCCAAACCTGGATCCCATCAAGTATTATGGTACATATCGTACATACCATTAGGCATCAATGAATTAAAGCAATGTTATAAAAATTTGCCAAAATTCCATCAAAATCATTATATTATCCTTTTTTTTTTCAGTTCACCCATTCATTCATTTGCCAAAGTGCTAAATCCTGTTAGGGTTGCAGGGGGGCTGGAGCCTATCTTCAGCTTGCCAATTCATCACAGGGCAACACACAAAACCATTCACACTCACACCTGCAGGCAATTTGAAACAGGCAATTTGAATTGTGGGAGGAAACTGAAATACCCAGAGGAAACCCACATAAAACCCACTGGAAAAACATGCAAATTTACCACACAAATGACCTTGTTGAGCCCGGGACTCGAACCCAGGACCTTCTTGCTGTTAAGCGAACCTGCTAACCAATATGCCACTGTGTTGCTAATTGTATTTTTTTTATTATTAATTATATTTAAAGTTTATTATAAATTGGAATTTATGTTATGCAGTGTTGACTATGCAATTTTAGGACCTGGTCAGGACCTGGTGAAGTTTAAAGTTAATGAAGTGTATATGCCATGCTATGCAAAATTATAATGCAATTATAAAACCCCAAATGAATCATGTTTTTTTTTATTTTTTTTTATAATTTGCAGAATGAAAACTTGGTGATCCAGCCGGGAAAGTGCTGCCCACAGTGCATCTCAAATCCGTGCATTGCCGCTGGAAAAGAGTACAAGGTAGTCTTGTGGATAAATAATGATATTCCAGGTCTTGAGAGCAAAGCAATGAAGAGACCCGGTTGTCAATATTCTTTCAAGATGGAGAAAACTTGAAAGAAAATGAGGTGTTAAAGCAGCACATTATACGCAGAGGGTTGTCATCAAGAGCCCCTTGATTCTGTCCATCTTTCATTCATTCATTTGTCGAACTGCTTGATCCTTCTAGGGTTGAAGGGATGCTGGAGCCTCTGGGCGAAGGTGGGGTACACCCTAAACAGCTTGCTAGTCAACTGCAGGGCAACACACACAACCATTCACCCTCACACTCACACGTAAGGGTAATTTGGAACAGCCAGTTAGCATGTCTTTGTACTGTGGGAGTAAACCTGCGCACCCAGCAGAACCCCACGCAAACTCCATACAGAAATGTACTCGTCTAGCCCGGGACTTGGACCCAAGACCTTGCTGTGAGGCAGACGTGCTAACCACTAATCACCGTGTCAGGCTCTTTCCACATTTTTCAGTCCTAAATTTTTTATGTGACTCATCAGGTCTTTGTAACATAAATATACACACAGTTATAACATTCCTGAATACTTTTTTCATCTCAATTTACCTTTTCCTTGAACATACCCGAACACATTAGCTTATTTAAGCTATTTTGTGTTTGTTATGTTGGATGTAGCACATAACTGTGTAAGGGGCTTAGATTCCAGGACTTAACACTGACCAGAACAAATACATTTTTATATTTAGTATTTGTAAAATAATCATGTGTGAGCAATGTGTTAAATCATGAAATTAAAGCAGTTGTTGGCCGATTTAGGATTTCTGATAAGACAGGAGTGCAATGTTTTACATTACTCATGTCTTTTCTCTCCAGGATGGTCAACAGTGGCAGAAAAGCAGTTGTACCACCTGTGTGTGTCACCGCGGGCAGTCACGGTGTCACACAGAAAAATGCAGCCCTCTCCAATGTGACAAGGTCATTTACACACCATTACACTAAATATTTCATACACAATACACAATAATAAATCTCCAGTCCAGCCAGAAGCCTAATTTTTACCTCTGAGTAAAATAACCCAGCTGTAAAGTATGTTTCTGTTTAATCTAAATACAGTTGTATCTGATACATCATTTAATATTGTGTGTAGTGAAAAGCTTGAATAATTACGATAAGTTATAGTTGTGTTTGGTATTTTTTAAAAGTAATTTCATGTGTTAAATTTATTTTTATGGCTCCAGAGTAGTGCAACAGAAAAGACATGACCCTAGGATGGTGCTATTCTCCAAGTGTGTTACACTGCCCTGTGACACAGCAGGAGCAGCAGTTTGAAAAGATATGACTGATTTGGAGAAAAAATGTGTGAGCCTTCCCAGGTGTTATGAAGCTATGAAAGTTGTTAATTAAACTGACAGGGAGCAGTATTTGTACAGTATACGAAGAGCTGAGAGCCACAATGGTCTAACCCACAAAAACTGAAAAATAAGATAAGGTCATATTTTGACAGATGTGGATAAGGTCTATGCGTGCCAGAATATTCTCTTCATCTTTTTTATGACTTTGAATCATATAGTGAGCATTATCCCTGATTTTATTATATTGCAAAAACTTTCATGTGATTTTTCTCAAAAACAGCTTTCTGTTGGTTACACCACTCTGGTTCTCAGCCCTTCGTATATTGTATTCAGAAGCAGCGATACAAACTTTATAACCCTTTAATAACCATTTCTTCAAACATCATCTGTATTGTGTGTGCTGTCAGGGTGAGATGAAGGTTAGGCGACCCAGCCAATGCTGTGAGGAGTGCGTCTCTACCAAAGGCAGCTGCCTATATGAGGGTACAACACGTTATCATGGTGACATGTGGAACGGTACAGGCTGCGAGTTCTGCATGTGCCAGCGGGGCCAGGTGCTATGCCAGCGTGTCGAATGTGCCAAGCTGGAGTGCCCACGGGTGGGAGATCCATCATGCTTTTTCTATCTTATTTTAATACATGTCTTCTGTATAACATCATTATTTTCTGTACTTAGCAGCATAGCTCAAATTCAGACAGTAGTTATTTTAAACATGTTAGGCGAGAATATCTGAATTCTGAAACTATAATTTAGTTTTATTTAAATGGATTAGGGATTAGCATAGAACAAGTTATCCAAAGTGGAATTGCTGTATAAAATTATACTATACTATTTTAAAATGTGTTAAAAGTTTTGAAAAGTGACCTTTAAGGCTTCCTTCATCCTTGAGTGTGCACTTTTTTTTATAATGGTACAATCACTGATGTATGACCACATCAGAGGCAGGACTGAGGTCACAACTTGCATTGTGAGAATCAGTGCCTGCTGTGCCTTTTACCATCTCTGGTGGGGGTCCAAGAATAATGCTGACCTGATTTTTCTTGTAACAAGTATGAACTGCAAGAGCCCTTTTTGCATTTATATAGTGATTTATATGGCAAATACGAGCAATCGAGACCTGTGTGTGGACAATAGTGTAAATATGATTTATTTACATGGCAGCATAAAGAGTACAGCTATATGGAAGACACATCACAGTATAAGTTGAGGCAATTAAAGAACTAATGGTGAGGCAATATCTGAAGCAGACAGATTCAGAAGTAACTAGACCTCTACAATGATATGCAATCGCTAAAACATTGATTTCTACAAAGCTATGTCCAAAGATACACAAGTCAAGCCAAATTCAACCAAAACAAGTACTATATACAACTAAAATAAGACACAAATGCTATAAAATTAGGGACAACCTATTTTAACACAACAAGAATTAGACACAAAAATACATTCATACAATTTCCGAACTGCTTAATCCTCTTTGGGAGACTGGGGCCTATCTCAGCTGACTCTAGGCGAAGGCGGGGTACACCATGGACAGCTCAGCAGTCCATTGCAGGGCTAACACACCCAATCATTGACATTTACACTTAAACGCAGAGGCAATTTGACTAAACACAACTAGGACTACAACTTGGACTAAACACATCTAAGACTCGATACAACTAGGATTAGACACAACTAGGACTACAACTTGGACTAGACAGAACTAGGACTAGATACAACTAGGAATATAACTAGGACTAGACACAATTTGGACTAGATACAACTAGGATTAGACACAACTAGGACTATAACTTGGACTATACACAACTAGGAGAAGACACAACTAGGACTACAACTAGGATTAGACACAACTAGGACTATAACTTGGACTATACACAACCAGGAGAAGACACAACCAGGACTACAACTTGGACCAGACACAACCAGGACTACAACTTGGACCAGACACAACTAGGACTACAACTAGGACTAGATGCAACTAGCTCTAGACACAAATAAAAGTAGGTAGACACAGTCATGTGTCTATTATAAGATATGATAAGAATTATCAGAATTGATAAGAACTAGAACCAACTAGAAGTAAACACATATTGAATTAGACATGATAAGAAATGGATAAAATACCTAATATAAATTAGACACAACAAGACTGAGATATGACTCGAAGTATCCAGTGACAGGATGTTTAATATAGCAGTAAATGGACAGTGCAAGAATTTGCAGTTAAATTGTCAGTGCAGTGTTGGTCTGTTTAAACAGTCCAGGATTGTAGCCACTGTAAGGACACGGTGTCAGTATTCATGCATGGAAGGACATTCACTGTCATTGACACTCTGCAGGGTTCATTCTTCAGATTAATGGTGTGACTGTATAATTAAGATATCACTAATAACCTTGATATTTGCAAATTACTCACCTGGAAGAAACCTAAAGGTAATAAATAAATAAATAAATAAATAAATAATCTCTTTCTAAGACAACTTATTAAAACGTTATCTACCATTTCCAATGAAAATTACCAGCGTCCCAGTTGGTAGGTGTCTGATTGAGGGTGAGAGGAGAAAGCTATTATAATATACGGTACTTTCCATTTCTAATGAGACTCCATCTCTTTTAGATAATGAACATTGAGGTAATCAAGCAATGTCATATAGATGACAAGGATAATGCCTTTCACAGTGATCATCAGTGAACATTTTCAAGCTGCAATAAAGTTTGAGATGTAGATGGTGTGTGAGATGTAATTTTTTTAGTTATTCATTTATTTTAGTCACTGACACATTTTTACTGTGTACCAGGGGGAAGAGTTGGTGTATTTAAGTGGAAAGTGCTGCCCAGAGTGTAAAGAAGCAGTCAGTTCCTGTGTGTATACACACCTGGGGAATGAGGTATTGAAAAAAACAACTAATATGCCAAACAAAAGATAATATTATGTGCTATATATATAACAATTATTTGCTTACAGCAAAGTGGATATGGCTGAATAGTTCAATCCTATAGAGCCATATCCACTGAGCTTGAGGCGTATAATTCATTCAGTATATACTACACAGGAACTTAAAAAGTTATTTATTAATTTTTACATTGTTAAAGCATGACAGTGGTCATTCACACTCCATCACAGTAGTCATTATATAGCTTTTGGACTTATATAGCATTATAGCATTTTATAAAACTCATTCAGTGTTTGAAAAAAGTGTTGTTTATTCTTATTTTTTATTTTTATTTATTATTATTATTTTTTTTTTTACCTTGAAAAACAATAAGGCCATATTGTGTAGCTTTTTGGGAAGGAAACTTTAAAATCAGTAACCATGGCAATCCGTGAGTTTTTGTCAGCCATTTTGAATCAACCATTATCCGAGCTTGTGAGGTGGATAATATTTATTATTATTAATTCAAAATATTTTCTTATTTTTGACTTCACATCATTCAATAATTGCTTATGATCCAAAATTGCAAGTCAATCAGATAGCACCATTCCACATCGTACTACATTCCCATATAGTATATACTAATATAAAATATACAGCCATGGAAAAAATTAAGAGACCACTTACAATGGTTACAATCCATTAAAAGTTGTCTCTTAATTTTTTCCATGGCTGTATACTGGATTTTACTCGAAATAATGAGAACTTCTGACCATTATTGTATTTTGGATTTTACTCGAAATAATGAGAACTTCTGACCATTATTGTATTTTTCAGGGTGAGAAGTCCACTGTGAAGAGTTTCAGACCTCTTGCTGTAAGTAGAGCGGTAAACACAATTTGCATGATCATACACCTTAAACATTTAAATGTGTTGGTGATATTATTTCACAGTAGTGAAGTGTGTATGTGTGTGTGTTGTTTCAGAATCTGGAGAGTGTGAGTGATGGTCCATGCCGGGAGTGCCAGTGTCGGGATGGCCATGTGACCTGTTACCAGCGCTCCTGTCCCACGTGTCCTGTTGGTACGCTCGCCATGCCTCAGCAGGGACAGTGCTGCCCTGAATGCCACCCAGGTGAGATATGTGTATGTGTAAGATAATTAAAAAAATCATTAAACACCATTTCAAGGGTCTCAACAGACTTTTGGGTTTATGAATTAAAGCTGTAGCAGTGCCGATAAGAGTAAATGAATTAAGTTCACAAAACCTTTTGCAGTCTAGGGATACCAGGGATCTAAATTTACTAATTATGAACTGATAAACAAACATAATTGGAATTTCATTTAACACGTAGTACAATACACACACAACCGTTTACACTCACACCTAAGGGCAATTTGGAACAGCCAAATGGCCTAATGTACATGTCTTTGGATTGTGGGAGGAAACTGGAGCACCCGGAGGAAACCCACACAAACACGGAAGGAACATGCATACTCCATACACAAAAACACCCTTGACTAGCCATAGACTTTTTTGCTGTGAGGTGGAGATGCTAGCCACTATGCCACTGCCACCTATATAATAATCATAGTTCATTTCTTTTTTATTCTTTCATTTCATTTCTTTTTTATTTCCATGAATTGAATTGTAAATTTGTACTGCTATCAGTGCGAAATGTATCGTTAGCTATCTACCAGCCAGCTTTCCCCTATAATACAACTGCTACCAACTAGGGAGGGTGAAAGTTGAACTGCTGCATGTAATGAGTCACAGTGTAGCTGAACACACTCAGAGGAAAGCACTTTCTACCATCTTCCACATACTTGAACTAACAGATATCCACAGTTGCCTAGTATTGCAGTATTGACAGGGGACAAAGAGTATCTCAGACACAGACTCAAATTTCAGATCTAATTACACAAATCACAAGTTACAGCTTGCACTGTTATGACTCATAGTAACAACCTGTTAGTGGATCACTAAATTAGTATTAAATTATTAATGGCATAGTATTTATGAATGCTTACATTAGACTATTATAATTACTAATTTATGATAGTATTGTAAAGGGTTATTATTATAAGGGTTAACATTGTTTCATTTAGAGTCAGCTATCTGAACAGGAAGATCTCTCCATGTTTACTGAAGTATGACTTCATGCTAATGCACCTGTGAGAACTAACAAGCGCCAAAACGACAGGCTGAATGAATCTTGTGCTTGACTGTAGGGAGATAATTGGATTTCTAGTTCCCAACAGAGTTCCTTGAGAAAACAGTCCTTTTTTCCCTTTGCATTCAGCCTTCATCCAATTAATCACAGTTGATAGTAAGCAGCATGCGTCTGATAGATAGCACCTGCTAGCATGCTGGGATTCTGGTTAATGGATTCAGTGCTTGTGTCTGTGTGCTGGTGTGGACGCCTACTGCATTTACCTTGCTCATGGATTTTGTGGAGAAACTCAGAACATAAAACCTTTTGTGTTATACAACATACAGATTTTTTATTTTTACTTAAAGCCATTTGGTGAAATGTGCTAATGTTTCTTTTAATAGTTTTTTTTGTCTTTATATGTGCCTATTTTAGGTTAGTATATACTTTTTAAAATTAGGTTTATCCTAAAAATGTATCTGAAGAATGCAAAAAATGGTTCATGAAAAGATTTTGTGCTCAAGTCAGCACATTTTCTGGTGTTAAACCATTGAGTCAGCTTTTTGAGACCCTGATAACTGTTTTACAAACAGCTTATAAACTTCTGCTGCCACTGAAGATACTCAATTACTTCAAGTCCACCTGTCAGTGTCATTACACTCAGTATTCAAGTGTCTTTTTGTTTGCCTTCCTACGCACACTTGATGCCACTGTCATAATAAAGTTGCGCCAAGAATAAATTTGCCAACTGTAAGATTTGCCAGCAAGAGATTTACCTGCTCATGAATTGGCAGGGTATTCAATAGCAGGGATGAAATAATTGGGATTAGTATACATTATGGAAATGGTGCAAATTGTGCAAACTGAATGCTTCACTATCATGCACAGGCCAGCTTTTTAAAGTTTTGCATAGGCACTCCCTATGACCTAAACCTTTTGACCTTTGACCTTGGCACAGTGACCTTGAACATATAAAGTTTTTCCGGGCCATTGCTCGGCTCATATGCATGATAGATTTCTGAAGTTTGTCCTGCGCTTCAGGCTTCCTCGCTGAGGGGTTTCGGCGTTCTATAGAACGGCTTTTTTCATGTATTGTATACAAAAACTTGAGTTAATAAGTTTAAAAAGATGACATTACATAGCGCTTATGCTTTGCTCATGGATTGTGTGGTGTTATTAAAACCCCTTTATTGTCTGAAATTTAATGAATTGAAATGAAATCACTGATGAGACTTCAATTTTTCCCCAACTGATTCTACTCTTTTGCAAAAAAAAATTAATAAATAAAATTTAAGGAAAGAGGTGGGGAAAGTTTCAAGGTGAGAAAAAGTATCTGTTATCCCACTATCAAGCCAGTGTCAGGTGTGCTAGTGCGAGCTTTATTACCATTATTGTGAGCTTCATTACCGTTTTTGTTGTCACTTGATAGTACCTCTTCGGGGCTTCTTCAAGGCTAAAAGCTTGGGGAATTTGGCCTGATGGTTACCCAAGGACCAGCTGAAGCCAAGTGGTGCAGTGTAAAAGTACAAGGCAGGGCTTAGACTATTTCAGTTAGTGAGCTGGTGGCATTAATTTATTGTTTAAGCTTAACAGCTTAAAGGACTGAACTTTTATCAAACTGTTTTAACTGATCCTTGGTGTAGCTACCATGTTAAAGCTCATTCACAAGAAAGGAAAAGAGAAATACAGAGGAAAATAAAAGTCTGTATGATTTCTTTTCAAGCTCATAATTTCTGTTTATGTTTTAGACCATAACTCTATAATGCTGCAGTTAACATAGATTAGCTTTTGTGTTATATGTGGGCTCTCCATGTAAAAAGTTGCAGAACTTACATTATTTGGCAGACAGCCTTATCTAGAGTGACTTACATTCATCATTTTTATACAACTGAGCAACTGGGGGTTAAGGGCCTTGTTCAAGGACCCAACAGTGGCAGCTTGATGGCACTGGGGCTTGAACCACCAACCTTCAGAACAGTAATCCAGAGCCTTAACCACTGAGCCACCACTGCCCAAGTACTTGTTTTTGTTTGCTGTGATGGGGACTTGTAAATTGTGGTATACATTTTATTTTGCTTTTTGATTTCTTCTCATTAGTTGTTCTGTAGATCAGGCATCTTATTCGGAGTAGGTAATGTTCACAATAAGGCAGCATGTTATGGGTGGGGAAACTGCAGGGCTACAGGTGTGATAATAGAAAGCAAACAGGTTTTCAGTTCATGGCTTAAAGCTCCAGGCTACAAGCCATGGGATAGTGACTAATATAAACAGAAGCTTGACAGAAGCAATCTATCCAGATGTTTTATTTTTAATGACACTGACAAGTTTTAAACTTGCATGCTTATTAAAGGTCTTATACAAAACAGATAAAAAAGTGAATTAAGGAAGTACAAAAATGTGCAAAGGGAATAGATGTATTCATTCATTCATTTTCTGAGCCGCTTAATCCTAATTAGGGTCGTGGGGAGGCTGGTGCCCATTTCAGCCGACTCTGGGCGAGGGCAGAATACACCCTGGACAGCTCGCCAGAGCAGAAACACACTGACGGCTATGCAGCCTACTCTTGACGAAAATCAGGAATGGTTCTTTTACATGCCTCTCACCATAGACAGTGAGAGACATGGCCGGCATTTGATAACCCAGTTAGCTGCACTGATAGTGGTACATTCTTCACATGAGCAGTAACAACCCACTGATAGTGGGGCTTAAACCCCCGACCTTGGAATCAGTAATCCAGCACCCTACCACCAGGCCAGGAGTAGAGAATTAATGAGCAATTAATGTGTTCTAGTGGTACATTCTTCACATGAGCAGTAAATTGGTTGCCATGTTTTGTAGAAAGTTTGCTTTTTGTTTAGTATTCAGCATGTAATATTTTCTAAAGTTAAACACAATATTAATGACTGCTAATTTTATATTTGCACACATCTGGTTTATCACTGTTTTTAGAAATCATTCGTACAAACTCTGTGAGTTTTAGAGCATGTGCACTAATGTACAGATTGTACCTTAAAAGGATAAAACAGCACGTGTTGAAGTTAATTTTAGTCAAAACTTGCAAAATCTTAGACTGATAGCTGCTATTTTATGGGTGGTAATTAGAAAACTGAATCTCAGAATGATGATCTCATCAATCCCAAAATTAAAATGGAGGAGTATGGCATTAAACAGAATTTCTTTCTGTATTTTAGGTATGGCATGAATGCATCAAACTTTTAACGTGGGTGTTGATGACTTCATCATTCTGAGATTTTAAAAAGAGTTTTTAAATAACTGCCTATAAAATTGTTTAAACAGAAGCTACTGGATTAAGATTTTGCACACAGAAAGAATTTAATCTATAAATTTGAATGAGATTAAGTTTTGACAAGTGCTGTCTTCTTTAATATCTGAAGAGTTTTTGTCCTCAGGATTGAAGAGCATTTTGAGTTTATCATCACCTTTTATCTTTTTGATCATATTGAATGCGGTCACCTTGATTTGTTACGACTACAGAAGTTGTTTTAATATTACTGTGTGTGTGTGTGTGTGTGTGTGTGTGTGTGTGTGTGTGTGTGTGTGTGTGTGTGTGTGTGTGTGGACAGCGGTCCAGTGTCATCCAGACTGTTTGACATGCTCCACTGCACCGGATCAGTGTAATAGCTGTAAAGACCCTGGAGCTTTTCTCTGGAAAGGACGCTGTGTTGACACTTGTCCTCATGGTTTTTTCCCAAATGGCCGCGTCTGTGCAGGTATCCTTTTTTCTAGGTTTTTTTCTAGGAATTTTCATAGCTTTCCAGTTTTCTGATTTATGTTATTGTCTCTTTCTTATTTGCATCTCATTTACATTTTTTTTGATGAACAAATTTTAGTGTGAAAATTTGCTGTCCTCCCTTTTTGTCTAACTCTTTGTCTTTTATGTTCTCTCGCTCTCTCTCTCTCTGTCTCTATCTCTCTCCCTATCTCTCTCTCTCTCTGTCTCTCTCTCTCTCTCTCTCTCTCTCTCTCACACACACACTCTCTCTCTAACGAACACACACACACGCACACACACGCACACACACACACACACACACACACACACACACACCTCCCTATTTCTGCCACTCATCTTAATGCTTACTGCAGTATTTAAAAAAAAAAAAAAAAACATAAACGCTTGGTGCCAGATAGCTGTTTCTCTGCCATAAAGCTATCCATGCAAGTTAAAGGTGTTATTGCACCCTCTTTCTGATGCCTTCATTCTGGTCGGCCTGGATCCAAGAAATACACACATGTTTACGACACACTTGAACACACCCTGAGCCTACATAATCAGGCTGATAATTTTCCCTTCTGTGGTAAAAGGAGCATGTATATGAGCGTGACTCAAAACGAACAGGTCAGAACGTGTTCCTTTTCTTCTGAAACTATCCCCTTCCATTCTGAGGTCAGAGTTGGGCTTGAACATCACTTGACAGCCATCTAATGTGCCCTGAGAGTGACCTTGTGTTTTTGGCATCATCATTTCAGTTCAGTTCCTGGCCTGTCCTCTGTTAAATTTCTGTACCTCCTGTGGCTTGAGTTTCAGCGTAGAATAAAAATGGAAAAATGAAATGCTAATTAGGTTGTCACAGCAGGTTTAATACCGTCTCAATCTGTCATGGATATTTTGGTGACTCACACTGTTTCTTTCTCTTTTTTCCTTCTCACACTCACAAACAATACATTACAGGGCCAACACACACACACACACACACACACACACACACACACACACACACACACACACACACACACAC